>CM021108.1:507771563-507997788 GCA_007115665.2 Sequoiadendron giganteum | reverse complement strand
TGTGGTTTGAGATGTAAGAGCGCTAAAAAACCCCGCTCCTACATGTGCCAGAAAATGACTAAGGCATGAAATATGTAAGAGCGCTAAAAATAAGTGCTCCTACATGTAACAGATGGTTTGAGAGGTAAGAGCGCTAAAAAACCCCGCTCCTACATGTGTCAAAAAATGACTAAGGCATGAAATATGCAAGAGTGCTAAAAATCAGCGCTCCTACATGTAATATGTAAGAGCGATGAAAAACAGAGCTTCTGCATGAAATATATAAAAGCAGTGAAAAACAGAGCTCCTACATGTGACTTGATATTTGAGATGTAGAAGTGCTAAAAAACCCGCTCCTACATGTGCCAGAAAATGACTTAAGGCATGAAATATGCAAGAGCGCTAAAAATCAGCGCTCCTACATGTAATATGTAAAAGCGGTGAAAAACAAAGCTTCTGCATGAAATATGTAAGAGCGGTGAAAAACAAAGCTCCTACATGTGCAAAAAAATTTCTAACTCCCAAAACTGAATTTTCACAACTTGGTTTAAAATGCAAATTTCGACGAACTAACAAAGGTTAATGCTCAAAATGACTCTTTTGAGGATGGGGAACCACGCACGAGGACTAATGCAACTTGCCTCATTTTGTGTGCTTAGAGTATGTGGGCTACGAAATAGACAAGTTTCGTAGGTGTTATCCCACAAATTGAGCATGTTGAATTCGAGGATAACATATCTATACTTATTTTTAGCTTTCAATCTACAATTTATTGCCTTATGTCCAAATTGATTGTAAACAAAACAATAGCCATGGAAAGAAGGATAGAACCTATTTGTACGCACTTGTCTCCATGGTTTTCCATTGATTTTCTTCATGGTTTGCCATTGATTCTCTTCATGAATTTCTATTGATTTTTTGAATGGTCCTCTTGTGGTTTGCCAATGATTTTCTTTCTTTCTGTAGGTTTCACCTTTGACGGAGTCTTGAACTGTTTGTGAGTAGGTTTTCTGATTTTCTTTATTTGGCTAATTCATTTTTTAACTTTGACTTCCTTCAAATCCAACCCCATTCTTGTCACATGTGGGCTTTTGGACACTTATAATCTTATCCAAAATTTCTAAACTTTTCACATTCTTCAATTCTAGATTCAATTGCACCATATTCTTTTCCAACTCCGTTCTTAGTGATACAATCTCGAATTCTAACTTTTCACAACTTTCTTCCCTATCATCACCCCCAATTAAGGAAATGGCGGAGGCGACTATGGCGAACACGTCTGGCAATGGCGTGGGAGGTGACCTCCACGATGGGGCGATGCTGGAGGAGAAGGCAGTGATGGATGGCAAAGCAACTGTTGCGGGGGCTAGCATTGGGCGCGGTTCGTTTAAGGGCAGAGGCCCTGCTGCGTGGGCGACAACTCCGAAACTAGGGCACGGGAGACTATTGTTTGGTGGTTTCCTCCCTGTTGTGTCTGCCATCTCGGTTGATCTGAAGGCTGATATGGTAGAGGAAATAGAAGAAAATGTCTCTGAGCTCTCCGTTCGTGGGGTGATCTGTCGGTTTAGGGGTTTCTAGCCCAGCCTCCCTCAGCTGCATTCCTGGATCTCCACTGAATGGGAACCTCTTATTTCTAGTAAAGTTCAAATTTTCCCCTTGGCTAAGGGGTATTTTGTTGCAAAGTTTGACAATGCTCAGGATAGAAATATAATTTTATGTGACTATTTTTAGCTGGGAAAACAAATATTTGTTGATGATTAAGCCTCGGCATGCTGACTTCAACCCTGCTTCTGAAACTTTCAATAAGTTCCCGATATGGATTCAATTGCCTAATCTTCCCCTCCACTTATGGACTAACCCTCTTCTGGAGGAAGTGGGGGATGCCCTTGGTGATTTCTTGCTGGTGGATGGAGAATCCTCTGATATTTTTCATTCCACCTTTGCCCGTATACTGGTTGAAATGGATGTTTCAAAAGGGCTGCCTATTGAAATTGTACTTAAATCTGCTAAAGGATCTTGGGTCCAATCTCTGGACTATGAGGGGATTCCCTTCCACTGTAGAAGATGTTTTAAAACAAGTCATGCTGCTGCTCAATGTGGTTTTGAGAAAAAACCCATGAAGGCTACATGGTGGGTTGGAGCTTCTCAACAACATTATACGGTTGAGAAGAAATTTGAACAACACAGGAGTTTCTCAGAGGTGGTAGCGTCTGATTTACAAGGTGTTGAGGTATCCCCTCGGGATGTCTCAAATGATGAGGTTGTTGATGTTGCACATGATTATCAAATTGTAACCCCAAAAGGGCAGGAGATTGGGTCTCTAGCGACCACTTCTAGTGATAGCGCTCTGGCCATCACTTCTAGTGGCCTATCCGATATGTCTTTGCCTACACGCAGGAATAATGATGAAATTTCGGAGACTGTGGCTGCAGGTAAACCTCAAGAAAATTGTGAGCTGACTTGGCATAATATGGCAACGCAAGTGGAAGAAGGTTGGATTATTGTTAAGGGAAAAAAAGCTAAATTCACTCGGCCTTCTTTTGATATGACTCTCTGTTCCCACAAGAGTAGTTCTAAATGTAAATCTTAGCGGGTCTTGTTTGGGGGCTGGCTTTTAGGTGGTGCAAGATGTTCTTTTGCAACCTTGTTAAGTGATTGTAAAGGGTTTGGGTCCCTTCAAAACTTGTTTTACACGATCAAAAATTTCTTCCCTTTCCTTTAACTTTCTCTTTAAATTTCCTCCTGTTAAGTTCGCCATCTCGGTTGATCTGAAGGCTGATATGGTAGAGGAAATAGAAGAAAATGTCTCTGAGCTCTCCGTTCGTGGGGTGATCTGTCGGTTTAGGGGTTTCTAGCCCAACCTCCCTCAGCTGCATTCCTGGATCTCCACTGAATGGGAACCTCTTATTTCTAGTAAAGTTCAAATTTTCCCCTTGGCTAAGGGGTATTTTGTTGCAAAGTTTGACAATGCTCAGGATAGAAATATAATTTTATGTGACTATTTTTAGCTGGGAAAACAAATATTTGTTGATGATTAAGCCTCGGCATGCTGACTTCAACCCTGCTTCTGAAACTTTCAATAAGTTCCCGATATGGATTCAATTGCCTAATCTTCCCCTCCACTTATGGACTAACCCTCTTCTGGAGGAAGTGGGGGATGCCCTTGGTGATTTCTTGCTGGTGGATGGAGAATCCTCTGATATTTTTCATTCCACCTTTGCCCGTATACTGGTTGAAATGGATGTTTCAAAAGGGCTGCCTATTGAAATTGTACTTAAATCTGCTAAAGGATCTTGGGTCCAATCTCTGGACTATGAGGGGATTCCCTTCCACTGTAGAAGATGTTTTAAAACAAGTCATGCTGCTGCTCAATGTGGTTTTGAGAAAAAACCCATGAAGGCTACATGGTGGGTTGGAGCTTCTCAACAACATTATACGGTTGAGAAGAAATTTGAACAACACAGGAGTTTCTCAGAGGTGGTAGCGTCTGATTTACAAGGTGTTGAGGTATCCCCTCGGGATGTCTCAAATGATGAGGTTGTTGATGTTGCACATGATTATCAAATTGTAACCCCAAAAGGGCAGGAGATTGGGTCTCTAGCGACCACTTCTAGTGATAGCGCTCTGGCCATCACTTCTAGTGGCCTATCCGATATGTCTTTGCCTACACGCAGGAATAATGATGAAATTTCGGAGACTGTGGCTGCAGGTAAACCTCAAGAAAATTGTGAGCTGACTTGGCATAATATGGCAACGCAAGTGGAAGAAGGTTGGATTATTGTTAAGGGAAAAAAAGCTAAATTCACTCGGCCTTCTTTTGATATGACTCTCTGTTCCCACAAGAGTAGTTCTAAATGTAAATCTTGACGGGTCTTGTTTGGGGGCTGGCTTTTGGCTGGCTGCAAGATGTTCTTTTTGCAGCCTTGTTCGTGATTGTAAAGGGTTTCGGGTCCCTTCAAAACTTGTTTTTTACCTGAATCAAAAAATTTCTTCCCTTTCCTTTAACTTTCTCTTTATTCCATCCTCGATTCTTTTTGCCTCTTCACACTTAATTTTCAAATCTAGGATGATTATCTTGGATTCTTCTTCATTTCTTTTTTCTTCTTCAAGATCTTTTGAGAACTTTGCTTTAGATTCATTTTCCTCTTGGATTTTTTATTTCAAACATGCATTTCTTCTTTTAAGTGAATGAATTTCATTATATGCAAAATAGATTTCTTCCTCAAGATCCACTTCTTCATCAACCTCATTCTTCTTGTCTTCCATTTCCTTTTTATCCTCTTTCTGATTCTCAATGTTATCTATGGCCATGAATAATATCTCTTCTTGATCACCACAAAATTCATCATCTCTTTCTTTTGATCCATCATCATATCCATTAAAGGCTTCTCTTTTGTCTCTGAAAGTTATTATTTCTCTCAAACTAGTTTTGATAATAGCTCTTCCTTGGTTGTTGATATCCTCTTCCTATGTACATGTAGTTTTTTTCATCGTCATTGTTCTCCATCTTTCCTTGCGAACACTTAGAAGCAAAATGTCCTAGTCTACCACAATTATTAACATACCATAGAAGACTTACCTTGATACTTACCTACTCCCTTCTTTGGCCTCCTTATGAAGTGAGCTTCTTCTTTGTCTATCTCACCAAATTCATCATTAGGTTCATATATTTTAGCCTTTCCTCTTTGAGCTACCTTGAAAGTTGCATCTCTCTTTAATGGTTTGTCTTCAATCCTCATTTCATAGGCAGTTAGGGTGCCATGCAACTCATCCTCGGTCAAATTATCCAAGTCTTTCATTTCTTCAATTGCGGAGATTTTAGAATCAAACCTCATGGGTAAAGATCTCAACATTTTTCATACAAAATTAGCTTCTTTGATTGTTGCACCAAGTGCCACCATGGTGTTAACAATTTCATCGATTTGAAGAAAATATTTAGCTATGTTCTCATCTTTTCTCATTTTGAGACTTTCAAATCTTGCCTTATGAGTTTGAAGTTTAGCCTTTTTCACTTCATCATCCCCTTCATAAATGCCCTTTAGTTTATCCCATATTGCCTTTGTAGTTTTGCAATACATCACCTTTATGAATTCAATTTCAGATAATTCACACAATATGGCATTCATAGTTTTTGAATTATTTTCACTTTCTCTTTTAGCATCTCTATCCATAAGCCTAGTTGTAAGTAAAGTATATCCATCTTCCACAGATTGCCAAATGTCATATCCCAAAGCACTCAAATACATCTTCATTCTTAAGCTCCAAAAAGCATAATTAGTTCCATCAAACAATGGTGCCCTATCTGATGAGAAACCATAAAATTCTTGTCCACCCATTTGTGCTCTTTTCAAATCTCCCTTTTAGTGGTTAGGCTATATTCAAAGGGACCGGCTCTAATACCAATTGTTGAGCACACGGTGATAATAAGAGGGTAGGGACGAAGGGGTGGGGAGGGGGTGAATCAGTATCTAACAACCCTTTACCTCTCAAAACCAAAATAATTATATCAGCTACTCATATGCAAGATTAAGCAATTAAGTACACTATGAGAACACACATTTTATGTGGAAACCCTTTTGGGAGAAAACCATGGCACAATTTTGCTTATATATATAAATAGTTTCCTTTTCTTGTAAGCTCCAACCTACTAGAGACTCCAATCTCTACGTGACACAAATATAGGCTCCAACCTATTGGAGGCTACAACCTCCACACACAAACTTCAATTTCTCCACACCATTTGAGCTCCAACCCAGCTAGAGGCTACAACCTCATAATTGATAGGCTTCAACCTATTAGTCTTTCAATGCTGATAAGATATTCCTTTTTACTTGAATCTAGTCAAAATTATAGATGCTTTCATAGTCCTCACAAGTCTAAATTAATCATTCTTCCTTCTCAAATCTGATTATTTAATTCATTTCACTAGCATAGATTCCTTCCTTTTATTGCATACATGTCTTCAATATAAATCAGAATTGCATTTCATTTTTCTGCTTATATCTTTCCTTATTTCTGAAAGTATTCATTGAATTGCTTGATTGATTTTTTACTCCATATTTTCCTCATATTTATACCTCTATGTTTTTGCCAATGGATGTGTCTTTATGAAAAGAGGCATCCTTCACAAAAGAGACAACCTTTTCAATGACCTTTGATAATAAACTTCACTTTACTTTAATTGCTGCCTTAATTAATTCTATCGCTGCCTTTCAAATATTTCATTTGCTGACTTTAATATAAATTGCACCTTTAGTTTAATCTCATCGCACCTTTCCATCCTTTAATTAACTCCTCTTTTGAAGCGCCTCATCACACCTTTCCATCCTTTAATTAAATCCTCTTTTGAAGCGCTACTTATATGAATCGCAGCTTTTGCTTAGTATGGGTCAGCCTTAGAGTCAGCAAATAATATAAGTTTGATTTCTTTTTCTTTGTTTGGGTGATGAATATATGGTCGGCTAGCTTGATTATTTTATGTCCTTCATAAAGCCAATCTAACTCCATATCCGGTTATCATAAAGTATTTCTAATGTATCAATGCTTCAACCATAGTATGAAATGCATATGAATATATGGTATGAAGTGTGTATTTCTAATGACATCAATGACAATATATTCAACACAAAGTTCTACAAAGATATTCCAAAGTTTGAAAGTTTAGAGTTTGCAAAGATCGATAGAATCCTCAAGTTTGGGTTCTAAAAATATGTTCCAATATCTAACTATGGAGTTCTACAAAGCAATGCAAAGTTCAAAAGCCCAATATTTGCAATAGTCTATAGCAAATCCATTGAAGTTCTGTAATGTCCCTTACCCAGTTTGCCCTAGAATTCACTTCTTGATTAGGTTTAGGGTTTCTTCTTTCCAAATGAATGCTCTTTTTAATTAAGTAATCTTGATTTGAAATCTGCATTCACCATATTAACAACATTCCCACACACACATATATTTGTTAGCATTAATATCTAGATATCCAAAATATAAGCATAATCATAAATGCAATTTAACAAGCAAGAGGAGTGCCATGGGTGGATCCGCCTTGAAGCCTTCAAATAAAGTTCAAGAGATTGTCCATCCCAATCCTTCTTGCCTAGTGGCTTAGTACCTGCATACTCCACTCATGGCAACACCTCGAAGACACTCATCCTATCAGGGGGAGAGGAAATCATGGAATCCTTAAGTAGCCTAAGGTCTACCACCTCCTATTCGCCCAATCCCTTGTCAAGGGCCTAAGGGGCTGCAAGGCCCAATCCCTTGTCTAGGGCCTAAGGGACACAAGCCTAGGTGGGACCCCCAACCTTCTATAACCTAATCCCTAGTCAAGGGCCTAAGGGGCTGTAGGGCCCAATCCCTTGTCTAGGGCCTAAGGGGTTGAAAGTGGGGTTTTTAGACAATCTACTTAAACCATGGTTCACCCTTCTTGATAGGGTTACAAGCACAAAGAAAACAATATTTACACAATCAGCTATGTTTGCATTCATCCAAGATTTATTTCATGCCTATAATCAAATATATCTTCATTTATCAATGGTTCTTTAAGTTCATCATTTCCTAGAATAATTCTCATTATGATAAGATTAAAGAAAGCATTATATCAATAATCAGATTAGCAATATCAATTTCTTATATTCAAAATATGCTAAATATTATTGCTAACTAAGTACATCACCTAAGTTGCTATATCTCTCCATGTTTCCTTACTCGCCTCCTTCAACCTTATACTAAATTGATCATAGATATATATACAATCTATTCATTTACATAAAAGAATCATAATTACTTATAAGGCTCACTAATTGCTGCAAGCATCATTATTGTATAATTGTATAATTATATATATATATATACATACATAAAATTATTCTTTACTTATATCAATTAGTATTCATATAAATATTTATATAATAATTATTCTTTCCTTCATATTTCTGCTGTATTATCCAGATTCTCAATTTATCAAATTGCTGCATTATCCCGATTCTTAATTTATTTTACTATTTTCATTCCTTCTCTGCTGTATATACTTCTTTTTAAGTCTGCATATTTTCTACCTACTCTCCCCTCTCGTATATCCCTTCATTGATTTATATCCTTCCCTATTTATTATCGAAGATATGTGCCTTTTGGGAGATGTGATTAGAACCATCGTTGCCTTTGGATAATTCTCATTTTATTTTATAATATAATCACTGTTTTTTATTAGTAATTGTTGCCTTTTAGACATAATGTAATTGTTGCCCATCATTCGTGGCTAATACAAATCACTGCCTATGTAATTGCTGGGTGGTGATTTTTACAAATGTATTTTACTTTTAATATATATTATTTTATGTATACATGTTTTCTATTAATATAATATATATTTACTTTTATATAAGCTTTGTATATATAATTATTATTATATTAGAGTATTTATATTTACATATTTTTTTAATCTTTATTTTGTTATTCATTTTACTTATTTATTTGTATTTCAATGTTTTTATGTCTTAGTGTATTTTTGATGTTTATTTATTTATATTTTAGTATTTCGTATAATCATTAAAATATAATAAATTACCTATGTATTTACAATCTTTGATGTATAATGATTATAATATTTAGGTATTTATATTTTGGTAATTACAATATTATTTTTAATATTTACAATTATAAGATTGTCTTTGATAACTATAATCATAGTAATATTAAATAGTTAATGTTTTTTAATGTGTATTTTGTTTATCTTGTTTTCGATGTTTTATATCTCAATGCTACAATCTCAGGAGACATGACAAGTTCAAAGTTTAGACGCTATTTCAAAGTTTGGTGTTTGGCATTGTCGGCATTTCTACAGTTTAGAGTTTTAGTGATGCAACAGCAATTAAGAGTTTGGAGGCGTGTCAATGGTGGGAGGTCTCCAAGAAGGTAGTGATCAGGAGGTGTGTTGGTGAGTGACTATTAAACAATGGTTCAAAGTTTCACTAGCGGATGAACCTCCTAGAAACACAAAAAATAGGGGATGATGCAAAAACTAGAAAATGTCATCTGCAGTACAACAACTGGCAATGGACAAAAAACTACACCTACAATATGGAGTTGTGTAGGGCCTAGACAAGAAAATTTTATTGTAACCACCAAATAAAGCATTTGCCTATTGGAAAATATACAAAGATAAAGGACAAAATCCAATTCATGCAACAATGGAGAGTATGGATATATGACAACCGAGCAATAGGACAATTGCACAAATACTAATGAGCACAAGATTATACTGAGAGGGGGGTGAATCAGCATAATACAATCATTTACTTTTTCAAAACTTAACAATCATAGCAATGTCAATCACACAATATCATTTGCATAAGATCTAACAATTATGCAACACAAGAACACCAAAATTTACATGGAAACTCTTGCGGGAGAAAACCACGGCAAAATAATGCTTACATAAAACTTCTTACAATCTTTGTAGGCACCAACCTACAAGAAATACCAATCCCCTCTTATAAGATTTGTGAGCACCAACCCACTGGATACACCAATCCCCGCAATTGAGCACAAACTCAGTAAGAGACGCCAATCTCTTGTTAAGGCACCAACCTTCTATGCAATAGAATTACTATCTTCTTGTGAATGTCCTCTTCAATGGATGATGAAAAATCACATTCAAATCAGCAAGTTTTTCTCTTCAAAAATAACTTATATTCTTTTCTATAGATCTGCCATAATTCCTTCACAAAATCTGCGTTGAATTATCTATAGATCTACCATTATTCCTTCACAAAATCGACCTTGAATTATCTTCTATATTTCCCTCCTTCAAATTTGCTTGTGCTTGTATATTATATCTTTTATTTCCACACACACATTCTCCCTATCTCACAAACTTTATTTATCAATTTTGAAGGAGGCGACTTCTTGAATAGATACACCACTTTGCAAGGGAGGTAACACTTAATTTATATGCACCTTTTAAGTGTTAACTTGGGTGCTCCAAAAGGGGTCGGCCCCTTTTGATAAATAAATAAATTTATTTTAAATTTAATTTCAAGAGAATTTTGGGTGCCATAAAGAGGGTGTCAGCTCTATAATTTAAAATAATGTTTTAATTCAAATTACCTTCTAATGTGCGCGCCAAAATACAAGGGAGTCGACCTCATAAATAAATAAAATTTGTTTATTAATACTTCCTTGTTAAGGTAAATTCTATCTGTGGAGGCCTTCGATTTAATTCAACAATAACACTTTATAGATCTTCTTTGACATCAATCATTGTGACATCGATCTTCCCTTTGACATCAATGATAATATTTCTAACAATCTCCCCCTTTGTCATTGATGGCAACCTCATATAGGTAATCTACAAAACACACTACTCCCCCTATCTCTATTGCTCCCCCTATCTATGTACTTCTAGTTCTCCCCCTTTGACATCAATGGAAAAGGAGTCCATGGAGCTGTGAGATCATACAATAGTAAGCTCCCCTTAAGGAGTACACCCCCTTAGTGACAAACAGAAGGTGATACCACTCCCAATTTCTGTCTTAGAAACTCAAAAATCTCTTTTAGAAGAGGCTAAGTAAAAATATCCACAATCTGATCATGCGTGTCAACATACTCAAGCTTTAACTATTCATCTGCTACTTGCTCCCTCAAAAAATGATCTTTTATAAGAATATGTTTTGTTCTTGAGTGTATCACTAGATTCTTTGAGATATTGATAGCATTGATATTGCCAAAGTATATGGATATTGGATGATTGTATTCTACTTTGATATCCTTTTCCAAAGAACTTGAGTGCAACAGGAGACTGCTACTATATATTTTGCATTTGTAATTGACATGGAGATTGATGTTTGTTTCTTACTTAACCATGAGACAAGACTACTTTCAAGAAAGAACGCACCACTTGTTCTTTTTCTATCATCAACACCGCCTGCCTAATCTGCATCTGTATATGTTGTTAAGTTGAAGTCATCACCTCTTGGATACCATAGCCCAAAATCTAATGTGCCTTTTAAGCACTTGAATATCCTCTTGACTACCTGCACATGAGTTTCTTTGGATGCAGCCTAAAACTTGGCAACCATACCTATTGCCTACATAATATCAAGTCTTGAAGCTATGATATAAAGTAAACTTCCAATCATTGATCTATAAAGAGATTGATTTGCATCAAGAGACTCATCATATTTACTTGGCTTACATCTTGTGATCATAGAGGTACTAACCAGATAACATTCTTCCATTCTAAATTTTTTAAACATCTCTTTAATATATATAGTCTGGGATATAGATATTCCTTTGTTTGACTGAGAAATTTGTAATCCCGGGAAGAAGGACAACTCTCCAAGCATTGACATTTCAAACTCTTTTTGCATATCTTGAACAAATTCTTGACACATTTTATCATTGCTACCTCCAAAAATGATGTCATCTACATATACCAGAATAATTAATTGATGCTCCCCTTCAGTTTTGAAATATAGATTATTGTCAACAACATACCTTTTAAAAAATTTCTCTTATAAGTATTTATCCAATCTAGAGTACCAAGCCTTAGGATCTTGTTTCAAACCATAAAGAGCTTTCTTGAGTTTACATACAAATTCTTTGTTTTTAGGCAAGAGATCCTTCAAGTTGCTCTATATACACTTCCTCTTCTAAGTGCCCATTCAAAAATGTTGATTGAACATCCATCTGGTAGACTTTGAAATTCTTATAACAAGCGAATACTAGGAATATTCTTATAGCTTCTAAACGTGCAATAGGAGCTAAAGTTTCTTCAAAATCAATCCCTTCTACTTGAGCATACCCTTTGCATACTAGTCTTTCTTTGTTCCTTACTACTTGAGCATACCTTTTGCATACTAGTCTTTCTTTGTTCCTTACTACTTGACCATCCTCATTCAACTTGTTTCTAAAAACCCATTTTGTGCCAATGATATTTTTATTTTTGGATCTTGGGACAAGTTCCCAAGTCTCATTCTTTTCAATTTGATTTAAATCTTCTTCCATGGCTTTTATCCAGAATTTGTTTTCACTTGCTTCTACAAAGTTCTTAGGCTCAATCTTTGGACAACAAAGACAAGTTTTCAATATCTAGTGGGTTGGCCAATCTTCTTCTTATCTGAATTTATGTGTTTTTATCTCCTAAAATTAAATCCTCAAAATGATTCTTCTAAAGAAATCTGGACGGTGTTTTGGGTTGTGCCTTAAAAGGTGTCCTGGATGGACTTTTTGTGCTTCTTTGCTCAATATTCTATAATACCTCCTCTACTTCTTCCTCTTTGCAACTTTCTTCCTCTTGGTAATCTATTTTTGGTGCCTTTATTTTGTAGTATCTTTCCTCATCTATCCTTACATTTGCACTTTCAACCATTTTCTTCCATCTTTTGTTGTAGCACCTGTAAGCTTTGTTTTTTGAGTACCCAAGAAATATTCCTTCATCAGATCTCAAATCAAACTTACCAAGATCCTCTTCATCTCTCCTTATATAACATCTACTACCAAACACTCTAAAATGTTTTACTGTCGCAGGTCTTCCTTTCCATAACTCATATGGGGTTTTATCATGATTTACTCTAATTTGATCTCGATTCAAAATGTATACTGATGTGAGCACTGCTTTCTTCTAGAATAAGTCTGATAATTTGGATTCATTTAGCATTATTCTTGCCATTTCTTGCACCATTTTGCTTTTCCTTTCCACAATACCATTTTTTTGCAAAGTTCTAGCAACTGAGGGGTGCCTCCTTATTTCTTGTTGTTCATAGAACTCTATGAACTAATTTGAGATGAACTTGCCACCTTGATCAGACCTCAAAAATTTGATTTTGAATCTAGTTTCATTCTCTACTAAGGCCTTAAATGCCTTAAATTTTTCAAAAGATTCAGTTTTTTCTTTCAAAATGGTTACCCAAGTCATTCTAGAAAAATCATCAATTAAAAATATTAAATAACACTCACCTTGCATACCCTTTGTTTGTGTTCATACACAAAGATCTGTGTGTACAAGCTCTAATGGTTTAGATGTAGAATATTCTTTCATTTTGAAGCTTACTCTTGTCTGCTTTCCATGCTGGCATTGTTTGCAAATGATGTTAGAAAGCTTGTAGATATTAGGCAGGTCTCTTACTGCCTATTTTTTGCTGATTTTTACAAGGTTTTCAAAATTCATGTACCCCATCCTCCTATGCCATAGCCGACTTTCATCTTCTTGACCTTGTTGTGACCTTTTTCACACATCACCCCATCAAGATGGGGACCCCCTAAATTTTGCTCCATTCTGGTCTTTTGGCTTTGGTTCGCTCTCTCTCTGGTCTCTGGTCCTTCCGGGGATGTCCTGTCGTTTGACCCAGGTTAAAGTATTGGTTAAGTCTGTGTAATTAGGGTTTTCATCCTTCAGGCTTATTAAAGGTCAAACTGAGTTATAAAATTGGAATCCAAGCTCAGTACAGCAGTCAGAAGGCTTCCAGCAGAGTCCCCCTAAATTTTCACTGTATTCCGGCAACTTACTATTTTTAGTAAGTATTCAATTTGGGACCATTTTATTGAGATTTTGGAATTCTGTCAATTCCACTGCATCCGGGTAACATCAAGCTGCCTACACGTAAATTTTGAGCCAGATCGGACGACCTGCTATTTTTGGCGGTTCAGGCTTCAAGAGCCATTTTCAGGGTTTCCACATGAGCTTTTCAGATGCATGTCTGGAGAATCCTTCTGGGTTTTCCAAAACCTTCGCAGTGATGTAACATGCGAACCGAGACGACCACTTTCAGAGTTCAGCCTTCGGAGGCTATTTTTAGGGTTCGCATGCAGTGTTTTTCAACGCATGTCGGGTTTTTCCTTCTGGGTTTTCCAAGAGCTTCATAACAAGGTGACATGCAAGCGGAGAAGATCGAGTTTTGAGGACTTACTATTTTTAGCTAGTGCATGCATGCAGACCAGTTTTCTGGGTTTTTCTGGGTTTTTTGAGATCCCACGGGCAATATGACATGCAAAACCATCCGGCAGTGGATGAGTCACTTTTCAGGCAGTTTCTATTTTTAGCAGGTACACTCTGGCAGCCGCCCAACACTCCAATTCAGCAAGCAGAACGACATGCAGAAGGAACGAGGACAAACGGAGACCGTTCGGGATACATGCAAGTCAAATTAGGGTTTCCACTTTTATAGGGGGTAAAATCCAAAAATAGCCGAAACGAAGTACCCCACCTCAAAAGTTTCTAAGTCTTTGAAAACAAAAGCTCATACCTCAAAATGCGCCCAAGGAGAGGTGGAGACTTCAAAAATATTCTAAGGCACAAATCAAAGCATGACACTTAAAATGCGCCCTCAAGGCAAGCAAGAGGACTTGAAAATTTTACTAAGTGTGCAAAAATGAAAGTAAGACCCCTCAAATGCACCCATGAAGGGGATGAAAGTTGAAAAAGTTTTTAAGTGTTGGAGAAATAGAAGCTCCACCCATGAAATGCGCCCTTGGCTTGAGGTGAGGGAGTTTAGAAAATTCCTAAGTTACAAAATAAAAGCTCACCTCATGAAATGCACCCTCATCTTGAAGCTACCCCATCAAAATGCGCCCAAGGAAGATGTTGCCTAGTGAAAAGCGGCTAAGGCATTGAAAATAGAAGTTCACCCTGTGAAATGCGCCCTCAAGAGGGAGAAAAGGTGAAAAATAAACTAAGGCGTGTGAGATAGAAGTAGACCCCATCAAATGCGCCCTTGTGCTAGGAGTGGTTGGGCCGAAATATTTCTAAGGCACTAAAATCAAAGCTCCACCTATGAAATGTGCCCAACATTGTGAAGGGGGTTACATGAGAATTGGCTAACGCGTGGAAATAAAAAAAATATATACCAAGGGAAATACGCCAAGGAAGAAAATGTTAGAAATATTTTCTAAGTGAGATAAATATTGCACTGGAGAAAGTACGCCTTGATATGAATTGAAAATAATTTTCCAAAGGCATTCAAATGAAGTGGACACAGTGATGAAATTTTATTTCCAAGGCAAAAGCAACTGATATATTTTTCCATGGGTCAAATAAAAATTAAATGAACCCGTTTAAAATACACCCATGGGTCGGGAAATTTTAAAATTAATTTCCTAAGGGAAATTTTAATATTTTCAGAGGAAATTCGTTTTGCCTAGATTATTTTCCTGACGGAAGTTAAATCTCAGAGGATGAATTATTTCGAGCATGCAAGTGATTTTAAATCACCCGGAGTTGAATATCTTAAAGAGAAAATTTAAAATGTCTAAGGCAAATTTTATGAAATCGAGGATTTAAATGACAGACATTTTAAAAGTTGGAAATAAATTTACAACTCCCACGAAATTTTTCGAGTTGAATTTATTTAAACACTGCGAGATTTTAAAATGGAATTTTAAATCAAGTCAAGTGATTTTTTTCTCGCGAGTTGTTTAAATCGCCAAGAGTTAACTGGCAGACCAAGAGGAAAATTCGAATTTTTTTACAAGGAAGGAATCATTATTAAAGGCAACTGCCATAATGACCGGCTGACGACTAGCCCACTACTGCGCTTGAATTAGAAGATTCCGAACGAAGAGAGTGGAAAATTGATGAAGGTGCTAAAAATAGCCCCAGCACTACTTAGCAGGATTCTCCGAGAAGAGTTATTTAAACAATCTCTTCTCTCATTTCTCCTCACATTGTTTCGAAGTTGAAGTTGCTGAAGAAGTTCTTGAGAGATTGAAATATTTTCCAAGTGGTTGAGGAGAGAAATTCTTTGAGAGTTTATTTTATTTCGGAGTGTTGAGTTGCTGAAAGTGCGAAGTGCTGGAGAAATTTTCATTTGCCGAGACTCTTTCTTTCGAAAAGCTGAAAGTGTGTTGCTGCAATTTCGAAGTTGAAGGTTGAAGTTGTTTTCCGGAGTTGCTGGAAGATTTATTTGTTGAAGTTGCTGCAGAGTGTTGAGTTGCAGAAATTTATATTGTGCTGGGGATTTATTTCGTTTGTGCTGAGAAAGTATCCACATTGCTGAAAGTTGGTAGTTGGCTGCAATTTTCTTCGCCAGTCGGAAGTGCAGTCGTTGAAAGCTTCTTTATAAGCTTGAAGTTTTTTATACAGTACGAGGTTTGGAGTTAGTAATTTATGCTGAGAGTTTTTATTTTCAAAAAGCTAACTCCACGTTCGCAGCCGTCTCGGAGGTTACTTCATTTTATTTAAAAATCTGCAGCCTAGCTTATTGCTATTCTATTTTATTTTGCAGATGGCCGGAGCAAAGGATGTTGCAGGAACAAGCAGAGCCGCAGGCAGAGCTGCAAACACTGAAGCAGGCAAGGCTAGCTCATCCCGGCAGGCAATGATTAAAAGGCTCGCTAAGCCATTTCTCCCAAAGTCAGCAATAGTTTCAAAGTTGGCAGGATTAAATGACACCAACCTTGGTTCATTTAATCTAAATGCACTCAAATCGAGGATGTTCGGGCTAGGGGGCCATCAACCATCAGTCACGGCACATAATATAATGAAGAGTGGAATCTACGCAGCTGCTAGTTTTCCGCCAGCAATTCAGTGTCCGGAGCTAATTATGGAGTGTGCCAATCACTACAAGCCAGAACGTAGGACGATTGTCTCTCCGGATGGTAAACTGCTCGCCAACTTCACACCGGATGCCATCGGAGAGGCATTTGGGATTCCAACTGCTGAGGAGATGTTATACAGAACAAATAAGAGGGCAGATAAGATGTACTCTTCCTCTTTCGAAAGAGTCACTGCAGTCATCAACAGAGTTTGGATGCAGAAGCCGAGGCCACCCCGCACTAAGCTCCCAAAGCAGATAATTGCCGAGGACGTGAAACAAGAATACTGTGATTTGATAATGATGTTGAGCCGGGTGAATGGGAGTGCACAGGCTTACATTTTCGAGCCTTGGATGTTCTACTTCATCGAGATCATCTTGGAGGGAAAGGAGTGTGTCGATTGGGCTAGGATGATTAGCAACCACATCGATGAGCAATTCAGGAGCCTGAAGGTGACGAAGACTTTCTACATGAGCTCATATGTAATTTACATGTTGGCCAGAATGACTAAGTACAGAGGGATTTCGTACAAGGAGCCAATCGGCTGTGCCCCTGGTCAATTCAAAATCCATGAAGCCTGCACACAGCTACATTTAGCTAACATTGCCAACTATAAACGGGCAAATGATGCATTCACAATGCACATTGCGAGGACACTTCAGCAAAGGACGCAGCAGAGAATATCTAAAGAAGCACAGACATTGATTGAGGAATATGGGTATTGGCTCATCCAATTCCCGAAATTCACATATATTAGGCTGCAGGGGTTCACTTCGTATCCGTATCGGTTACCACGATACCCCACTGATCACATAGTAATGCTTGAGGTATCTAGGCAATTGATTGCCTACGATAAGATTCAGAAAAGGAAAAAGAAGGGTGGACTTGATTTCCCTATCACCATGGGAAATTCCATTGAGGTGTGTCCCTCTTTGCAGGCAGCCCGAGAGGCAGAGGACGAGCTGCAATCTTATCATTTGTCATATCACACAGGCAGGCAGGATTTCGATCCTTACAGGAACATCCGGATGATACAGAACGTTGAATACCGGCACAGAGCTCATCTGGAGGACTTTTGGGCAAATGCAGTGGATGAGGCTGAGATAAGAAGAAGGATGTTTTCCAGACTTCCTCTCAAGTTGATTAGAGAATGTGAGATTATTCCAGTTCCCGACCAGGTGGAGGAGGATGTCAACGTTATGCAACCCGACTATGGTTCAGTTAGGGATACTCCTGTCCCACCACCTGATTGGTCCGAGCCAGAGATCATGGACTTGGACACGCTTTCTATCCCGGTGATGACTTTTACCAGGACTTGGGTCGACAGACATGTATGCAGACTCAAGAGCAAGTCGATCGCCCTTACTTATAGCTTGATGGGTGACCCAAGGCCGTTATCGGTAAAAAAGGGGAAACAAATTGCTCAGACATCGAGGGCACAAGTAGAAGTGCCAACCCAACCGATACCGTTGAGGATAGAACAAGCATCACCCGTGCACTCACAAACTCAGTCTTCGAGTTTGAGAGTGGTTTCATTATTTGCCGATCAGAGGGCAGGATTAGAGGAAGAGCGGGGACTTGAGGAGGTAGATCAGCCCAACGCCCGGGAATCAGCTAGTGTCAGTCTATCCAGGGGCGGCCAACAGGAGGAGGAAGAGGAAACAATGGCCGACACCCATTTTCAGCAGATGTTGGACACGGCTTTGGAAGAAGAGGAAAACACAGAACAAGGGACCCAAGGGTCGGGAGATACCCAGCTTATAGAGGAGGATGAGCCTGAGCAAACCAGTGCAAGAAGAGAGGAAGTGCACGAGATGGAGGCAACAGAAGAACAGCCCCTTGTCATTTGTAATCCACAGCAGACAGTGCCTGATTGGCTTTCCGACAGAATGAGGAGAGAACCCGAGGATGATACGGATCCGGCCATTGAGATGGAGGAGTTCCTCAGGAGGATCAGTGCGCCACCAGAGAAGAAAAGGGCCCGAAAGTTTTCAAAGATCTCGACTGACGAGTCAGGCTCCCGCACGCTTCAGGTGGCTATTCCGAGGGAAGATTGTGATCGAACCGAGGAGAGGCCTGAAAATTACGTGATCACCACAGTAGAGTTGGGTCGTCCTACTGGGAGCCCAAGTTATCGAGGAGTTCGATAACTCCTATCAGGCATTGAAGGATCAGTTGCTCCGCACAGAGGGGAAGTATAAGAAATTGAAGAAGGAGCACAAAACCTTGATAGGATACATGCAAAATCTAGCACGTCCAGGTGAACCAGCAAACCCAGCAGTGGAACGTCCATCAGAGCTTCCGAAGGAGTCAGTTGTTGCCTTAGAGGATTTGAAGAAAATGGAAACGGAGGCAGACAAGTGGGTTAGCCGTGTTCATACTGAGACAGGGAAATTCATGGAGGACCTCGCCGATGCTTATCGACAGGCCTCAAGTATTTTGGCACGGATGGATATAGTAGATCAGGCCTGGGGTGATACTCGCATCTATCAAACGAAGACTGTACTTCGTTTGGGGGCTTTGATGCATATACCTCTAGAAACCTTGGTGGATGGAGGTGTAATTCAGAGAGGTGATAGGTATGATTTCACCAGTTGGTACTCCTCGGTGGTCACAGGCCGTGGATTTCACGACGCGGCAAGGGCAGATTCAGCTAAAGTGAGGAAAGCAATGGGCAACATCTTGGGGGGAGTCCTCAATACATTAGAAGCCATATTTGCTAGAAAGTTGGTCCCAGAGGAGATAACTGCTGATGGCTTGAAAAGTAGACTGCCTCCATTCTTCTCAGCTGCGAGGTCACTTGTCCTGGATGACTTTGAGAATGTCTCCACATTCTCTAGTATAATTCAGCATACCCAGGACGCCTTAGTGACATGGAGGAAATCTTACACCAGATACGGACAGACGGTAGCAGTCTTGGAGTTCCAGCTCAACCATATTCCACCGATCTCTACACAGGAGGTTGAAGCAGTATTGGCCCGGTTGATCGAGTTTGCTATCCGGGAGAAGGCCAGTGGGAACGCGCTGCTTGATGAGGATCTTCTTGATGATGGTAGTGGGCATTAATTGCTCATTATGATTCCTGCAGGGGAGTGGAGAATATTCTGTGCATTCATTGCCCACTCCTCTCTGTGGCGGTTTTTAGGGCAGAAACCCTAATCAGGGCATAGGTGGCTCGATCTGAGCCCTTCATTGTAATTTGATCTAAACCGTCCACTGAATTGGACTTATTATAAAAGGGGCATCCCCCCTCATTTGTAAAATATTAGATAGAGATTAGAATTGGAATTGGATCAGAGCTAGAGAGTAGAAGGCATATAGCTTTTAGCTTAGAAGTTAGCTTTAGATTGAGGAGGGAAGAAAACTTTCCTTTGAAAGTTTTGTAAAAGGTTGTTGTGAACACTTTTCATAATATAAAGAGTTTCATTGCTTGGTGATTTCTTCTTTGTTATGAGTAGCTAGCAAGGCCATTTCGTCTTTCCAATTCAAGGTAGATAGAGTAAAGTAGATTTTTATTTCATGCAAGTAGTTGTTAATTGTGGAGTGTGGCGTTGTGATTTGAGCATATCTTCTTTCATCCATACCACTAGCTGGCTTACTGATGGTAAGTTCGCCTTGCGTGGTCAACTGGAGTATCAGCACTTAACTTCGATTGTGGCTCATATGTTCGTATGCGTCGTATTGACGGTATGAACATGTTGCGTCATAGTTTGAACACTTTTCTCATCCTTTGAAGATTGCACCAACTTTGTCGGAGTTGTTCGAAAGGAGACAAAGCAGAGTTTGGTTTGAAGATTGTTTAAGTCGATCCTCGTTCTCCACCCTTTAGAAGTAGATTTGTAGAATCCCTATCCCTATCCCCTTTAAATTCTGCATTTTCCGAGTCAGTCTAGATACCAGAACAATATTGCCAAATCATTCATGTCCTAATTGCTTCACAGAATCGAACAACTACGTAAGTCCCCTTGAAATAACCAGCAAAACACATCAACCAACTGAGTCTATTCGCGATAAAAGGAACCTTGGAGTCGAACACATGAAATTTCAAGCAATCTTAGCATGTGGGACACTTTGATCAAGAGAGAATAGAGTGACCGTTGGGCAACTTTATTCTGTGCTGGCGTTGTCATAAAAAGCACGTCAACAGACCTATGCAGCACTTTTCACCTTGGATTTCGCTTAGAACATAAAGATTGTTTGCCACTCTATTGGCATCTACAACCAGTTTTCCTTCTTTCCGAATTTCACATCCCTCTTCATGGAATGTAAGAGTGTGAGTTTGATCACACATTTGGCTTACACTTAGCAAATTATGTTTCAATCCTTCAACGCATAGCACGTTCTCTGTTCTTGTCCTTCCATTATCTAGGCTAAGAGTGCATTTCCTCACAATTCTTGCAATTGTATTATCTCCAAACTTTACCGTACCTCCACTTGTCCTTCTTAAAGAAAGAAATTTTCCTTTGTCCCCTATCGTGTGACTTGAACGGCCACTATCGATGTACCACTAATCTCTTTCATTTTGGACATGTAGAGCGGTCTGAACAAGCACGGATCATTCCTTCTCTTCTTTCTTCTTTTTTTTCCAAACTTTTGCATTTTCTCCTTCTTTCTTAGTCACAACATCCTCCCTTTTATGTTTCTTTAGTGTCTCTACAAAAACGTGTTGTATGCCCATAATTATTTCAATTATAACATTCAACATTGTAATTCAGAGGAGCAAAGGAGTTGTATTTTCTACTTTCAAATCCATAAGGACTCTTATTCCATCCAAAACTTTTTACATGAGTCCTACAATTCATTGCCTTATAACCAAATTGATTGCATGAAAAACAATAACCAAAGAAAGGACAATAGAACTTGGTTACGTGTTGTTGCCTTGGTGGGAAATATTTTTTGATTATGTCATTTTTGTCTTTTGAAAGTGTGACTGCCTTTGATAAACCTGATTTTCCTTCTTGCTGCAATCTCCTTTGATGGGACTTTTAAGTGCATCAACATAACTTTCTGGTTTTCTTCGTTTGATTTCATTTGTGTCTCGAATTCACTATCCTTATCGTCTGCTTTGTTTACCACCATAGTTTCCTCATAACCAAGTCCTGTTTTTATCAATGGCGACCTCTACCCATTTAAAATATCATCCAAAATTTCAGTGCCTTTTTCAAATTTAAGACTTTTGTTTAGTTTGAAAAACAGTTTTCTCCAATTCTTTCCATAGGGAGACAATCTTTGATTCAAGTTTCTCACAATCTTCTTCACCTTTCTTTAGTTGAGTTCTCACAACATCTTTTATCCTTCTTGCTTCTTCTAGTTGGATTTTTAGATTAGTGATGGTCTATTCTGCCTCTTTGAAATTTTGTGATATCTTCTTTTTAGACTCACATTCTTCTTAAAGCAATAATTTATGCTTTTGGTTCTTCTTTCTAAGTCTTTCAATTTCTCCTATGGCATAAATGAGTTCCTCCTCTAGATCTGATACACTATAACCTCTAGTATTTTCTTCCTTATCCATTTGTATCTTATCCCCCTCTTTGCCAAAATTTTCAATATTTTCTATTTCAAATGCCATAAAAAGGGTCTCTTCTCTACCACTCTCTGTATCACTTTGATAAGATGAACTAACATCCTTGTAGGAGTAGAGACTTTTCTTGAAATTATCCTTTTTGCCATTTTTGTGATACCAAACATTTTTGCTCCCTTTCTTTGTGTAATGATTTTTTATAAGGGCACTTATTAGCAAAATAACCTACCTTTCCACAACTGAAACACTTAAAAGGCAATTTACCTTTGTACTTTCCATAACCCTTCTTTAGCTTTCTTACAAAATTGGATTCTTCATCATCAGATTCATCATATGATCTTTCACTAAGTTCAAATTCTTTGGTTTTTTGTTTCTTTGCAACTTTGAAAGCAACTTCCCTTTTTGATGGCTTCTCATGTTTGGTCGTCATCTCATAAGTAGTGAGGATTCCATGCAACTTGTCCATTTTTAAGGATTCTAGATCCTTCATTTCTTCAATAGTAGAAACTTTAGCATCAAATCTGAGAGGTAATGATCTTAAAAAAATTTGCACAATGATTGGATCTTTAATCTCTTCTCCAAGTCCCCTGACTGTGTTAACGATCTCATCCACTTGAAGGAAAAAGGTGGCAACATTTTCTTCTTCTCTCATTTTGAGACTTTCAAACTGCCCTGTATGAGTTTGAAGTTTAGCTCTTTTGACATTATCATCTCCTTCGTAGGTATTCTTCAATTTGTCCCACATGTCTTTGGCCAATATGCAATGCATAATCTTCACGAATTCTAATTCTAATAATCCACACGGAATTGCATTCTTCGCCTTTGCATTAGATTCACTGGCCCTCTTTCCTTCCTGGTCTATTGGAGGAGTCACAGGAGGTGTACAACCATTCACCATAGATTGCCAAATATCATATCATAGAACATTCAAATAGGTTTCCATCCTTATGCTCCAAAAAGCATAGTTTGTTCTATCGAACAATGGTGCTTTGTTTGATGAGAAACCATATCCTTCTTGTCTTGCCATGTGTGCTTATATAAGATTTTTCTTCAAGCGATTAAGCTATGTTTCAAAGAAACTTGCCCTAACACCAATCGATGAGCACACGATTATACTGAGAGGGAGGGGGGGTGAATTAGTATAATACAATCTTTTATTTTTTCAAAACTTAACAACCATAGCAATGTCAATCACACAATATCATTCACATAAGATCTAACATTTATGCAACACAAGAACACCAGAATTTATGTGGAAACCCTTGCAGGAGAAAACCACGGAAAAATAATGCTTATATAAAACTTCTTACAATCTTTGTAGGCACCCACCTACAAGAGACACCAATCCCCTCTTATAATATTTGTGAGTACCAACCCGCTGGAGACACCAATCCCCACAACTGAGCAGCAACTCAGTAAGAGACACCAATCTCTTGTTAAGGCACCGACCTTC
Source organism: Sequoiadendron giganteum (assembly GCA_007115665.2). Classification (NCBI taxonomy): domain Eukaryota; kingdom Viridiplantae; phylum Streptophyta; class Pinopsida; order Cupressales; family Cupressaceae; genus Sequoiadendron; species Sequoiadendron giganteum. The sequence goes on along the minus strand of CM021108.1, from coordinate 507,974,308 downwards.
TATGCAATAGAATTATTATCTTCCTGTGAATGTCCTCTTCAATGGTGATGAACAATCACATTCAAATCAGCAAGTTTTTCTCTTCAAAAATAACTTATATTCTTTTCCATAGATCTGCCATAATTCCTTCACAAAATCTGCCTTAACTTATCTTCTATATTTCCCTCCTTCAAATCTGCTTGTGCTTGTATATTATATCTTTTATTTCCACACACATTCGCCTTATTATTAAAGTAATATTGTAATGTGTAATGGTCATCTTAGTTGTTAGTTTTTAGTAACTTTTTGTTTTTGCTTTAGTTCACGATTGGTTCTTTTTAGAAATGACGTCTTATAATCTATTATTAAAGGAGTATTCCTCTCCTTGTTTGATACATCAATTAATTACCATTTCATAGTATCAAAGCAAAGGTTATTTCTAGCAAATTTTTTGTGCAATAAAATTTGTGGTTTTTACTTAAGAAACTTTTTTTTAAAAATTAGAAGTTTTTGTCTGATTTTTTAATAAAAATCGTGAACTCTCTTGCTGTTTAAAAAAACATGGGTTTTTTTATCAACTAAGAATTGAGGGTTTGTCTGCAAGGAAAATCAGGTTTTTTTGTTTATCACGGATTCTTTTCTAAAGAAATCCTCGAATTTTTTCTATGCAAAAATGAGGATTTATTTTTTGTTGAACATCGCGGAGGTCCTGTTTCTCAAAATCGCGGATTTTTTGAGATTCATGGGCAAATTTGAAGTTTTTTTTGGGCGATTTTACTGAGTTTGTGGGTGTGTATTCTTTTTTGCATGCAAGTTGCTACTTGTGCGACCTAATTTCTCCCAATACTTGTCATTTTTTGACGTGCTGGCAAAAGAAATTTGCGGGTCTACTTCAAATCGCAACTTTTGAAACTCTTTTATTGGGGATTTTTTCTTAAATCATGCCCTTCTTTCTGCAACTAGGGTTTTTGCATTTTTTGATGGATTTTTTGAAAAAATTGTGCTTGTTCTGCAACTCGCAACTAGGGTTTCTAGGTGAGTCTGTATTTTTTGATGATTTTTTGACAAAAATCATGTGCTTGTTCTGCTGAATATCGTGGGGTTTTGACGGATTTTTCAAATACTGAAGCTAAAGAACATTTTTTTTAATTTTGGACAAAAATGTGGGTTTCTGAGTCTTTGATTTTTTTTACTATTTTTTAAAAAATCGTAGGAGTTTTCTTTCCAATATTGTTTTGACGTTTTTTTTACAAAATCATGCCCTCTTTTCAGCAGCACTTAGGGTTTCAAACCTGGGCATTTCAAAAAAAAATGCAATTTTTTTCTCGATTTTTGGACAAAATCGTGCGATTTAAAGCCTCGGATTTTTTGATGATTTTTTAAAATCGTGGGATTTGTTTCATTTGATTGCCTCAAGATTTGTGCCAACTGATTACCTAGTTTTTTTAGCCTTTGGAAGATGGGAGGGATGGTGTCTAGCTAGAGATTCGATGAGCATTTAGAGCAGGAGTCTGCCCTTTATGCATTCATGGCCAAAGGACCGGTAGATCATGTCGAATCATCTGCATGGTACATTGATTCTGGAGCATCTTGACATTTCACACATAGGAGAGATTGGTTCACGAAGTATAAGGCTTGCTCTGATTCCGTCATTTTTGGTGGTGGCGAAGAGTATACAGTTGTTGGCAAAGGCAACGTTCAAATCACATCTGGTGGGAGAAATCTCATATTTCTCAATGTATACTATGTGTCGAGCATTGAGCTCAATCTTCTCTCTATGAGTCAGATTATGTGACACTTTCTGAAGTTGGACATCATCCTTAGTTCACACAAGTGTCGCATTATTGATAAGGATTCCAAGAAAATTATTACAGTTGGGCTCGAAGATCATGGTTTGTATTGACTAGTTGAAATTGGAGAGTCTCAAGAGCATGCAATGGTTGCAAAGAGTTCATCCATCAACGCTCTTTGGCATCAACGATATGGGCATCTAAACATAGCCTACCTCTCTTAGTTGGCTTGGGAGAACTTGGTCGAAGGCTTACCTGAGATTTAGCAGCAGACACATGGTGTATGCAGAGCTTGTCAGGTAGGCAAGCAGCATCGTACTCCATTTTCAGATGGAAAGTCTTGGAGAGCATCCAAGGTCCTTCAGCTAGTTCATGTGGATGTTTGTGGACCAATGAATACTGCATTGATCACTGGTGCCAAGTATTTTTTGTTATTTGTTGATGATTTTAGTAGGAAAATGTGGGTGTATTTCCTTAAGGAAAAATCAAATGTGTTTAATGAATTTCAGAAGTTTAAAGCATTAGTTGAAAAAGAGTCATGATGTCCAATCATCACTCTTAGGTCAAATAATGGGGGTGAGTTCTATTCAAACCAATTCACCAACTTGTATGATAAACATGATATCAAGCGTTAGCTTACCACACCCTATACCCCTCAGCAAAATGGCATTGTTGAGTAGAGGAACTGTACAATTATAGAAATGGCCCATTGTATGTTGGAGAACAAAAATGTTCCCAAGAAATTTTGGGCTGAAGCAATATATATTATATACTATTGTTTACCTTCTTAACCGGTCTCCCACATAGGTCGTTAAGAAGATTACCCTAGAGGAAGCATGGTCTGAGAGGAAACCAAGAATCAACCATCTCAAGATTGTTGGTTCTACTGCGTATGTTTGGATTCCAAATGCAAAGAGGACCAAGCTGGATTCCAAAAGCCAGAAGTTGATGCTTACAGGATATAGTGACAATCATACGACCTATCGGTTGATTGATGTGGACACTAATCGTCTGACATTCAACAAGGATGTTGTGTTTGATGAAGAAGGTGGGCCCCTTTTAGCTCACTTCTCCCATCAAGAGTCCTGAGGATCGGCCTCTGAAGACTAAGGATTTGGGTGTTAGGCTTCCATTAGCTCCATTTGAAGGGAGGGATTCTGATGATTCTGACATTGTGGAATCTCCTAGGCACAACCCTATACTAGCAGATTTCCCTTAGGATAACCTGGATTAGAATCCAAATGATATTATTCTAGGCAGCCCAAGTCATGATGATGATCATCCTGATTTGGAAGAAGGTGCATCTCCTCCTCATCCTAAGTGGTGGGTGAAGCTCATTGGTGATGTTTGAGATGATGAGCTTGTTGAGGGTAGATCATCTAGAGGCAAGAGCAAGCAGAATATAGTCAATTTTTCTCTTATGGCCAACATTCAGAGTGTTTATGAGCCCCAAGACTATTCGGAGGCGAAAGGTAAACTTGAATGGGAAAAGACTATGGATTTTGAACATCATTATCTTTTGAAAAACAACACTTGGATTCTATCAGATCTTCCACCAGGGAAGAAACCCATTGGCTGCAAATGGGTCTACAAGGTGAAATACAAAGCTGATGGAACACTTAATAAATACAAGGCTCGGTTGGTGGCTAAGGGGCTCTCATAGAGAGAAGGTATTGACTATGAGGAGACCTTTGTGTCATGTCCCCGAAATTGTAAAGCTAAATCTAAGATATTGAAATACAAATACCCACACCGAATAAATATCAAAAAATAAATGTAACTAATTGCCATTTAAACGTCATTATCAAAGATAATAATTATCAAACATAAAACAAATAAAATAAATATCAAAGTACATATATACATATATGAAATGTAAATCTGAATATCACTATAAACGATATTATAATGATAATACAATTATAATCATCATTATTCAAATATAAATTAATATAGAAAATAAAATAATAAAATAAGAAAACTCAAAATATATTAATATAATATAAATAAATACTATATATTACATATGCTGGCCGACCACCTTAATCACCTATATATATGCAAACGATAACCTAAACAAAAAACATCAGCAGCGATTCATTTTATTTGAGGAATATATTATCAAAGGGACATCACTCAAAGAATTTAATGAGGCTGATCACTACATAGAAATAAATAGAATACAACATGAAATAATAAAAAAGAAGAAAAGAACCCACTATAAGGAATAGCCTACGATTAAAGGAGAGCAATTAAAATAAAGACTTGATAAAGGTAGTTAAGAGATTTATTCAAAAGACGTCTCCTTATGATGAGCTATGACTTTTAAATGACGTGGCCAAGCATCGCATCTATTCAATAAATCACACTCCTTTGTGAAGATATATAAGGAGGGATGTAAAAAGATAAATAGGACACTACAGATCTGCATATCATGAATATAGTTGGGGTTGCATGAATATGTGAATTAAAGCAGAAATATATAGATAAATATGTGAGGGTGGAAGGAGAATAAATCTATATAGAATCGCTGGCAAAAAGGAGAGGAGGAAACGGTTTCTGCAGATCGAAGTGGTAAGTATTAGGTGAGTATTCTCATAACTCTAAATCAGCAGTGATAAATACTTTCTTAGATTTAGAAAATAATATTTGTTAAATATGTTATGAATGCAAATATTAATGATTGATAAATATATTAGGAATTGATAATTGATAAATTTATGATATTAATAAATATTAATGTAGATATTAATATTTGGTAATGGATAAAGATATTAATATTTGATATTGATAAAAATATTAATGTAGATATTAACATTTGATAATTGATCAATATATATGCAAAGGTAATTATCATCAATCAATTAGGAATAATTATATATAGATCCTTATATAGAATATATATATATATATATACGATTATGTAACAATGATTGCTTACAACAATTATTGTGTCTCGATGAGCTTTTATAACTTTACCTTGAAGGATAGACTTGTTGACGTGTTTTTTATGACAACACCAACACAGAATAAAATGTCCAACGGTCACTCTATTCCCTCTTGATCAAAGTATTCCGCATGCTAAGATTGCGTGAAAGTTCATGCGTTCAACTCCAAGGTTCCTTTTATTGCGAATAGACTCAGTTGGTTGATGTGAATATGCTGGGTATTCCAAGGGGACTTACGTAATTGTTCAACATCAAAGAAAAGATTTTCAAATTTCGGGAGATCTGTCAATGAAGCTCGGGTTCTTAAACTAACCGGATAATGCTGAATGTAAAAGGATATAAGGATTAGAGATGCTACCATCTACTCCTAAAGGGTGGAGGGCGAGGATCGACTTAAACAATCTTTAGACCAGACTTTGCTTCATCTGCTTTCGAACAACTCTGACAAAGTTGGTGCAATCTTCAAAGGATGAGTAAGATGTTCAAATTGTGATTCAACATGTGCACTCCGTCACAACGATGCAAGTGAACACACGAATCACAACCGAAGTTAGGTACTGATATTTCAGTTGACCACGCAAGGCGAACTTACCATCAGCAAGCTCGCTAGTGGTATGGATGAAAGAAGATATGCTCAAACCACAACACCACACTCCACAATTAACGCTACTTGCATGAAAGCAAAATCTACTTTACTCTATCTACTTGAATTGGAAAGACGAACAAGCCTTGCTAGCTACTCACAATAGAAGATAGAACCACCAAACAATGATAAATCTTTATATTATGAGAGTGTTCACAACAACTTCTTACAAAGTCCTCAATGGGAAAACTTCCTTTCCTCCTCAATCTAGACTATGCAATCTATGCTATGCTACTTCTATTCTAACTTCTATCCTCTCTACTCTCTGATCTAACATCTACTTCTAATGTTTACAAATGAGGGGGGATGCCCCTTTTATAGTTGGCCCAGTCCAACGGACGGTTCAGATTGAATTACAATGAAGGGCTCAGATTGAGCCATTTATGCCCTAATTAGGGTTTTTGCCCTAAAAACCACCATAGAGAAGAGTGGGGTAATGAATGCATAGAATATTCTCCACTCCTCTGCAGGAACCACTATCTGCACTTAATGCCCATTATCTTCTTCTAGAAGATTCTCATCCGGAAACGTGTTCCCACTGCTCTGCCTGCCAATTTTGTTGTGTTAGGAGGAGAGCAAAAGAGTCTCTAAGATCGTCTCCGCAGATAATAAAATTTGAAAGGATTTGTCGTTCAGCCCTCCTGTTGCTTTGACTCCCGGACGCCCTTCTTCTTTGCAACTTTCATATTTATCTAGCCCACTGCCTTGGGCGCATTTATCCTCTTTTGCATCACGTCCTTAACGCCTTAGCCAAATCCTCACTGCCATTTCGCTTTTCCTTGGGAACTTCTTCACCAACTTTCTTCATCTTTACTTTGTCACGACACTTAGCCCTTTCTTCCAACATCCTCCTCCTGCAAAGCAAAAAGAAGAGCATCAGAACACTTGTGATATAAATTCACTTTACTTACCCAATTCCCATGTTCTGACCGATTGATCTTCGGATGTGGTAGAATTCATCACTTTTCTAGCAAACTTTCATCATGGGCGTATCCACCACCTTGCCTGGAGTTTGTGCCTTAGAAAATATTTCATCTTGAGGATGCATTTGAACGCTTGATGCTCGAGCTTCAGTTCATTTTCAAATTCCTCCATACCTTAGACAAATTTCTTCCCTATGAGTGTATTTGACCCCTTGTTGCTTTATTTTCCCTTAGACAATTTTACCTGCTTTATGAATTTCATCCACTGCAATCCAGGCGCTCATTTTGACATTACAAGCCAAAGCATTTTTTTGTAGAAACTTTTCTCGTATTTGCCTTAGAGATTTTATTTTTTATTTCACCTAGGAAATCCATTAAACAGGTGCCAAGGAAAAATATCTGTCGAAAAATCCTGAGCGAGGTGAGGAACAATTTTAAATCATCTCCCAGTGCAAAATGTTCAATACCCAAAAGAAATTTCCCCTCAAAAATCATCGTTTCCATGTGTATCCAGACGAAGGGGTAAGTTTAATTTTTTATTATTTTTGAAAATAATAAAATTCTAAGGTTTATTCCACTTTTAATTCTGGATGTTCTTCCAGGCCTGCAATCTCCATTTTTCCTGTCTTGGCATTTTTCCTTGATTTTCCAGAGAATTTCCCTTCCTGCTTACGGGCACATTTCATCTTGCACTTGGAAATTTTGTATTATCTCCTCCTTAGGCGTATTTCCTAACGTATGCTCCTTGAGCATTTTCCATGCCTTGGAATATATTCATCAACCACCTTCTTCCTTGGGCGCATTTCCTACATGCTACTTCCATTTTCCATGCCTTAGGCAAATTATCACCTTCACATCACCTTGGGCACATTTGCATGTATTGACTTCCATTCTAACCCTTGGGCGCATTTGCATGTGTTGACTTCCATTCTACCCCTTGGGCGCATTTGCATGATATTTTCTTTTGAGGGCGCATTTGGCCTAATGTGAAGGAATTTGCTTGCCTTAGTTGAGCCTTCATTTCATGCCATAGGAAATGTTTTTGAACCTCTTACACCTCTTGGGCGCATTTTACCCTTGGAGCTTTTGTTTCATGCCTTAGAAACTTTCAGCCACCCTTCTCCCTTGAGGGCACATTTTGCATGTGCTACTTTCATTTTGCCTTAGAAGATTTTCAAATACTCACTCAAGGTGGGCACATTTAGCCCTCTCAACTTCTATTTTCATGCCTTAGATAATTTCCTAGCACCTTGCTTATGGTGGGCGCATTTAGGGGTGTGAGGAGGAATTTCTCCACACTTAGAAAAATTTTAAACATCCTCCCTCTTGCTGGGCGCATTTCACCTAGGCTGGAGGAAATTTTATTGCCTTAGATTTTTCTTTCACTCCCCTTGTAGCTTTGGGCGCATTTTAGAGGTGCTACTTCCATTTTTGCCTTAGAAAATTTTAAACATCCCTGCTCAAGACATGGTGCATTTGAGGGGTGGAGGAGGAATTTTGCCTATGCCTTGGGCGCATTTAGACTAGGCAACTTCCATTTTAAACCTTTGAGGGCGCATTTCACCTCATGAGGGGAAATTTTATACTTAGCAAGTTTTATCAACCCTCACCTATGCCTTGGGCGCATTTCTCATAGGGAGGAGGAATTTTTGGGTGCATTTGCCATGGGTAGGAGGAATTTCCCATGTCCTTCATGACCTTTCACCTCCCTTGGGCGCATTTTAGCCTATGGGCTTTTGTTTGAGGGTGCCTTTTGCTAGGTGAGCTCTCATTTTTCAAGGTGGGCGCGTTTTGATACCCCTACTTCCATTTCTCCAACCTTAGAATATTTTGAAGTCACCTCTCCTCCTTTTGGGCACATTTTGAACATGCTGCTTCCATTTTTGACTGGGAAGTTTTCTCTTCTTAGCTGGGTGCCTTCAAGGGTATGAGCCTCTATTTTGCCATTCTTAGCAAAATTTTCATGCCTCTGCCTTCACATTCTATTTTTAGTAAGCCCTTGCTTTTCTGACTCCCATAGCTCCGTTTGTCATGAAATTTTCACCATATGATCCTTGTAGTTTGATGAACCTGTTTTGCCTGTCCCATGCTCTAATCTGCCATTTATAGCCACCTGCTATTTATAGTAAGTTCCAAAGTTGCCTGACTTCTGTAGCTCTGTTTGACTTGAAACTTGCTATGCCTGATCTTGATAACTTGAGTGCTCTGTTCATACCTACCTCGGGTGCAGACCTGCTATTTATAGCCCTGAGATGACTTACTAAAAATAGTAAGTTCTCCGATTTCACTCAAATTTTGCCAGTAGGTTGCTTGGATGATGCCGATATCGGTGGGGCACTTTATTTTGACAATTTCTGGATTTTACCCCCTATAAAAGTGGAAACCCTTATTTGATTTGCATGTGCCCCAGACTGCTCCCGATTCCCTTGATTTATGTTGCTTGCCACTCTGCTTGCTGGATTGAAGTGTTGGGCAGCTGCTGGGATGAAACTGCTATTTATAGTAAGTGTCCGGAAAGTGGTCAATCAGACGTCGGATGAATTTGCATGTTACAGTGCCCATGGGATCTCAAAAAACCCAGAAAAACCCAGAAAACTGGTCGACATGCAGGCATTGGCTAAAAATAGTAAGTCTTTGAAACTTGATCTTCTCTACTTGCATGTCACCATGTTGCGAAGCTCTCGAAAAACCCACATGGAATATCCAGACATGCACTGAAAATTATTGCATGCAAACCCTAAAAATAGCCTCAGAAGGTTGTACCGTTGAAAGTCACCATCTTGATTTGCATGTTACACCATCGCAAAGGTCTTGGAAAACCCAGATCCATTCCCCAATCATGCATTTGAAATGCACATGTGAAGATCCTGAAAATGGCTCCCGAAGCCTAAACTGCTAAAAATAGCCAGTTGTCTGAATCTGTTCAAATTTCTTGTGTAGGCACTCGGAAGCTGCCTGAGTGTGCTGAAGTAGTTAGAATCCCGAAATTCTAAGGAAAAAGATATCAGATTAGGTACTTACTAAAAATAGTAAGTTGTCAGATTTCACTGGGATCCTTCCTTGAGCTCCCTGATTGCACTGTTGCACTTAGATCTCAATTTATCAACTTGATTTAATCTCAATCCAGCCTGAAGAACAAAACCCTAATTTCACAGATTCACTTCAGACTTAGCCAAAATTTCAAATTAGGTCAAATACAGAAACATCCCCAAAAGAACAGAGAAATAAGAGAGAGAGAGAGAGACGCAAAACCAAAGCCAAAAGACCAAAATGGAGCAAAAATAGGGGGTCCCCATCTGGCATGGGGTGATGTGTGAAAAGGTCACAACAAGACTTAGGCCAAACAATTGCCTTTCGCTAGCACTCAACAAGGATAGGGAGTTTGTGGAGGGAAAGGTTGGTAATTCGATCCATTGAAGGACAGTCCCAAGACGGGTGGAACACCTTGAGGGAGTCCCATTTGAGATTGTTCACGCGCCCTTTGCACAGTCATTCTACCATCCAAGGAGGTTAGGAAAGAGGAGACAAGGCGAAGATCTATTCCGATCAAGAGTAATAAGTCATATTCTTATCATGGGGATTTATGCCTTAAAAGATAATGCATCTAACTGTCTTATTCTTAAACTATGCAATCTGAGATGAACTAACCATGAACAAGATATTATGTGCTTTATTGATAATACATGATGTATGCAGGTCTTCAAGGTCATTTACATTAATAAAATGATGTGTTGATAAATTAGAATAGGTGTCCTAACTTGTGCTTTTATACTTTTAGGATAAGTCTAACCAAGGAGCATTACACTTTGCACCCACAATAAAGATGAGCACCATCTGACTTGTCCTAGCTATTGCAGCATAGTTTGGCTGGAAGGTCCACCAAATGGACGTGAAAAGTGCCTTCCTTAATGGAGATTTGGAAGAAGAGGTCTACATGATGCAACCTCCTGGCTTCAAGGTTGTAGGCAAAGAGCACAAGGTATGCAGATTGTTGAAGGCTCTTTATGGCCTAAAGCAGGCACCCAAGGCATGGTACTTGAAGATTGGCAAGTATTTGGTTGCACAGGGATTTCAGAGGAGTCCTCGAGATGCAAATTTATATGTCAAGAGCACTAGTAGTGATATCATTCTTCTTGTCATCTATGTGGATGATATCATCAATACTAGTAGTGGGTTACATTTGCTTGAGCAAACAAGTTGAATTTGTGTCAAGCATTTGATATGACATATTTGGGTATTATGCACTATTGTCTTGATGTAGAAGTATGGCAGACAAGTGGCAGTATTTTCATTTCTCAATCAAAGTATGTCAGGAGTTTGTTGGAGAAGTTCAAGATGACCGATTGCAAAATCTCATCCACTCCCATAGAGAAGGGGCTAAAACTTTCAGCTAAATCAGACTCACCAATGGTGAATGAGTCAACTTTCAGGCAACTAGTGGGTAGCCTCATCTATCTTACTACCACTAGAAATGATCTTAGTTATGTTGTGGGCTACATTTCTTCTTTCATGACTGCCCCTAAGGCAAAACATTGGGTTGTAGTGAAGCAAGTGTTGAGATATGTGAAAGGGGCATCTGACTTTGGCATTTTGTATAGCAGAAAAAAAGATCCAAGGCTGGTTGGTTTTATAGATTCAAATTGGGCAGGTTCTCTTGATGATAAAAATTCTACTTCTAGGTAAGTTTTCAATCTTGGTAGGAGTGCAGTCACATGGACCAATAAGAAGCAATAGGCAGTAGCTCTTTCCTCGAGAGAAGCAAAGTATCGGGGAACAGTTAAGGCTGCATGTGAGGCAATATGGCTTTAGAGGATGCTTGCTAACATTCAAATGTCTCAAGCAGGGCCTCCACCCTTGTTTTGTGACAACCAAGGGGTGGTAAAGCTTGCCAAGAATCCAGTCTTCCACAAACGCACCAAACATGTTGAGCTTCATTGTCACTTCATCCAACAGCTTGTTGAAGATTGATCTATGATGTTGCAATATGTTCCAATTGAGGATCAAACTACAAACATTCTCACCAAGTCTCTAAGTCTAGATAAATTTGTAAAATTTTGGGGTAAACTTGGTGTAGTTAATAGAATGACCATTAAGGGAGGGTATTAAAGTAATATTGTAATATTTAGTGGCCATCTTAGTTGTTAGTTAGTTTTTAGTAACTTTATGTTTTTGCTTTAGTTCACAATTGTTTCTTTTTAGAAACATCGTCTTGTAATCTATTATTAAAGGAGTATTCCTCTCCTTGTTTAATACATCAATTAATTACCATTTCACTTATCTCACAAACTTTATTTATCAATGCTTGAAGGAGGCGACTTCTTGAATAGACACACCACTTTGCAAGGGAGGCAACACATGATTTATATGCACCTTTTCAATGTTAACTTGGGCGCTCCAAAAGGGGTCGGCCTTTTTGATAAATAAAGAAATTTATTTTAAATTTAATTTCAAGAGAATTTTGGGTGCCATAAAGAGGGGATCAGCCCTGTGATTTAAAATAATGTTTTAATTATAATTACCTTCTAATGTGGGCGCCAATATACAAGGGAGTCAACCTCATAAAATAAATAAAATCTGTCTATTACTACTTCCTTGTTAAGGTAAATTTTGTCCATGGAGGCCTTTGATTTGTTTCAGCAATAGCACTTTTTGGATCTTCTTTGACATCAATTATTGTGACATTGATCTTCGCTTTGACATCAATTATTGTGACATTGATCTTCACTTTGGCATCAATGACAATATTTCTAAAAAATACATATAGACTGTATGGATTTTCATATGGCTACCATTAGATCCCCTTCTAAAAAATGCCAAAAACATCGTCTCTAAAACCTCTAGTGCTTGTATGAAAATATAGGTTTATGGGCCTTCTTAAAGCAACCAAAAGGTCCATTTTTCTCTAGGATGCATTGTATGAAGGTAAGTACCAAAGCCCTTGCAAATTCAGTATTATTTGGGAAAGGATTTGCAATCTTGATTTGATACCATGTTGGAGCAGCCAAGATCAATTTGCAAGATCAAACCATTCCACAAACAAGAATTTACACAAATAATATTATCATACAAAGATTACTAAAATGTACAAAGAAGTCTTGCATATAAAAGCAAGGATGAGGAGGTGAGAAGGTAAAACTGAAAATCTGACTACCCCTCCAAATGTGACATATGTTGGCACACTTGGGACAAGTGTGAGGACACATGAAGAGTCCACATGAGGTAAGACAAAAGGTAAAAGTCTCTCTAAGTGAGCTTAAGTGTAGTGTCAAAAAAAGCAACTAGGTAGACCGTAGGATAATAACTAGTTAGGTAATAACACTTTTCACACTCATAGCAAGTGCCTTTGCTGCAATTCATGATGTTGTAGATCTCTTTGTTGGAGGTAGCAATTTTATAAATACCAAAGTTGCAAGCTCAAATGTTGCAAGTCCAATTTGAACTCCCTTTGCTAGCACCATAGCTCCATGGACCATTTTACACCCACCATTGTTCAAGACTACCTACACACATAAATCATTTATCTTGCTAATAGATAACAAGTTTTGTGCCAAACCTAAGATGTGTAGAACTCCTAAAATAACTTTGATTCTCCCATTGGAGAATTTGATCTTGACTTGGATGTGCCCAACAATATTCAAATAAGAGTTGTCACCGAGGTAGACCTTTCCACCATCAAACTTCTCATAGCCAAAAAACCACTCCCTATGGGGAACCATGTGGAAAGAGACATTGAAGTCGATCATCCATACACCCTCACATAAATTCATGGGAAGGGCTACAACAAATGCATCTAAGTCATCCTAAGAAGCTTTAAGATCAAAATCATCATATGAATCATTCTTTATTTCTTCTCCTTGCAATCCTTCTTCATGTGATCTTTTCTACCACAATTCCAACATTTTACCTTGAATTTACCGAGAGACTTAGATATGGTCTTATCCTTTTTCTTGTCATCCTTCTTGCCATTTTCCTTCAACCGTCCACAAGCAATGAATGCTTCCTTGGTGGATTGGGAAGTCTTCTGCATCATCTCCTTTGAGATAAGAGAAGCCACTACCTCATTAAGCACAAAATATGAAGCAGTACTTCCAACGGCCATCACCAAATTGTCCCATGAGTTTGACAAAGAATATAACAAGACCATGCAATGATATTTTATTTTCACATTGACAAACTGTAACTAGCTTAAAATGGTGTTAAATGCATTCAAGTTCTCAACAATCGAGCCCCCATCAACCATCCTCAAAGTATACAACCTCTTCTATAGAAAAAACTTATTCACCAATGATTTAGCTTGGTACAACTTTCCCAACTTCTCCCAAAGGGATTTATCAATGGACTCTCCCGCAACATTTAGGAGCATTAAATATGCCAAATAAAGTTGAATTAGGCTTTGAGATTTCTAATCTAACACATCCCTATTTTCATCCTTCATTCTTGTAGGTTTACTTCTAAAGACTACTAACCATAAATTTCTATCTATCAAAAAATCCTTCATCTTGAGCTTCCATAGCTTGAAGTTTGTGTCATTAAACCGTTCTATCTCTAATTATGATGCACTTGCCATTTTTTTCTGAAAACAAAGATCTTCTACATATGGCTCACACTCAAACCAAGATTAGTCCAAAAAATATTTTTCCTACCACCTAGAAAATAGAGTTGATCAAACTCTAATACCAAATGAAAGGAAGCTAATGGTGGAAACACTTTCTAAATTAATCAATGAGGAGAGAAATGCATGCAAAATACAATCTAGTAGTTTCATAAGAAAAAACACAATACACAATGTTTATTCTAGGAAAACTCTTTTGAAAAAAAAAAAACCTCCAAATCTCATACCAATGTATTCATAGTCCAATTGCATTACATTAATAGGCTAAAGCCTTTCAAGAGAATAACCAACACAAGTCTAGAGGAATTTCAGCAACATAGCTCCTTGCAAAATTACATCTCCATCCTAGGCACCGATATTTAAAAGATACAAGACAAGAAATCACAAATGGTAAAACATAAACCATGGGAGAATACTACCCCCGAAAATGGCTCTAAAATCCCCGAAGGAAATCGCATCGCCCAACTCCCATGATGAGTCAACATGTTGATATTAGAAGATTCTCTAATGTTGTCATAATTTTTCATAACCAACTCAACAACTTGGGTACTCCATTTTGGCCTTATTATCCCCATTTAAAGATGCCTTATTGATGAGCACACAGTTATACTGAGAGTTGGTGGAGGTGGGGGAGGGGAACTTAATCAACCACAACAATAACACACATGCAAGATCTAGCAATTAAGAATGCAGAAAAGACACACGACTTACGTGGAAACCCTTGCAAGGGAAAACCAAGAAAAAATATTGCTTATATATATTGATCTTCTTTGTAGGCACCAACTTACTTCTTTTGCAAGTCTTCTTTTGTAGGCAACAACCCATTGGAGACATCAATCCCCACTTAGAGAATTTGTAGACACCTACCCACTAAAGACACCAATCCCCACATCTGAACACCAACTCAGCAAGAGACACCAATCTCTTCTTTGGCGCACCAACCTCCAAATTCTTCAAAGGGTAATATTGTATTCACAAATATCTGATTATAGATGCACTTCCTTTCACACCTCTCCTTCATTGGTTTGTAGATGATGTAATCGCTTTCCTTCACAAGTCTTCTTGATGATAATGCAACAACTTTCCTTCACAAATTTTCTATCAAATAATGCAATTCTTTTATTTATAGTTCTGCCTTAAGGTCTGCTCTAATTTCACTTACAAATCTGCTACGAATTTTGCTCATAGAGTCTGATAATAATACCTTCAAATCTGCTCATAAAAACTTTATACATATGATCATAAATCTGATCATAAACTTGTCATAAAATCTGTCCATAATTGCTTCACAAATCTGCATATATTTTTCTTTTATATCTGTAATATTCTTTCATCTGGATCTGCAATATTCTTCATATAAGTTTTCTCCAACTTTTTGCAATACTCTTCATATTCTCTTCTCTAGATCTGCTTCTAATCTGCTAATGTATAGAAGGATATATCATTAAAAAAAATTACATCACATCTCTACTTTGCCTTGTTTTGTACCTCATCCAACATTTCCCTTCGCCCAAAGGAGGTGACTCTCCCAAGAGGGGCGACCCTTCCAAAAGGGGTCGGCCCTTACAAAAACAAATATTTTAATTTATTCTTTTTTACACAAGGGAGGTGATTTGCTAAGCATTGTCGGCCCAAACAAAATGAATATTTTATTTATTTTAATTTCAAATTCTCCAATGAGGCGCTTCACACCATTTAATTTCAGATCTTCAAAATTTAGCGCCAAGTTTAAATCTTTAATTTAAACTTCAACTATGATCACCCATTTGACTTTATATCTTTGCTTAAAATTTTCATATGTACCTGCTCCAAATCACTTTATACAACTGATCCAAATCACCTTAAATATGCCACTCTAATATGCTGATATGAATTGCTCCAATGTGATGATATGATTTGCTCTAAAACTACTATAAGACCTGCTTCAAATCAGGTATAAGATCTGCACAAAGACATCATAGACATCTATTTCCAATTCTCTATTCTTGCATTCTTCGGCATCAATGACATTGCTACTTTGACATCAATGACACATTATCCATGCCCCTTCAACATCAATGACAATATTTCCAATACTTATAACAAGTCGTAAAAAATGATCAAAAGTCAAGTACTATGTAACTCCCTAAAACCATGCTCTTACATGCATCATAGAATCCATTATAAGTAACCCTTGCATCTTACAATAACATAATGACATTAGATTCTCTTACAACTTCTTAAACACATTGCAAAGTATCTAACATATGGCCAAAGTGCCACCTCAAAGTGGGATGCCCTCTTTCCCATGTGAGTACGAAATAAATGATTAAATACAAAACATCAAAATGCAAGGTCAAGACACCTTGCCCAACAATTACTTGGATTACAACATACACATTCAAATTGTAGGCATCATTTACACACACATTACAAGCATGTTGAGCACAATCTCCCGTACTCTTACAATCTCACTTTCTATTAAAAGCATAGCTATATACAACCTATGCATTGAATTCAAAAAGTGCATGGATAGGCATTGAGAGATGTAATGGTTATTTTTTTCTCTCAGGACCCTCAGGGAAGAAGGAAAAGCCGCATTTTCTACCTTCATATGAAAAAATTGCTCACCATCAACTCCTAAATTGATATAGAGGGTAGAAGTTGCCTTCATAGTTTACAAATTCATCAAGTACTCAGTAGCTTTTCTACGGGGAAAATGTTTTTGATGTTAACTTGTGAGGCATCTGCAAACAAGTTTCCTGCAAGTTTTGGCACCGAACTAGTGCAAGTACTTTGCAAATTTGATGTTAAAAATCATCAAACACAAGATTCAGAAGTGGACATAGAAAGTATGTTGAAAAAATGTTGAAAACACTCCTTTTTAAATGTCCACATCCACACATCTTCTTCATGACACTTTTGCATCCTTTGAGCATCCTTGAGCAAATTGGAATGAATTGGAAGATTGGATTTGAGGAAATTTGAGTTTCCAAGATAGTTCTCTTTTCCCTCCTTATTCCAATCATGCAAGTTTGTTCTAGAATGTCAATGTTAAGTTTGTAAGAAATATTTACAATTTTACATGCAGTGAATTC
Source organism: Sequoiadendron giganteum (assembly GCA_007115665.2). NCBI lineage: Eukaryota > Viridiplantae > Streptophyta > Pinopsida > Cupressales > Cupressaceae > Sequoiadendron > Sequoiadendron giganteum. The sequence continues at coordinate 507,957,336 of CM021108.1, read as the reverse complement.
AATTTACAAAAATTTATTGTTGATTCATGTTAAATTTTTTGGAATGAAATCACTGGCTTTTTCCCAAAACAAAGGGTTTTACACTTTAGAATCAAAAAAATGTTATTTTGGTTAAATTAATTAACGCATTGCTGTTCAATTACCATGGTCCATTTGAAATGCATCTTGTGTATAATTTTATTTTATTTTTATATTCAAATCGTTGTTTTTTTCTAAATGCTATTTTTTGTATTTAAACATGTTTCTAGTCAAATATGATGGCATCCAACTCCACATCAGGCTTTGTATTTAAACATGTTTCATCTTGCTAGAAACCATGGCCCGGCTTGGAAATATGTTATAATGGGATTGGTATCAAGGAGTGTGATTTGCAAATTTTTCTCAAAGAAGCTAAATGAACACATCAACTGCCTCAAGTACCATATTACATGCATCACTTGCCACAACACCAAACATGTGAAAATGCCACAAAAGAGGCAAAATGAGAGATGTAAAAACTCCTTGCATTGTTGGATGAGAAAAAACTAGAAAGGGCGAGGACAGAAGTAGCCACAACAGCAACCATTAATTCTAAAATGGCAATGGATACATAGGTAAATATAGCAAACATTGTGGGCTCTAGTTATGGTCCATGTGTGCAAGGCTCATCCACCTCATCAAGTTTAAGAAAAATCCAATCACACGGCTTTTATGTACCTAAAGCACAACCTTCATTGCAAGGTACGGGGTGGAATAAGAAGGTGCACCAAAAAGTAGATAAGACATGTACAAATTTTTGGTTTTGCAATAGATATCCTTTCAACATGACAAAGAGCCTATACTAAGAGAATTCAATGACAACATTGAAAATTGCAAGGAAAGGGTACAAGGTGCCCTGTCCAAAATACTAAGTGGAAAGTTTCTCCAAGATGTTGTAGATGCAAAGTTAATTTTGGAAGAACAAAAGAGGTAGTGGTGAAAGTTCGAATGCACCCTTCTTTCAAATGGTGAGATAGTTTTCTTGAAGTCAATTGATGTCTCTAACAAAATAAAGAATGTGGACACTTTGAGCCTAATGTTGTAGGAAGGTGTCTTCAAGGCGGTCAATGAGATGCGAGTTGTCACTAGCAATGCAACAACATATGCAGCGGCTAGGAAATTGCTTCAAGAGAGGCATTTGTCACCCCTTTGGACCCCTTAAACAACACATTGACTTGACCTTCTTTTGGAGGGTATAGACAAAATTAATTTTGTGAGATTGGTTATAGAAGATGCAAAGAACATCACAAAATATATTCATAATCACCCTTGGGTTCTCAACTTGATGAGAGATCTTGTATGACTAGATGTCACAAGGTTTGTGACTAACTTCCTAATGTTGCAAAGCATTACTAGTTTTTTGTCATTGATGAAGTAGATGTTTGCAAGTAAAACATGGCTAGGCTCAACATATGCATAGAAGACCGATGGAAAGAGGACCACAAATATAGTTTTTGATAATGTCTTCGTGAACAAGGTTGTAGAGATCATCCAAGTAACTTCAAATTTCAAATTGAATCCTTTATTTTCAATTTTTAAAAGTTTTTACTTTCATTGTGAGTTTGTAACTTTAATTTTTTTGTACTTGTTTGTGTTGAAGCCTTTGTTGAGGGTTTTGCATTTGGTGGATGAGGGTCAAATCTCAATGGAATACATTTATGAGGCCAAGGATAGGGCCAAAGAGGCCATCCAAAACTATTATAGAGGGGATAGAGACAAATTTGATCCTATTTGGGATATCATTAATCAAAGGTGGACTAATTAACTCCACATCCATTCATATAGCAAAATACTACCTGTTGGTGTGTGTTTTGAGTACGCCACCGAACACAAAATAAAAATGCCCAAAGGACACTCTTATCCTCTCTTGAAAAGTGCTTGCAAAAATCTAGTAGACAATACAATAACTCCAAGGTTTCTTCGGTCAGGTCTTGACATATGGATAAGGCCAGTGGGCGTTGTGATTGCTGGTAATCACAAGGGGACTTACATGAAATTCTTTTTGCAAGTTGGAGACTTAGACGATTTTATCCTTGAAGGCTCTTTCGGTGGGTATCTTCAGATTTTCCAAAAAAATAAAAAAAGGATAAGGGTTTAGAGATCTAAACTATGCCTAAGAATTTAAGAGACAGCAGCGACTAGATAAAATGGGTAACCACACTTCGTTTCGCCACCTTTGGACAACTACGCGAAGCAGGTGCAATCTTCAACGGAAGTGATAAGAATTTTCATATTTGAATCGGTAATTGAAACAAACAGAAGTTAAGCATCCACGATTTAATGGCTCAGACTAACTTTACACGTCAAATGCAAATCATCCACTCGACAAAAGTATGAGCGAAATTTTATCCGCCACTGCGATCAAATCTATCATTCATCTAACCAATGCATAAATGAAATGCTATTCTAGTTCTAATCTAAGTGTTGAAGGAGAAATATTAAACCTTGCATACTACTTGAAAATAAAAGTTGTTCTTAGCAAATCATGCACAAGAGCTTTTATAAACGGAAATAGTTTCGTCGCAACAATCTTTTATTACTCACTTCACAAATTACAAATGAGGGTCAATGAGTTTATATAGAGTTCTCAAATTGAATAAATGGCTCAGATTAAAAATGAGCCGACGGTCAAGATTTAACAAACGAAACCCTAATTAGGGTTTCCCAAAATGACTTCAGTTAACTGGCAATGAACAGCAATGAGTTGGCATTTGGAGCTACTTTCAAGGGACTACATCCTGATCCTCTCGAGCTGCCGTGTATTCGCCGAATCTGGACACGATCAAGGCAACCTCGTCCATGGTAACCTGCGGAAGCATGCCGATTCTGAATTCAAGCCCATCCATGCTCTCGGCGCATCTGGCGAAGGTCTCCTCCCACTCTGGTTCAGTCTTCTCAAAGGACTCTCTGATGCTCAAGAAGTTCGCCAATTTGGCCCAGTCCTGCCTCAAGATGGGCCCAGTGATGTCGAAGATATTTTCCTGGACACTTTTCTTCAAAACTTCCAACTGCAGGTCATTCTCTCGCAGCGCCTCCTTATCCAGGACATCGGCAATTATGTTGAGGATTCTGGCCTGAACTTCCTTGACCTGTTCCTCCAATCTGACACCATCAACCTTAACCCTCTCCAGGACTTCACCTCGTGCCGTCAAGGCCCAATACCAAGTGTGGAAGTCATAGGCTGCTCCCGCTGCGATGACGCCTCCCTCTATCAATTCTTGCTTAGGAACTCCTTTCAGAATCCTAAGGCAAGGGATTATTCTATCCTGCACGTCTGGAAGGCTGTCCCATACTTCTGCCAAAGAAGCGAGCCTAGAAAGCAAGGCAGTGGCCTGGTCATAAACCAAAGTTAGCCGCTCCACAAATGTCTCAGCTTCAGTCCCCTTTACGGCTATCCATTCTTTGGCTTCTTGAACCGTGAGCCTGTTTTCTTCCATCTCCCTAGTGGCCTCCTGTGAAGAGTCCGGAAGTAGAGGAGCTGCCGTAGTGTCCTGATCAAGTGGCTTGATCAAGTGCTGAATATATTCCCTTAAGCGCTCAATCTCTAATTGGCACTCCTTCCTTTTGGCTACCTCCTTTGCCAACCTTGATTTGATGGCGGACACAGAATTGTCCAAATCTTCCATTTCTTGGCCCTTAGTGGTTGGACCCAAGTCAATGGTCGTGATGGCGTAATCATGTGGAGCCATATCCTCCTGCGGCTTGTCCACTGTAGGCACGGCGATTTGCACTGTCCTGTTGCCGGCCTCGTCTCTCTGTATGCTGGAGAATTTCTTCGCCGGCTTTTTGGCCACGGTTTGAGACAGTCTGGCTAAAAAGTCTGCCGTATCATCCTCTTCTGGTTCATCTGCCGGCACTTGTACCTTTAGCCTCTCCTTCAGCCAATCCGGGATCGTAAGCTGCTCAACACCGTCTTCCTCCGGCACGCCTTCTCTATCAGGACCGTCTACAATTCCCCTAAGGGCTGAAATCATCCCTTCCTGAAAATCCTCATCTTGGGTGCCCACATTGTCGTCATCCGACTCCAATATTTCGGTGCCCGTGGGAGAAGGTGGCGCATCCTCATCTGGCTGAAGCTCCGCGTTGTCTTCAGGAATCGGAGAAGGATCCCTCATATCTGCCAGTGAAGCATCGGCGGTAGCCAATATCTCCTCAATATTTCTGGAGGCGGCTGATTGAGAAGGTTTCATCTTTGCCTGTTTCTGGACCGGCTCTTTGCCTGCAGCTATTTCTTTTCTTTTCCTAGACGTGGTGGCTTCTATCACTGGGAGGTCCTGTGATGCTCCCGCATTGGAAGAATAAGACTCTGCCTCGCTTAGCATGTCATAGGTCAGGGTTATCTTCTGGCGCCTTAATTCTTGAACTCGTTGATCAACCCACCACTGAGTAAACTTGATGACAGGCCTCATCAAGACGTTCAAGTCAGCATGCTCTGCTTCTGACCACTGGACAGCGGGCAAAGCTGAATTCTCATCGAAGCGCGGTTGCGTCTGATTCTCGTCCTCTTCCAACTGATCTGGCACGTGACAAAATTTTGTTGCCCTGATCAAGCTGAGAGGTAATCTGGACCACATCCTCCGTCTGACCTCAAATTCATCCGCAGCATTTGCCCAATAGTCCTCCAGTTCGACCCTATGCTTGTATCTCCTTCCATCCACCGTCTTGATGTGGTGATGGGGGTCGTAGTGATTTCTAGCCGGATATGGGGAAAAAGGGTAATGTTGTATCTCGATTCTGGCACTGTCAGCTGCCTGTGATGATGGGCAAGACTCCAGCATGTTCCCTATAAAGAAGGGAAAAGTAACTGCCGCCTTCTGTTTCACCCTTTGAAGACCCTGGAACTCTTCTAACTGCCTCAACACTTCGAGCAGGACCATCTTATTCGTGGGGAAGATGGGCAGACGGTACGGGCTTCCAGTGAATCCTTGAATTCTGATATACGTAAATCTTGGATATTGGATAAACCAAGACCCGTATTTACCGATTAGGCTTTTGGCCTCATGTGTCAGCCGCTGATGCGTCCCTCCCCTGGAGTATCCTGGTGATGTACATCAAGAACGCGTCGTGGGCTCGCCTAAAGTGCGTCTTCTCCTTCAGCTGAAGTTGTGGGTAACAGTCATAAGGCTTTAGCTCATTCTCCTTACTGCCAACTGTGCCTTTGCAAATCAAACCTGCATATCTGTAAGTTCTAGCCAACATATAAATGACGTAAGAACTCATGTAAAACGTTTTGGTCTTCTCTAGGTTGATAAGCTGGTGGTGAAGATTATTGCTTATCATTCTAGCCCAGTTGAACATCTTGACACCTTCTGTGAGGTCCTCAATGAAGTAATACATCCATGGCTCAAAGGGTGCTCCTGAGGGATTGCCTGCCACTCTGTTCAGCAAGATAATAATATCTCCATAGTCTTCCTTGAAGTCCGTGCGCAGCAACTTCTTGGGCATCTTCTTAACAGACGGCCTAGGCTTGTCCAGCCAAGATTTGTTAAGGTTGGCAGCACAAAGACCAGGGCTTTCATCATATAACTTCTGAGCATCTTCCTTAGTCTTGTAGACGGTTTTAGGATATGCCGGAATGCCGAAGGCTTCCTGAATGGCCAACTCCGTCAGATGCGCCAATACTCTCCCATCAGGCGCCACAATCCGCCTTGACTCAGCATCATAGTGAAGTGCACACTCCACCATCAGTTCAGCACAGCAAAGCGCAGGCGGGAATCCGGCAGCTTGAAATATGCCGTTTCTCACCATCCTTCTAGCGGCAGGCGTCGGTAAGGGTCCGTTGTGTCCATATATCCTCTTTTTAAATTCCACGAGATCGATGTGGCCAAGATCAGTGTCTGAGACATTTTTCCATTTAGACTTTATTCTGGTCTCTGGCTGCGATCCTTTACTTGCAAACTTCATCTGTGCCTGCCTGGATATTTCTCCTTGATCGATCGGCAGCCTGCAAGCACAAAATACTTAACATTAATACCAGATTATTTAAATTTAACGAGTTTCGGGGTGTAGCTTGGACAAATCGCACTTTCAGCCTTATTAAATTAAAAATTTCTGTCAAAAAGCAGGCTGAAAGTAATTAAATTCGCCCATCATGAATGAAATTCGTGCCGGAAATGAAGTAGAAGATAGAAACACAGTGCAAATACATTGTAAACTAACTTCCAAACCTCGAAGATCGTGTTGTGGCTGCAAATGAATTTAAAAATTCAGAAAATCTGCCAGAAGAAGTGCGCCAATATGCTGGAAGTACGACTTCAGCAAAGAAATAAATTACTTCTCTCAAAAATCACGCCTGTCAATAAGAAAATGCTATCTCGATTCTCACAATGATGTTATTCTCACAAACTTCTCCTTCGCGAATGTTTTCCTGAAGATTCGAGAGAGATAGCTATTTCACAGCCGGAATTGTGAAGAAATGAGTTGCTGAAACTCATTTTATGGCTGAGAAGTGCGATTTTCTCCAAGGCATTGTTTTCTTTCCTTTGATTTTCTTCCAATTTTTAGAAACGTTTTCTTCTCAGATTGGCAAATTTCTAATTTCACTTTCAGTTATCGAGGCAAGTTTCTAATTTTCATCTCTGCTTGAGATTTTCGAATTTTCTCAAAGAAAATTGTCTAAGTTTGGAAAAGATATTAAATTAATTGTCCAAATTTAATTTTCCAATGTATTTTAAATCTTCCGAACATGGCAAAGTTTAAATTTATCTAAGGCAGACTAGTTTAATCTTCCAAATAATCTCCGGATTTTGAATTTTTAATTAAAATTCCCTAAGTGTCAGGGAAATAATTAAAAATATTAAAATATTAAATTCCAACCCGTTTAACCTTGATACATGGCTAAGTTTGCTCGTCAGAGGCAAAAATATCTCTTTTCAAATTGTCTGCCTAGTCAAAATATGCTCAATAGCTCATCTGCCAAATTTCAACTTTCTAGGCGGAGTTCTGACCTCTTTGGACATTTTTATTTAGCCAAACGATTCATCTTCTGGGTTGGGCGAATTTGGAGATCTCTGCCACTTTGCCATTTTTTTACTAGTGCCTTAGGAATTTTCCAAGCTGAGAGGGGCGGACTTCATGCTTGCTCTGCCAAACACTCTTCATTTTGTGCCAAAGAATTTCATTCCGTTGCGCCGAGGCGTGGTTTTTATGCCGGCCAAAACCTCTTCTTCTTCTAGATAATTCTCCGTTTTTCATGCCTTAGAATAATTTTCCTTCCAAAGTTTGGACGAATCTCTTATAATCTCTTGCCTATGGCGTATTTTTATTATCCATTGGTCTTAGACTTTCCTTGCCATGGCGAATTTTATTTGTGCCTTGTCCAACGGCAAATTCCATTTGTTTTAATCATTTAATTCGATTTCCAATGAATTCCCTTGTAATTTCACCCCTTTCCAAACATCTTGGAGCGCACCCCTTCATATTTTACCTTTCTCCACACTTCTTGGGGCGGACTTCATGTGCCTCTTGCCATTTTCCTCTAGGCTGGGCGGACTTCACAAGTTTCATGCCATCTTTCTCTAGGGGCGGACTTTGAACTTCTTGTGCCAAGGGTGGACTTTGGCTTCCTCAAGCCATGCGCCATTTCCAAACATCCTGGGCGGACTTCACCTTCCTCCATGCCAAGGGCGGACTTGGAGACCACCTTGCCTATGGCGGACTTGGCAACTTTCATGCCAGTGCCTATCTTTGGCATGCCAAAGGTAGGGCGGACTTTGAGGTTTCCATGCCATCTTCTTTCTTGATGGCGCCATTCTCAGACTTAAGCATTTTCCCACAATTTTCACCATTTTTCAAACTTTTTTCATTTTGCCTTGATTTTCTTGATTTCTGGAGACGTGTTGATTTTCTGCTCTGTGGGATCCAAAAATAGAAACTTTTTCCCAAAATAGGAACTTTCCAAAAATAGAAAAAGCAAAAAGCATCCCTAAAAAATAGGAACTTCAGAATGGCCTAAAAATGCCAAAAATCAAAAAAAGCAAAAAGCAAAAAAGCAGAATCCCTAAAAAATAGGAAGTGTCAGAAATGACCGAAAGCAATGGTGATCTTCGTCTACCAGGTCTTCTAAGCACTTCTATGACGTTAAGGCCCAAAAACGGGTTCAAAATCTCAACTTAGCCAGACTGACTTTCAAAATTTACCCAAATTAAAGACTCTCAAAGACGTTGCGCAGAGGGCGGAACCAAACTTGGGGGTCCCCATTTGCGATGGGGCGATGTGTGAAATAGGTCACAACACTACCTCAAGCCAAAGTTTTTCTACTCGAATAGCTTTGTAGATCTTAATGGGGAGGTTATGGAGGGCCTCTCAACATGCATTGAGAGGATAACACTTGGGGCTAAGGTGAAGGACTTCATTAGTTCAGAGTTGTAGAATTACAAGCAAGCTAGGGGAGACTCTTTTCTTTAACACTAGATATCTAAGGGAGATCATCCAAAACACCATGTTAACAAAATTGAATTCTTTACTTATATCTTACAAGTTAAAAATTACAATTATTACTATTATTACAAACTTCTAAATTTCTTATTTCTAGGTTCTTGGTGGGAAGATTGGGGTGGGAATACCAAAAGTATTCAAAAACTAGCCCTCTAAATTTCGTCTCAATCTTGTAGCACTTTTGGATGTGAGTGTAAATAGAATTTGTTTCAATCCATTCACTTGGATAGATCTTCACAAGAGCTTATAGACTTGGATGATATTGATCCCTACAATGCTTAGACTGCACAAGACAGGGAGACCTCTATCGTTCACAAGGGACAATATTGCTGATTTCAAAAGGAAAATTATAGATGGTGTAAATGCAGCCAAAAGAATAGTTTGGATTGGAGAACATCATTGTAGATGATGTCCAACATGAGGTAAAGGAGTAGTCACTGCCATCTAGTAGCATGGAAGAGTTGCAAGCATAGCCTTCTATGGCGAGTGAAAAAACATAGTTGAGTGTAAGGACTAGATGCTCTCCCCAATATTTCAACAAAACAAGGAAGAGGAAATTGTAAATTCTTGTAATTTGTAAATTGCCTAGATACACAAGTTACGATGACGAGTTTCAAAGACAATCATCATAAATTCATAATAGTTATCAATTAGCTATTGTATTCACATAATGCAATTTTGTACTCTATTTTTATTCAAATTTGGTAGAACAGACTCCCCCAAAGCTAATAAACTCATTTGGTACATTTTGTAACTATATTTTACATAAAATTGTATTTTAAGAGAAATGTAAATAATTTCTTAATTTATTGAGTTTTTGTTGAGTTAGAAAATTTTGGTCTACTAAAAGTCAAGTCCAAGCTTGCAAACTATGATCACCTTTACATCTTTCACTATCCCAAGGTCTACTAAGTATATCCATATTATGATCTAGTTTTAGTAGTGTTTCTTCAATTTTTGGGGATTGGGGGACATAGAGATGAGTTTCCAAGGATCACAAAAAAAATCAATTTTTTTGGGGAGGCAATGATTATATGTATAAGCCAAAATGTACAAAATTAAATGGTAAATACAAAATCGAGAACATAATATAATAATTGATCAATGATTATGTGTGTGTGCACAAAAGCCAAAATGTACAAAATTAAATAATAAATACAAAATTGAGAACACATACTGTAAATGATCTATCAAATCTGATCAAATTATTCTAAGAATAAATGTCAAATTCTATATATGTGTTCTAAGTCAGAATTCTAATCTTTATTTCATGATCTTCCTATTGCAGAATACTAATGATTTCAATATCTGTAATAGAAGATCAAATGGCACTTTTATATTATAGAGAGGAAACACGTCTCAAGGAGAGACGCGTCTCATGAGAGGACGTGTCTCCACAAGTGGAGACACGTCCGCTCATGGGACGTGTCCCTTGAGCGCGCGGACTTCCTCTTAGCCAACCAATGTTTATTGGTGGCTAATCTCCAACCACCCGTAAGGGTCTAGCAAACAACGATTAGTGAAGGCTGAGCTCGATCAACATTAAATTCGAATTTACTCAAGAACAGAATTCGAATAACTTACTTGCAAACATTATAGTAGATTTCGATTATATATAAATGATGATAATGCATAATGCAATCATCATTTATATCTAACCGAAGCTATATGAAATCAACACTCCCTCTTAGCTAGGGAAGATAACTCAACACAAGTAAGTAGAGAACCTTACATATGATATCGATGATATGAAATGTTTCCAAACTTTGTCAAGTCACATGACATTCTTCATAACACATCTTCATTATGGTATGTGCACTGACATCAAGTCTCATGATGTCTACCATAATAATTCATGGCATTTCCACAAATATATATTTATCCACCATGATTATCTCATAAGGCTCATAATGATCTTCAATTGACATCAAGTCTTCATGATATCTATCAGAATGTCCACGAGATACTATCATGACATGTCCACAGATATCAAGTCACATGATATCTATCATGATAGTTTAACTCATCATTGTAGAGTCGTCACTTTACAATGTCAAATACAAGTGTTCATTATTAGAAAGATCGTCACCTTTCAATAATGTATACAGGGGGATAGAGAGCCCATAAAGTCATGGAGTCACACACATGACAAAAGAGTTTGCACATTAAACATCTTTAAATATATTAGTACAACTAAACAATTTGCATCTCAATCACAATATCAAATTACATTTCAACCATACCAATTTTCTTCCTGAAGTGTTCAACTTTAACTCTGGAGAGAGGCTTGGTGAGAATGTCTGTTGTTTGATCATTTGTACTAACATACTCCAACTGAATCACATTCCTTTCTACCATGTCTCTTACATAGTGGTAAGAGATCTCAATATGCTTAGATCTATCATGGAATACTGGATTTACTGAAAGTTTAATGCAACTCTGATTATCACAATGGATAATAGTAGGATTCAAGGATTCACCAAAGAGTCCCACAATCAATTTTCAGAGCCATACTGCTTCTCTTGCTTCCATAGAGGCTGCAATATATTCAACGTCTATCGAGCTTTGTGCCACTGAAGACTGTTTTCTGCTGATAGAGATCATAACCGATCCTAAACTGAAGCAACATCCTGATGTGCTTTTCTGATCGGTTACACTTCCAGCCCAATCTGAATCAGAGTATCCATGTAAATCTAGTTGGTCATTTTTGTAAAGAAGACCATATCCAATAGTGCCTTGAAGATATCTTAATATGTGTTTCACAGCCATAAGGTGAATTTCCTTTGGCTCACACATGAACTGGCTTAGAGCATTCACTGCATAGAAAATATCAGGTCTGGTGTTAACCAAGTACATCAATGATCCAATTATTTGTCTATATAGAGTGGGATCTACAAACTTAGATTCTGTTGTTGCTTCTTTTAGTTTGTGTAGGTTGGTTTCCATAGGTGTAGACATGGGTCTACAATCCAACATCCCAAATCTCCTCAGAATATCAATAGTATACTTTCCTTGATTTAGTATGATGCCATCTGATTTCTGCCAGACTTCTAAACCCACGAAGTAATGTAAAATGCCCAAGTCTTTCATGTCAAATTCTGAAGTTAGATCCTTCTTTCCTTGAGCAATGAGGTGATCTTCTCCTGTTATCAGCAGGTCATCAACATATAAAATAATTCTTAGCATATCACCTTTAATTACCTTAAAATAAAGATTTGGGTCTGCATCATTCTTGGAAAATCCTAGTCCCAAGAGATAGCTGTCAATTCTTTCATACCAGGCTCTGGGAGCCTGTTTAAGTCCATATAGAGCTTTCTTTAATTTGCATACATGTGAGTCAGGTTTATGTATCACAAAACCTTCGAGCTGTTCTAGATAGACTTCCTCTTCAATGGTCCCATTCAGGAAGGCAGTTTTCACATCCATTTGATGGATCTTCCAGCCTTTAGCTATTGCAATAGCTATCACTACTCTCACAAATGTGTACCGGGCAACAGGTGCAAATGTTTCTTCAGGATACTCCCTCTGAATCTCAGGAGTAGGTTCCACTTCTAAGACTCTAGGGGAATTATGAATTTCTATCTCACTTGAACTCCTTGCCCTTTTGAATGCAAGGTCTTCTTCAAAGATGACATCTCTGCTTAGTTCAATTTGTTTCTGCCCGGTTAAGAATATCCTGTAGGCTTTGGAGGTTTCACTATATCCCACAAATACCCCTTTCTTTCCAGAAGGTTCTAGTTTGAATCTCTTTTCTTTAGGTACATGAATGTAGATCGGGCAACCAAAGATCCTTAAGTGACTAATGTCAGGTTTTATACCAGTGAAAGCTTCCTCGGGAGTCTTGTTGTCTAGATGAGAATGTGGACATCTATTTTGGATGTAAACAACAGTTCTAGAGGCTTCTACCCAGAATGAGGTTTCTATGTTCTGGTCAAATAACATTGCTTTTCCAGCTTCTACAATAGTTCTATTTTTTCTTTCAGCAACACCATTTTGTTGAGGGTTGTAGGCTACTATAAACTCCCTCTTAATCCCAGCATTTATCCAAAATTCCTTAAAGATTTCAGAGGTGTATTCCTTCCCATTGTCTATCCTAAGAATTTTGATTTTCTTCCCGAAGAAGTTTTCAATGAGAGCTTTGAACTCCTTAAACCTTTTAAGGATTTCTATTGACTCTTTACACTTAAGAAAGTAAATCCATGTCTTCCTAGAGTAGTCATCTATAAATATTACATAATATAGGAAGCCTGCCATGGAGAGTACAGACATGGGTCCACATAAATCAGAGTGAACCAGTTCTAACACGTCTTTGGTTTTACTCAAACTATTATGGAAGGACCCCTTTGTATTCTTTCCTAGGGCACACTCTTTACAAGCTCCTTCATGAGTTTGTTTTAATTTAGGCAATCTTGTTACTAGTTTTTCCACAGAGGGTAGGGCACGAAAATGAAGGTGTCCTAATCTTCGATGCCAAATTTCATTTGAATCAGAAGTATCAAGGGTAAGGGCTTGCCTGACTTCAGTGCACAGTTTGTAAAGATAACCTTGTCTTACACCTATGGTTTGAGCTTTCTTTATAGTGGAGTTCTTAGGCCATGCCAGAACTTTCCCATCCATAAAGGTAACCCTATATCCATTGTCTTCAAGAGTAGAGATGGATATTAGATTCCTCTTTATTCTAGGTACGAATAAGACTCCAGTGAGTTGTAGGGAGAGACCAGATTTCAATTTGATGGAGCAATTTCCAACCCCTTTTACAGGATGTGCAGAATCATCCCCAATAGTTACTTCTTCATCAGTCTCTTCAGTCATAGTGTCTAGGTGTTCTCTGAACCCTGTGATGTGCCTTGAAGAACCACTATCAATTACCCAATTGTTGATGTTATTAGATACTTGACTTGATAAGGCTGAATAGAATACTAATTTCTCAGAGTCATAGTATGTATTTGATTTTCCTACTTTAGCAAAAGATGCTTGTTGTTTTGATCTATCAGGGCACTTCATTGCATAGTGCCCATATTGATCACATCTGAAACATTGTATTTGAGAGATGTCTTTCCTCTTCTTGAATGATCCTTTTCCATAGGAATTTCTCTTTCTCTTAAATGATCCTTTCCCGTAAGAATTCTTCTTACCCTTTTTATTAGATGTTGTGTTGAGCACATGAATATCCTCATCTACAGATTTTTGTTTGTTTTCTTTTGTTGAGAGTCTCGTTTCTTCTTGTAAGCAATCTATTCTTAGCCTATCAAATTTAGGGAGTTTAGATTTCGCACTTATTCCTTGAACAAATGACTCCCATGAGTTAGGTAGGCCTCCTAGAGCTATTAGTGTTAACTCCTTGCTATCAATTTGATATCCAATTGTAAATAATTGATTCCTTATTTCAGTGATTCTCATGAAGTATGCATTAATAGTTTCTCCTTTGTTTATTTGCACATTGTTAAGTTGTCTTTTTAATGCAAGAGTCCTACTAGTGTTGTTTATTTCAAAGATGCTCTCAAGGGATTTAAACATTAGATATGCAGTCTCATGTTTTGACAAGATAGGTACTATATGGTCTCTTACTGCATCTACTAAAATTTTCATGGCTTTCTCATTGTTCTCAATCCATTGAGTTTTCTCTGGATCATCCTCTGGTTCTCTCTTGTTTTCTTTCACAAATGAGTCTAACTTATTTTCTTTTAGAATCATCATGATTCTGAATTTCCATGATGTGAAGTTGTTTGCACCTTCAAGACGGTCTTCAAATCTGATCACACTTGACATTATGAAGAATGTGATGTGAATTTGATTGCTTAAAAAATACGATTTTTCTAAATAATTTGATATCTAGATTTGATTCGGATTTTCTCAACTTGGCTCTGATACCATGTAAATGATCTATCAAATCTGATCAAATTATTCTAAGAATAAATGGCAAATCCTAAATGTCAAATTCTGTATATGTGTTCTAAGTCAGAATTCTAATCTTTATTTCCTGATCTTCCTATTGCAGAATATTAATGATTTCGATATCTGTAATAGAAGATCGAATGGCACTTTTATATTATAGAGAGGAGACACGTCTCATGGAGAGACGCATCTCATGAGAGGACGTGTCTCCACAAGTGGAGACACGTCCGCTCATGGGACGTGTCCCTTGAGCGCGCAGACTTCCTCTTAGCCCACCGATGTTTATTGGTGGCTAATCTCCAACCACCCGTAAGGGTCTAGCAAACAGCGATTAGTGAAGGCTGAGTTCGATCAACATTAAATTCGAATTTACTCAAGAACAGAATTCAAATAACTTACTTGCAAACATTATAGTAGATTTCGATTATATATAAATGATGATAATGCATAATGCAATCATCATTTATATCTGACCGAAGCTACATGAAGTCAACACATACAATAATTGAACAATAATAACAATAATTTATAAGTTATATTAATTAAACAATGCACATTATCAAATCATAAATCAAAATGTAATATTTTGAATAACAATGATCATAGTAGCTAAAAATTGAAATCCATTACAAATGAGCTGAAAGTTCAAAGTACCAATAGAGTCTAGGGATTGTGTGTACCATATTCGTTGTTTTTGGATGAGGTTTTTACCAAGCAAATATTCCTATTGGTGATTTGGATCTGCTCATTCTATCCTACCGCAAAATGAGACATGAGTTGTTGATCATAAATCTTGCCAAATTCTTTAAAAATGTGTATTGCAGTATGTTTACAAGGAAAAAATGTGAAACTATTTTAAAATCCAAATCTAAATCAGCATGACATTACAACGCTGATATATTGTAGGAATCATGAACCTGATTATAACTCATGTAGGCCTAGCAACAACACCAATCCTTATACCCATTGTATGAGCATGGAAATGAAGCATCATATTAGAGTCTTAGACTACTGTTACTAAAATCCACCAAGCCAAATAGAAGGGTAATTTCTATTGTATTTTGCATCATCTAATGCAATCATGACCAAAGGCCCCAATTAAGGATTATCCAACCACACAGCCTTACACAAAAACACTCACAATAGAAACCCAATAACACAAGAACTAATAGAAATATGATATTATTGAGTTCACAATCAGTATTACATTCAAAATCCTGCCGCAAGGGCTTACAACATGAGGACTCAACCTTCAATGAATCACAGGCACAATCAATGTGTGAATATGATACTGTTCACAATATGCTGCAGAGCTTTATCGATTCCTTTGTGATTAAATGTCTAAGCTAGGGATAAGCTGTCTACTGCTGACTATCTATCGACTACCTACTTTCCAATCTAGTGTGAATGATGTTTATATAGTGAATACAAGCAATTAGAATGTTATGCAACGACCAACAAGGTTGTATAATGTTATATGCATAATGAAACATGTAGAAGGGTCCATCTAGAATGAATGTTATAAGTTGTGAGCAATGAACTCGATGTGGTTCTAATTAAAAAGCTCCATAGGACAAAAAAGATTGGATACATATTCAAATGTTGGCATGAAGCTTGTGTTTGTTGCATGACTTAACTAGGTCCTCTTTGATAAGAAATTGGACAAATCATATAAGTAACCAATGGCTAATTTGAGAAATCACGTCGCATTAATGAAGAATCGAACCATCATGAGCTTGGATATCAAATTGGAAGTTTTGGGATCAATATGTGATGCCACACAGTATAATCTCTATTTGGATCTTTGATTTGTTCAAATGATGAATGGAACAAGCATATGCCTCTACAGTAGGAATAGTCACATTCAATAAGAATATGGTGACTAGAACATCAATAGGAAACCGAAAACTACAAAACAAAAAAAACATGAAAGAAAATAGTTTGGGTTATGCGAGATTGCTTACACCCTAGATGATCCCGCATTAGCATCCCAACGTACAGAAAGAGTAGTAGCTGAATTATTATAGTAGTCATTGTATGAAAGGCAAAGGATAATATCATAATGCTGATATGGGTGTAGTAATCCATACCCACTTACCCAAAAAGGAGAGTAATTGCTGCTGTAGGGAGCATGTGCAGGACCAAAATCATTAAGAAAATCATCAAACTCATTGTATGAATTGAATCGTTGTGCAATATTGTTATTATGGTGATTTTAATGTTAGTTAGCATTAATTTTCCAGTCCATGTAGTTGATTTTAAGGTTTTTTTTTTTTTAAAAAGTGAGTGTTTTTCAAGTTTAAAAAGTACCAATCTGCAAGGGATGCCCAGGCATCCTGGGATACCCTGATGTCCCCCTTTAGGGAACGTTCTTGGGAAATTTCCCCAAATTTTTAGAAAAAAGTGGGATGGGGGGTCATTCTATCCCCATCCTGGATACATCCCCTCTTAGGAAATGACACAAAATTTAGACATGCACAGTAACGAGACTTGCCAGGACTCTCCTGGACTTGGCGAGTCCCAAGTCAAGTCACCCCAGCCAATTCTAGGGGACTTGGACTCGGACTCGGCCCCTTGACCCCACTAGTGGCACTGCCCTTGACCCCGCTGGGGGTGCTACCCCCAAGCCCTCACAAGGGGCATTGCCCCTCCACCCCACTAGGAGCACTACCCCTAGACCCCCGCAAAGGGCACTAACCCTCAACCCCATTGGGGCAATTGCCCTCAAACTTGAGATTATGGCTGCTACATCATCTAGGACCTATCTTAGACACATTCATAGGAAGGATGCAGGCTCCTTTGAGCCATAGACTTCTAGTTATTATTTTGAATCTTTTGATATTTCATATTTGTTTGGAACATTTGATGTCATGGATTTCATATTCCATGAGTTTTGTTTACATTTGACTATATTTAGATATCTAAGTGTGTTATTTCCTCCAACATCTCAGCTACAATTTGCATTTATACTTATGTGATCGATGTATACTTGTGTATGTGATCAAATTAGCTTCTATTTGATTATATAATTGTGTCTTTAAGGTTTATTTAATAAAGGGTGCATGAAACAAGTTTTAAATCCTTAAAAATCTCTAAATTTCTTGGGTTTTTCATTTTGGCCGAGTCTGCGCCGTGTCTCGAGTCCCGAGTCAAGTCAGCCTTGCCAAGTACGCACCGAGTCCAAGTCTCATAACTATGCAGACATGTACCAATTGAAGATTGTATCAAGACCAATCAAATAGCATTTGTATCGCTTGGAGCTCATATTTGGGACATTGATGAAGTTTGCAATTATAAGAATGACCAAGTCTGTAATGGTTGGAATGTAAATCATTTTGACTTCTAATGCAATTGCTTTTCCCTCTTATACAAATAGGAACTAGCATGATAAATGATCAGCTGAAGTTAAAGAGTTACTGAGAGTTTGATGATAAATAAGAACCAAGATGTACGGCTTGCAAGAGAATTTTCAATGTAGTATTTCTACTAAATAGTTGATATGATGAAGTTTTAAGTTACCAAATTTTGGAGTGTGTATTCTCTTAACTAGTTAATGACAACTCAGCCTCACACACAATATAGAAGATAAAATTCAGTCAGAAACTTTCCCCTCTTTATTGATTTTACCCTCTACCATGCCATTAAAAGGACCATTTCCATGAAAACTGTACCTCAATACTTTTCCCTTTTTCTCCCTCATTTTTGTTGGTTACCTCAATTGTTCAACATTAATAACCACTGTAGCTTCAACCTGTTGAGGAATCCAACCTTTTTAATGGTCAAAACATTTTATAATTTGACATGCAAGATGGGACCAAAAAGAGATGAAAATTTCATTTTGAAATTCTATCACAATTTCCGAAAGTTACTACTCTCCCATTCGACATACTTTTACTTTCTGATCTGTAAAAAGGTGTGGAGATTTCACTACATTGTTCTCCAATTATAGATTTAAAAGAGGAAAGAAGTACTGTGGCAATCAATTAAGCAATTGAACATGAGAGATTAAGAGTAAGTAAACACAAAATGGAAGACAAAGAATTTACCTTTGAACCGCATTCTAGGAGAAAACTGCAGCAAAGAAAACTCCAGCAAGTATGAGGTCTATCGTCACCTAAATCCAATTCGATTACAATTTCAGGCCCCTTGAGCATTCAAGCTAGAACAAACACCAAAGACCAACAATTCTCTCCCTGTTCTGCTACAGTCTACTTACAGTCGCAATCGCTCACTAAATGAATGAAAATGCAATTATACAACTTGAATGCGTCCCCTATATACTAAAATGCATTTACAAAGGCTTCTATATGCCTGAACAAAAGGTGAAACTTGAAAAAATGCCAGGAAGTTGAAATTTGCAGAATCCAAAACACCAGACTGTTCCCAAATGTAGGACAAAACCGTTCCTTCGTGTAAACTAGTTTTTGCTTAATTACCCAGCAGTTGCGTTAATGTCCCTTATCACAGCTAACGATTTCACTCAAAGGCCAAAGAAGCCTCTATTTTCTTTACAGAAACACTTGCTCCCTTCCTCAAAAGTGTTCTTCATCCTGTGCTCCACTTTATCGTGGATGCATCATTTTAGTCCATTTACGGATGACTTTCTAATGTAATTGATTTCGCTTGTCAACAATATGAGTATCCAACTTTCTTTTTTATTTTTATTTTATAAGGCATAGGGGAAAGGACTTGCTAATTGAGCATGTTCTAATAGTTGGGAGGTTTCTTGTGATATTTTGATGTAAATATTAATATTTATATATTTTTTATTAATAAATAAAATCTTATTAATCATTTTCAATTTATTTTAAATGTATCATAGATATATTAAAATAATAAACATTTCTCATTTATTGAATATGAAACAAAATAAAATGTTTGCTCAAACACATGGATAAAATAGTCAAATTTGTACATGATTTTTGTTTAATAAATACTTTAAATTGTTCAACTTTCATTCACAACTTACATTAATAAAAAACTCTATTTTCAATCATTCATTCCATCTCTCATTAATTATGAGCAGTAAATGTTGAGATTGCAAGCTTCACCCACCAGATACCCACAAAAATTTAATGAACTCTAAGTCTCACCATTTCGATCAAATCAAGCAATTATTACAACAATTTCAATTTCTAATTTCTAAAGGGAAAGAAGCTATAAAAATAGCATACGATGCACTAAAACTATTTATATTCTCTGCATAGAATCAAGCATTTGAAAAGATTATCAAACTGCATACATTCTCATTCTCACTTCGTACAATCAAACATGCTAAGAGGTTTTTTAGACTGCAGCGATTTTCAAACTGTTTTGGTGTTTTATGTTCTAGTATTTTTTTTCCTTCACTATATTTTAACACATTTATAGAAAATGAGAAGTGTCAATGTATTCAATCTTTATTTCTTTGAAAGCTCATATTTAAATGAAAATAAATGTTTCATTTAAATAACTGTCTTCAACAAAATTAATCAATGAATAGTGCAGGTCGTTCAACAAAATTTAATTATTTTACAGGTGAAATTTTCAAAGCAACATGTCTACCAAATTTTTTCTTGTTTTTCAATTAAAAATATCAATGAATAAATATTCGAATTTTTTTATTTATAGAAAAAGTTGCATGTGTAAACTTTGCATTTGTAAACTATGCTACCAAATATTTGTTCAATTCATGAAATTCTAAGTGACATAAGAATAATTAAAAAATTAAAACTAGTTTACTGATATATGATCAGAACAAGGCAATAACAAGGCCAAGAAAATCCTCAAAAGCACTATATTTGTTATGCTTAAAATAAAGAACAAGGAATTAAGGTTTAATCAAGTTGCATGTGTCGAAAATGGAGATTGAGGTGAATGAGCTTTGCTAGGGTTTCTTGTGACTGCGGTCGTCCTTGGTCCCTTTTGCGTCATACCGTGCCTTAGGCGCAGGACTTTTCATTTACTTTGTATTGTACAATCGCATTTACTGTGATTTTTGTGATTTTTATTATGCCTACAACCAACTCTAACCCATCAGTTCTTCCTAGTGTTGGCGGTTTGATGGCTCTGCTCAATGGCTCCTCCTCTGAACAAGCGCCCCAAAAATTTGTTCTAAAAAGTGTCCCACGAGACCTAAGTCTTTTGATTCTCCGGTTGATGTGGTGTTACCCATCCCGAATTTTGATTCTTCATATCAATGGTTATAACAACATACTGTTGTTGGTTATTTTGTTGGGAGGACTTCACCTGAAAGTGTGCTTAAAAAATGGGTTCAAAAGGCCTAGGTCCCTCATGGGGTCCACCTTGATATGGTTCAAAATTTGACCAAAGGATTTTTTCTTTTTCGTTTTGCAGGGGTTAGTCATGTTCAGGCAATCCTGAATCATGGTCCTTGGTATGTTCGGTCCTCATTGTTGGTTTTCCAGGCCTGGACCCAGGACTTCACTATCTCAGATGACACCAAGTTACAAGTTCCAGTCTGGATTGAATTTCCTAGTCTACCCTTGCCTTGTTTTCATTTTTTACAGCATATTGCTTCCTCCTTGGGGAGAGTTATTTGTGTTGAACCGGATAGGTTCTTTCAAGCTCGCCTTCAAAAGTGACTATGTGTCAAAGTGGACCTTTCATAGGATTTGAAAGGGATACTCTTCATATAAATGTTGATATTGATGTGGTGTGTCTTTAGGAAGTTAAAGTTGCTAGTTTTTTGCTCTCCTCTACTTGCCAAACTATTTGACGAGCTAGTAAAATGTTGTGTTATGATCATGAGGTTGGATGTGGCGGTGCGGTCACCCTTTTTTCCCCACGATGGAACGCTTGTGTGGTTGATCATGGGTCTAACCCCACACATCATCTCATCTAGATTCTTTTGAACATTGATAATCGTTCCTTTCTAATAATTAATGTTTATGCCTTGAATGATTTTGTTAAAAGATCTCTTCCCTGGCGATGGATTGCTAACTCATAGTCAGTTTCTACCTGGCTACTTTGTAGAGATTTCAATATAGTTGAGATGGTGTACGACAAGGATGGTACTCTGCCATTTTGATGGGCAACTAGGGAAAGAGAGGCCTAGTTTTACATGTGCAATAAATTGGGTCTTTTCAACCCCAATAGCCCAAAAATATTTTTGTGAGCAATTGCTCACAATTGAAGACCTCAAAGAAGTTGTTTGCACAATGGCTAATGACAAAGCTCTAAGAATTGATGGGTTCCCATGTGAGTTTTATAAATCACTTTGGGACTATGTGGGGAAGGATCTGCATAAAGTTTACCTTGAAGCTTTTCATTCTAATTCCCTAGGTAATCTTATCAACAAAGGCAATATTAAATTCATACCTAAAACTGGTGATCTTGAGGATATTTGTAACTGGCAACCCATCACGCTCCTCAATGTCTCCTACAAAATAATTGCCAAAGCCCTTGCCTTAAAAATTCACCATCTTTTGCCTTAGATTGTGCGCCCTGAACATAATGGTTTTATTAAATCCAAGTTAATTATGGACAACATAATTGTTGTCTAGGAAGGCATGGAGTGGGCAAGACAATCTAATCAAAAGGCATTTTTTTCTCAAAATTGATTTTGCCAAAGCTTATGACTACATTGAATGGCCATGTATTTAAGTTTTTCTTTTTACACTATGATTTGGCCCAAATTTCATTTAGTCTATAAAAGTGTTGTTCTTTGAAGCTTCAGCTTGCATCACCATTAATGGCCACCAATCTCAATCCTTTGGTCTATTTTGTTCCATTCATCAAGGCTGCCCACTTGCCCCCTCGTTGTATGTATTCGTTGTTGAGGGGTTTAGCTATCTTCTTGCTCACTCTGCTTCCCAAGAGCTTGTTCGAGGAATCTCCTTGCCAAATTCACTAGCTCAAATGGTCAATGGCCACTTTGTTGATGATTCCTTCATTACCTTGTTGGAAGAAGAAAATAATGCCAAGGCTGCTCTTGGTTGTCTTGAGACCTTTTGCTTGGCCTCTGGTTCTGCCATTTAGTGGCACAAAACCTTATGTTACAAATAATCTATGCTTCCTAGTTCTTTTTTGATTTAGAAATATGGGTGGAAGTGGATTGCTCCTAGTGAAATATTTTGATTTCTTAGCATCCCTTTCACCTTTCAAGCCTCCTCTGCTAATCTTTGGCAAGCGGTTCTCTCTCATATTAAGCAAAATTTATCATTCTGGATTACCAAGCCGCTCTCTCTAGCTGGTAAATTCCAAGTGTGCTCTAAAATATTGGCAGCAACTCATGTTTATTACTCATCATGTTGGGCTGCTTCCAAGGCCTCTTATGCGAAGCTGGAAAAATTGCTCAGAGATTTTATTTGGGCCTCTTTTGAGATTGACAAAGGCTTTCACCGCGTTGCCTGGGAGTTGTGCTACCTCCCCAAAGATTTTGGTGGGCTTGGCCTTATTTCCACTCACTGACAAGGGACTGCTCTTTGTGTCAAGTGGATTATCTAAGCTCTTACTAGCAACGAGGCCTAAAAAATTCTCCTCAGCCATTGTATTGAAGCGGATTATCCTACTCACAGACCTTCTTGGAAGGTTATTGGCTTTCAAACCCTTCTTATTATGAGGGAGCCAATTCAGATTATGGGTAACTTTATTTCCAAAAGCATTTGGAGAGCTTGGGAGGCTATCAAGCCCTGGATCCATTGGACTAGGACATGATTTCTAGATGGGCTCTCGTTCAATTAGTTGAATATTTGGTGGTCTCCTCTTTTTGCCAATGCAGGTCGACCATTGGCCAAGCTTCCTTGGATTAAGGCCCTCAGATTCCATAAGAATGGTATTCAAACCCTTAAATATTTATTACATAGACCCACCATGAGTATTTTGTCTTGGGAAGCTTTTTGTGCCCAATTTGGCTTACAGAACCATGATCGTGAAACCTACGACGGCCTGATGAGCACCATTTCAGTTGATATGCTTCATAAAGTGGGTATCTACTCCACTAAGCCTTGGTGGAAGGACTAGAAATGGTATCCAAACACCCCTTTTCAGAAACTACAAGCCTTGGCTTAGCTATCAATGGCTTTCACCTCATTTTTCGATGATTGACAATGTGAACCAAAAGTGGCACCTCCAATCCTCGATGTCTATTTAGCACAAAATATTTTATGCTACTTGGTCTGCAAGTGTTGATCCCAAGCTCACCCACTTTGCTTGGTGTATTCTTTTCCAAGGCTTACCAGTGGGGTCTCAACTTTCTCACTTGGGGTTCAAGACCCTCGTTACCCTTTTGTTGGTAGGTCAATTTGTTTAAGCATCTCTTTTAGTTCTGCACTAGAGCTCAGCAACTGTGGAATTGGATTCATGACTTCTTTCATCCTTTTCAGCTAGAGCCCTTCTCTTAACATATGGTTTTGCTAGGAGACTCTCCCAGACTCCTCGCTAAGTATACCTAGATTTGGCACACTTTCAGAGTAGAAATCCTCTTCAGTATTTGGAAAGATAGAAATGCATGCATTTTTTTTCACAAGAAGATTGATAAATTTTTTTCTTTATATTCTAAAGCTATTATTTGCTCTAATGTTCTTTTGCAGATTCAAGTGCAAACAAACAAAGTCGCACTCAAATTTTTTCACCTTCAAGAGTTTCTAGACCATTGGGGCAATGCCCCTTGCACTGTGGCTCGCGTGCCTCCCTCTCCCAATTCCTCCTGGGGTTGGTCGCCTTCATTGGGCCGACAATGAAGTGGCTCTGCTAGGGATTTTCACCCTCATTCTCAAGCTCCTCCTCGTTGTGGCTCTCACCCTCACAGGTAGTCGCCCTCTCCTCCTCCGCGAGCTGACCTGGGTTGGTCTTTTGGAGGAACAACAAGGGGTGGAAGCAAAGCTTCTAGGCAGCCTTATGTTAATGCTCCTAGAGGTAGTTTTGGTTGGCCCACTGATACTTCTAAGTGGCTCCCACATTTGGATCTAGCAATTTCACCTCGTTGTGAAGATAAAGATAAAGAAAGTGAGAAAGATGATGATGGTTAGGCTCCCCCTGTCGTCACTCCGGACCCCACTATTGTATGGGGAAAATTGAATGATAAGGACTTGCCACCCTCTGTTGGCACTGCTATGGCCGCTTAATGGCCTTTTTTATTTGCTATTATTGTAATGTGTTTTGATTTCTGGGCGTGGCCTAAGATTGATATTATGGGCTCTGCCCATGTGACTCTTGGGGTGTGCCTTCTTTCCACCCACCTTGTTTTTGTGAATATGTGTATATTTATCTTTTATTAATATAGATATGGACACTTATTCATAAGAAAAAGAACAAACTATGTGATATGACAAAAGAGTTTGTTATGTTTCATTTAAATAAATGTCTCATGTATCCATGATTCTATTGGTTATGTTTGTTTGTTGGACCGTTGTTCAATTTGGCAGGTATAGAGTTTGGCTCAAGAATGATCAATCCATATCAGTCATTCTATACTAAAATCATTGTTCATAACTCTGAAATTGTTTAATAGGCCTTAAAAAAACTTATTTATATATTTTTCAATGACAATAACTATTAATAAGTAAATACTTATGTATATTAGTCTAGTTATGAAGATGCATAATGTATAGTGAGCCTTGAATCTACTTCTAAAATTGATATTTATACATTATTATCCATAAGTAATTAAATCAAGTTAATGGTAATGTAAGAAAATTATACTTTATTTAAAAGTTCAAAGGAAAAAAAGATAAGTCATAATTTTAAAGGAGATTATTTGTGTTTTTAAAATTGAGGTTGAACAAAGGAATTAAAAGGGGAACATTGAGATGGGGATTTTTATGGACGAGTCTTAAGAATGTGGATTATGTGTTATGAGTCTTAAGAATATAGATGGAAAAAGGATGTTTGTTTAAATTAGCATGTCTCTAAATAACCTATAACATTATAATAACTATAATATGTGAATTACATACCATTCAAGCCATTTTTTGTATTTAATTAGGGAAAAAACCTTTTATTCGAGTAGTTATTTGTTGTAGTCTTCTTATCAATATTAAATGAATTAATAATTATGTGCTTATATCATTGATTGATTAAATTGTTGAATTTGGAATATCTAGATGCCTAAAGAGAAATAGATATTTTGTTGTTTTAATTATTTATGTTTGTAAAATAATATATTCATAAATAGATCAATTATTACATGCCTTTGTATGACACTCTTATTTTGATATATTTTTTGTTTAGGCATTATGGTTGTAGGAAAGAGAAAAAATAAGAGAACAAACTGAAAGTTGAGGACCAATTTAGCACAGGGTGTGAAATTTCAAGTGGTTGACTCAAATGATAGTGAGACTTCAGCCAACGCACCTAATGATAGCACAACTTGTAATCTTATTGATAACAATGTAGAAACTATGGATTTTTTTGTCAAATCTTGTCAACATCATAGACAAAAGACAAAGTGCAATAACAATAAGTGGACACAAGAAGATATGGATCATGCCATCAAAGATGTTAAAGATTATGGCTTCTCAATAAGAGCAACATCTAAAATGTGGGGAATCCCTGCTAGTAGTTCAACATATTGGTTGTTAGGATTGAAATCAACAAAAAAAAGGACCACCAACAATCCTTTCTATGGAAGAAGAGCTTGAAGTAGTTGAGTGGTGCCAAGAATTAGCTCAACTTGGTCGTTGATTGGAGGTGATTCAATTGAAATCACATGTGGCCCACATATGTAATCTAAGCCAAATCCATTCAAGAATGGTTTACAAGGCATATCATGTGGATGGGTTTTCGCAAACATCATCTAGGATTGACAATAAGGATTGCAAAGGGTCTAGATAGGGACAAAGCAGTGATGTTGCGACCAAGCATTATGGCTAATTTCTATGACAACTTGGAAAAAATTTACAATGTTAATCAATGTGGACCAACCAAAATATGGAATTGTAATGAAACAGGTGTGCAAGTAGGTAGAAATTGCAGGATGAGAGTGATTGCAAATTTGGGTAGTAGAAGTGTACCACATGTTCTATTTAAAATTAGAGAATGGATTACAATATTGTCATGTATTAATGCAGCAAGTTACAACATGCCAGGTTTCTATCTTTTCAAGTTGAAAAGATAATTGAAGAATTACATTGCTAATTGTGAACCAAGAGTTTGGATGACAACACAACCACATGCATGGATGACAAAAGAATTATTCTTGAATTGTTTGTATCATTTTTCCTGATCAGTTCCAAGTGGGGCTTCACCCACATACATACACCTCCTTATATTTGATGGACATGGAAGCCATATGGCTTTAACCACAATCCAAGAGGCCAAATCTCCAGGTATTGATCTTCTTACATTGCCTTCCCATACTAGCCACAAACTATAGCCTTTGGATGTAAGTATTTTTTCTCCATTTAAGACATATTTTAAAATTGAGAGGTCAAAGTGGATGGAAAAACATGCATGCAAAGAAATAAGGATAACAAAATTGGCAAAACTTGCAAGAAAAACTTTTGAGCTTGCTATTTTATTTGAAAACATCATAGCAAGTTTTTGAAGGACTAGAATTTGACGATTGGATAGAGATGCACTTTGTAATGACATGAAACCAAGTGAATCATTCAATGTAGAAGAGGATATTAAGCTTTTAGGCATTGCAAGAATCTTAAGGTTGGCTAGTTATGAAGATGTTGAAGTGGAACAATGTTTGGCACATATGGCAACAAAACAATCAACAAGAACATATGACTCAGATGAAGGCACAAGTTCACAAATTCATGTCAACCAAACACAAGATGAAAATAACTTGCATGATGGCATAATCTTACCAACACAATTTGACCCCCCAAATCGGGTTAAAGAAAGAGTAGAAAACTTAGGAGTACAGATTGATTTCCAAAGTGAAGAAACATCATTAACCATGCCTTCTCCACCTCCATTACCAAGGAATGAGGTGATTCATTATTATGCAAATACAAAAAAATGAGGAACTACAAATCTAGAACCTTATGAAGTTGAAGATGGCCAAGATAGAATCAATGAAGGTTTATTGAAGATGGTAAATGATTACATAATTTTGTATGAGTAGCAAGAAGCAAGGAAAGATGAACTTGAACAATTGAAAAGAAAGGAAGAAAAAAAAAATGGAAGCAAAAAAGCTTCATCAAATTAAAAAAAAAGGAAAGAGAAAAAATTGAAAGAAAAATGACGAGACAAAGGAAGAAAGGCTTCAACAACAAAAGGAGAGAGAGTTGAAAAAGAAACAAAGGAAGGTGGTCAAGAATAGTAATTCAACACATGTTGCAACTAGTTTTGGGCAGAGGAGTACTCCATCAACCCCCCTTCCTGAATACCATCAAAATCTAATAGATATTTAGAACATTTTAACCCTTACCTATGTTGCTCTTACTAGCTTTCAAGTTAGTTGTGAGAAGAATCCAACACCAAATGTAAGGAGAGGAGAGCAACAAAGTACTCCATCAACCCCCCTTCTTGAACATCATCAAAAC
Organism: Sequoiadendron giganteum; assembly: GCA_007115665.2. Classification (NCBI taxonomy): domain Eukaryota; kingdom Viridiplantae; phylum Streptophyta; class Pinopsida; order Cupressales; family Cupressaceae; genus Sequoiadendron; species Sequoiadendron giganteum. The sequence continues at coordinate 507,929,548 of CM021108.1, read as the reverse complement.
TCTTAGAGATATGTACAACATTTTAACCCCTGATTATGTTGCCCTTAAAAAATTCCACATTACTACTAGCCATAGCCCTCCTCACTCCCCTATCAAACAATTCCAATTTTAAGGGCTTTCCTCCTTCCCTCTCTCAATCTCTCCACATTTCATCTCTACTTCTCTCTCTATCACATCTCTCTCTCTCTCACTTCTTCCTCCCTCCCTCTCTCTTATTTCCTCTCTAATTTTCTCTCTCCTTCCATCTCTACTATCTATCTATATAACCTCTCTCTATCCCTACCTCCCTGCCTCCCTCCTTCCCTCCCTCCTCTCTCTCTCCCTACCCCTACTTCCCTCTCTCTCTCCTTCCCTCTCTACTTCTATCTATCTCACCTCATTCTCCCTCCCTACTTCTCCCTCCCTCCTCCCCCTACCTCTCTACTTCTATCTATATCACCTCTCTCTCCCTCCCTACATCTTCCTCCCTCTTCCCCCCCCTCTCTCCATATCTGTCTCTCCCTCCCTCCTTCCCTCTCTCTCTCAATCTCCCCACCTTCTTCCAATTTTTGTATCACATCTTGGTGCATATGAAAGAGAGATAGAGAGAGATAGGAAGAATGATGGGAGAGAGATGGGAGAGAGAGAGGTAAAGAGGTGTAGGTGAGAGATAGAAGTAGAGAGAGAGTGTGGTGATATAAAGAGTAGAGATGGAAGGAGGGAGAGAGAGAGTGTGTGTGTGTGTTTGATGGAGGGAGAGGTGAGTAGAGAGAGGGAGAGGGGAGATAGAGTAGAGAGGGAGAGAGAGGGAGAGAGAGAGAGAGAGAGAGAGAGAGAGAGAGAGAGAGAGAGAGAGAGAGAGAGAGAGAGAGAGAGAGATGGAGGGAGAGGTAGGTAGAGAGATGGAGAGGGGAGATAGAGGTAGAGAGGTAGGTAGAGAGAGAGTGGTAGGGAGTTATAGAGGGATAGATAGGTAGAGAAATGGAGAGGGGAGGTAGGGAGAAGTAGAGAGGGAAGGAAAGATGGAAGGAGAGGGGAGATAGAGGTAGAGAGAGAGTGATATGGAGTTATAAGGGGAGAGGTAGGTAGATAGATGGAGAGAGGAGATAAAGAGAAGTAGAGAGGGAAGGAGAGATGGTGAAAGAGGTAGGGTTGGAGAGAGAGAGGTGAGATAAATAGAGAGAGAGAGAGAGGTAAGTAGATAGAGGGAGGGTAAATAGAGAGAAGTAGAGAGGGAAGGAGAGAGGGAGGGAGATGTAGGGAGGGAGGGAGAGAGAGGTGAGAGATATAGAGAGAGGGGAGGGAGTGAGAGGTAAAGAGGGATCTAGGTGAGATAGATAGAAGTGGAGAGAGAGAGGGGGGAGGAGGGAGATCAAGAGGTGAGAGAGAGGGGGAAGGAGGGAGGGATGGAGATAAAGAGTTGAGAGGGAAGGAGAGAGAGGTATTTATTGAGCTCAAGGGAGAGAGAGATAAAGGGATAGAGATAGTAAGAGAGATAGGTCTAGAGAATAAGAGATAAACAATGAGTGAGATAGAGAGAAAGAAAGATGATGCAACTTGTCGATTACTAAAATTTGACATGTTGATTATTAAAATTTGACAGTGAAAAATTATAAGATCTTTCAAAAACTAGAATTTTCATTATAATTCCAAGAGATCTAAAATCACTCTCAAACATCTTAAAACTATATACTTGAAATATAAATTATAATTAAATGTTTATTTCATGTATATAGTTTCACTGACAGAAAAAGACAAAGATAAAGACAAAGAAAGAGAAATAAAATACATTCTAAAAAATGCATTTACATTTGGTGTTTACCAAATGGTTTGTATTGGGAATACCAACCCATTGGGTTAGATTTTCCTTGGGAATCCAACCCAAAGGGTTGGACGATCGTTTCATGCCAAAGACTCTTTTTTTGAAAAGGTTAAAAATTACACATTTTTGGCCATGCTCTCCATCAGGTTTGCATGTGTTTCAATGTAAATTTATAAAAATACCATGATGATGTCAAGATCTCTCTTCACTATCTAACCATATTTTTTTTTTCACTTTTTGATTATATTAAGTTTTTCATCTTTAATTTATTTTGTTAATCTATCATTTTTTGTCAAAAACCAACATGTGTTATTTTGGGTATAATTTTTTACTTGTTCATCGAATTTTGAAAAAAATTACATTTTTAGAAACTAGACTCCTTTCTACACATATTAAAAATAATAATTTTCGGTTATTTTTTTAAAATTTTAGGTGGGAGAACACTCAAGTTTCTATTTTTTAGGATGTGTCCACTTCAAAAATTAGTAAAAAATAATACATTAAAAAATTAGTTGAAAGTTTCAGAATAAATTGCATGATGTTAGCTGATTTCTCACTAAAGCGATTTTTGAAATTTAAAAAAAAGTTAACATTTTAGGGGGAGCACACTAGACACTATGTTATATTGAAGAAAAAATAGGACCACTTTGTATGATCCCCCTTTTTGAAACCCTTAATCTTCACCATTTTCAAAAAACATTAGTAGTTTAGAAAGTAGATTTAGAGCATACATCTCTTGTTCTTGTTGCATCTCCAAATTTTGAGTGTAACTATCTTCAATTTCTCGTTGAATATCAGACTTTTTTATTTCAAAAAAAGTAGCATCTTAAGACTCCCTTTTGTGTCACAATTAGGTGCACTTACCCAATTACACATAACCCATAAATCTTAAACCTCAAAACACTTTATATGTTCTAAAGTCCCATTTAAAAATTTAAAATAAATAAACCACAAACACAATATTCACTTGACCCTTAATGCTAACCCAAACCTTAACTTTCTTTTCATTACACAAGGTCACATTCAAGAACCTCAATCAAGTGAAGTACGGAAAGGGTTTGAATGGCCCTCCCTTCTTTCTATTGGCACTTATCATATATGAAATTTTCCCAATACCTGATCGGTTAAGAGATCATGGTAATCACTTGCTCATAATTTTGATAAGATTCAATTAAATAGTTAGTGGATAAAAGTATATTTATATGTATACTTTTTACCTTCCTCCATGTAGGGTAGGAATTCAAATCTAACATTAACAATAACAAAATCCTAACCTTAACTTAATTATTTAACTACATTATTTAATGGATCCTTGAACAATCATTTATTATGAAATATCATTATGCGACTTAATATCTAATGCACACAAGTTACCTTGTTAATTCACCTTAGCTATACTTGTTATTGGTTAGAATTGTCCCAATTTATCATCAACGATGTTCAACCAATAATTTTTTTTGAGCTTTACTGTGATCTTCAAAGGTCTCAGTTCATTCCCAAATATTATCCTTTTCCAAAAAATATAAAACACATTAAAAAATCATTTGTACTAAATTTAGATACACATTATTCCTTTGCTCATATCAATTTAAATTGTATCCTCTCATGATGCTTGTAATGCTTGTAAGAAATCTAAATATCATATACTCACATACATTCCTATCGGGTTTGCTAATTCACATTTAATAAGAAAGATTTACTATCATAACCATTTAAACTAGGTCATGAAGCAATTAGAACATTAAGCATGTAGTTGAGTACAATCATTTATGGTCTCTTATACCTTCAAAACCTAAATATATAACTCTCTATTACACACACTCATATAACCATAATGTTCTAAGATAATTTAAAAAGGAGATTTACCCAATTTATTCGTTAATTATTCCAAATTTATCTCATATTTAAATAATGTTATTCAAGACATCAAATGACTCACTATTCTAGCATAATTGAACTTATTAAGGGACCATAAAAGTTATAGGTAGGGTTGTGCCTCACATGTTATCTTTATCGAGTGGAACTCCTCAATGTTTGAGGTGGAGGTTCTCATCTCTTCTTCAAAACTATTTCAACTTCTTCCTCTTCATGTCCTTCATGGGGCTTCTAGTTCAACCTTCTCAATCTTTAGTGTTAGTTGAACCATATTTTTCTTTTCATCCTTCTTTAGCTATAATGTTATGGAAGAACACTTAACTTCTCTAAAGATAACACTTTTATTGTACAAAATTCTCTCAGCTACAGGGTCCCAAAGCTTGTATCCTTTCACACCAACATCATATCCAATGAAGATACATTTTATAACCTTGTTCTCTAGCTTTGACCACTTCTCCCTGGACACATGTGCATATGCCTCATAACCAAAATGTGAAGATGTCTCAATGATGGATTTTTTCTCGACTACACCTCCATAGGTGTCTTATCAACAAGAGTTGATATAAGAGACATGTTAACTAGGTAGCAAGTTGTGGAAATTTATTTTTCCCAAAACTATTTTTCCAAGAGAGCCCCACTTCATACTCCTAACCCTCTCCACCAATGTCCTATTCATTCTTTCTACAACTCCATTCTATTGAGGAGTGTATAGAGTTGTCTTATGTCTTTTTATCCCATGGTCCTTACAAAATCTATCAAACTATGTTGAAAAAAACTCACTACCATTATCAATGCTCAAAGTTTGAATATTATTACCAACTTGATTTTCTACAAGAGCCTTAAACTCTTTAAAATGACTAAAAACTTCATAGTTACTTCTAAGAAAATATACCCATGTCCTACGATAATCATCAATGAAAGAAACATAATATATAGATTTGGAAATTGAAGGAACATTAACAAGATCAAATACATTACAATGGATTAAATCCAAAACCCAATAAGATTTATGCTAACTAGAGTAAAATTGAACATAGTTTATTTTTCCATATACACAATATTAAACACAAAAATCAAATTCAAGATTACAATCATTAACCCCTCAATAATTTTTTAATTTGTAGGGTTCATAAACCCTTCCCACTAAATTTGGCCCATCCTTTGGCATTCCATAATTTATTGTTTTCTTGTTGAAATCTTAGTCTCCAAGGCATACTTGCACCCTTAGGTACCCGTAAAGCATGACCATCAAAAGTAGGCACAATCACCTCTTTGTTGCTAGTTTTAATGGTGAAGGTGAAGATTTTGTAGATCTCTTCACAATAGAAATTGAAGAACTATTGCATTGAAATGAAAATTCTTCTAGTTCAAATATAGTATCAATCTAAATACCCCTAGCAAGAACTATAACTCCTTTAACCATCTTGTGTAAGGAAGCTAAGGTAGCAGAACGACTTCCTACACTAACCTTGAGAGGAGAATAATGCAAAAAATTTACAGATCTTTAAAAGTTACAAAAACTTAAACAAAAATAAACACAAATATCATGCATACTATAACACAATGATTTATGTGGGGAAAACCCTTTCGGGAGAAAAACCCCACACTTCAAAAGCTACCATATTATTCATAAATCAAAAGATTACAATATACTTGAAGAGAAAGCTTCTCACAGGAGTATCACCACCAGAGATCAAGAGGCAACTTGACTGCTATCTAACTCTCAAAATATGCCCACGTCTACATGCATCCCACCCACTTATAACAAGATTTTTTGGAACCTTCTAAAATTAGGGTTTTACAAGGCCATTTTTCATTTGACGTGTTAACTTATAAACCTTGACGTGTTAACGAGAAAAATCCTTGACGTGTCAGCGAAAAAAAACCTTGAAGTGTTAATGGGAAAAAAAAATTGAGACGTTACCCCAAACTCCACGTCTTGTTATGAGTGCACAGTATTTGCATGATCAGTTGCCACATACAAACATACATCGTATATAATTTCAAGGTGGAAACCCATTTTCCCAGCATCTTGCACCATACACTCAAGAAAAAAACTTATACACTTGCATCATTTAGTTTACTTACAAAAATTAGGTTTCATAGGTAGGATATGCATTACACCTTTAATCCCTTTTAATTATTCATTAGGGAATTGAACTAAGACTCTACCATGGAAAAAAATCTTTAAAGATGGGAGTCATTTCTAGGTACACCTTCCCACCATCATATTCTTCATTTTTCTAATCTAATCTCGATGTGAGGTCATGTGGAAAGAGGAAATATAGTCTATTAACCACACACTTTTTGATGCATGAGTAGCTAAGGTGGTGGAAAAAGCATCACCCTCATTTAGGAGTATCTCTTAGACTTGTCATCAAAATCCTCCTTTTCTTCTTCTTTATCATCTCCTCCTCATAGTCTCTTCTGATATGTCTAGTTTTATCACAATCCAACATTTTGACTTGAAATTACCAAGAGATTTGGATCTCCCACGAGACTCGAATATAGGCTTATCTTACCTCTTGTCCTCCTTCTTGTTTGTCTCTTTGCAGATTTCATGAACTACTAGGGCCTCCTTAACCAACTAAAATCTCTTCTTTCTCATTTCTTCTAAAAGAAAAAGATGCTAACACTTTATCCATTTTGAGCTTGGTGATAATGCTCCCAATGACCATAACAAGGTGGTCCATGAATCTAAAAAAGAACACAAAAAATTCATACACCAATCCTCCTCCATTTTCAGACCCATTGAATGCAATTGGATAACTATCATATTGAAGGCATTTAGATGTTTAGCCACAAACCCACCATCTCCCATCATGAGGGTATACAACTTCTCTCTCAAGAAAATATTATTCACCAAGGATTTAACTTGATAAATTTCACCAAGCTTTGTCCAAATATTTTTTGCAATAGTCTCTTCATGAATATTTAGTAACACTAAATCAATAAAACTAAGTATAATAAGACCTTTTTCTTTTCTATCCATCTTGTTTTATTCTTTATGTGATGAAGTTGTGGCTTTGGATCTAGATACTATAACCCATAGTTTGTAGTCTACAAACACATCCTCCATCTTAAAATTAAACAAATCCAATTTTGTTCCTAAGAATTTCTCCATATTTATCCTTGATCTTCTTTCCATCTCTTCTTGTAATAAGATCAAAACCATCTTTGTGCAATCTCTCACTCAAATGAAGATTAGTATAAACCCAACACATAAAATATGAGGTGATCAAGATTTGATACAAAATGAAAGGAGGAAAGGTATGTGTAAAAACTTCCTACACTAATATTTTTAGGAGAGTACATTGTGCCACTAATTTGATTCATTACCATTTATTAAAGTTTCTATAGCAATACCAATATCTCCTCTCCTCTTCTTACTAAATTTTCTTGGAGGTGCCATAAAGATTAAATATCCATATACCCTTGAATGGATTTGGTGACTCTCTATTGTAGTTATATAAATTGTTAATGGACCTATAGCATATAAAAATAGGAAAAATATTGCCATGTTACTAAAATATGTATCCAACTTATGCTTATTTGCTTAATCTTGTCAATAATAATGAGGAATAGATGGAATGAATGGGTGTAGTTGATAATGTTTCTAAAGATCACCTCTTTGAAGTAGATATAAGATTTTTTTGATAAACAAATTTCTCACTGTAGGTTTCAAAGTGACTCGCCCAACGGGTAGTGACAAATGTTCCCATAGTTGGAAAACTCAGATCGGCAAAAAACTCGCCAAGACCAAAATTGGCGAGTCAACAAAAAATCAGAGAAAACTCGACAAAAAACTTGAGAACTTAAAAAATTGCTTAAATTTCATTAGAAACAATTTTTTTTTGCAAAATTCAATGATAAGATGAATCCAATGAGTCCATAAAAGAGTACAAAAGTGTTTTGTATTAATTTTGATTGACTTTAATGCAAATTAATTACAAAATTGCATTCTCATGTGGAATCCCGATGACTACAAGCCTGAAAGTCCGATACATGAAAATAGTAAAACTAGAAGTAAATACTAAATACAACATTTTAGACTTTCCTCTTCCCTAGTCTAGAAGTAGCTAGGGAAGGGGTGGGTCCTCTAGTCCTACCACATGTGCATGATAGCAGTGGCGATGCTACTACTGCTAGCTCCTCAATTGGAATGGAAGGTTGCGGCTTAGGCTTGACTGTCATCCTGGAAGTATCTGGCTTTGGCAATGACTCATCCACATTCTCATGAATGTCCTCCAACCCTACATCTCCTGATGCATCCACATCTTCCATTTCCTGTTTCTCGAAGTCAAGGATCTCGTCCATGGTAAATAATAGAGTCGGCTCATCTCGCCTTGTCCAATCACTGTAAGGATCTATCTGATCTAGATCAATAGGATCCAGTGATTTTTCTTCTACTCTCTTTGTGCACAACCAAATGTTGTATTACACAAAGACAAGTTCATTGAGGCGCTTTTGTGCTAACTTGTTCCTCTTCTTCATGTGAATGGCCTCAAATAAGCTCCAATTGTGCTCACAATTGGATGCATTACAAGGCTTCAACATAGTATGCAAAGATAAATTTTTTGTAGATGTGGGGCATTTCCACTCCAAGTTTTCCACCAAACCTCTACAAAAAAAATATATTGAAGAGTTAGAAAACAAAGTCAAAGACTCAATTTTTTTTTTTATCAAATTATAAGATTCATGTGAAATAAACTTAAAAGTTAAAGAGTCCCAATTTTATACCTGGTGGTTGAGTGGTTCTTCCTCTAATAGCTAGCTTCGAAGAAAATAGATTACCCCTTCCTTCCCTATAGATATTCAACTCACTGACAATGAGGTTTCTCACCTCAACCTTGGATTCCATCCTTTGAATGCATGTTGTGAGCCCCTCCATAACCTCTCCATTAGGATCAAAGAAGTTGTCTGAGAAGAGATAATTAGGGTTGAGGAAGTACCTTGCTACATGGATGGGTTGGTGGAGTTGATTGTTCCACCTCCTATCAACAATCTCCCATATGGGATCAAATTTGAGGTTTTCCCCCATGTAATAACTTTTGATAGCCTCTTTGGCCCTATCCATGGCCTCATAAATATATCCCATTGGGTTTTTATCCCCATCTACCAAGCGAAGGACTCTAACCAAGGGCTTTGACACCTATATTAAAAATACAAAAAAGATCAAAGTAAGAAATATATAATGAAAGACTTAAAAATAAATTAAAAGTATATATATTATATAATATATTCAACTTGAGTTTAAAAATTAAAATCAAGTTTTAAAGTTACATTCACGATCTTTGTAGCTCTTTATGCAAACAAGGTGTCAAAGACTATTTCTGAAACTCTCTCTCCTTCAGGCTTCTTTCGATATGTGGAGTCAATCTGTGCTTGACTCACGAAAATTTGTTTTAAAGAGGCCAAAGAACCCAAAATGCTTTGCAACATTAGGGAAAATATTGCTAACCTTGTGGCACTCAATCTCACCAAATCTTTCCCTTGCGTATGCTCTCTCATCAAATTAAGAACCCAAGGGTGATTATAGATAAATTTTGTGATGCTTCTTGCATCATCTACAATCGGTGTCACCCAAACAAGTTTTCCTATGTCCTCCAAAAGAAGGTCAAGGCAATGAGCGGCACAAGGTGACCAAAAGAGTGATGGATGTCTACTCTCAAGAATAATCCCAACTGCCACATATGCAACTACATTATCCATGATGATTTGTACCACATTATCAATCCCCACCTCCATGACAAATTCCTCTAACAATGTACACAATGTTTCTATAGTTTTTATCTTGTTGGAGGCATCCACCGATTTCAAAAACACAACTTCACCTTTGGAAGCAACCAAAAAATTAAGAATTGTGTGGTTTTTCCCATCCATCCACCCATCAGAAAGAAGGGTGAATCCATATTTCTTCAATTTATTCTTTTGTTCTTCCACTACATGCATTTCCCTTTCAATTGCATTTGTGAGCAACGTGCAAGTACAAAGTAAAATAGATAAATAAGTACAAAATTGTAATTTTTACACAAAAAATAGCTTGAATTCAACATAAATTAATTTAAGTTAAATAACATAAACTTAGCATGAAATTTAAGTTGACTAACTTCCCACTCAAGTCTTTGTGAGAAGGTGGCTAGTAGCCTTTTCCCGCAACTGTCAATATGGTAACCAAATTGTGCCAATAGGGGCTACTCGCCACATTGAATGGTATGTTATTGAAATACCAAAAGTCTACACATTCCATGTCAACATGTTGATGCATCTCCTTATTCCACCCTATAGCCTCCAATGACATATGTGCTCCTGGTGTGTGTGAAGGTGTAGGCAATGGTGGTGGCACTCTACTCAAAGTAGAGGAAAGGGGGGCCTAGAGGACGGTGTGGCTATGGCTATGCCATGAGTGCGAATCCATGGACCATGAAGAGAGCCCACAATGCCAATATCTACCTCCTCATCTGACTCTATCTCCACTTGCTCGGGCTCTTGACCATGTCCACCAACTATGGTTGCTTTTGTCCTCTCCCTTTGCAATTTTCTTTCCTCGGCAACTAAAAGTAGGGCAAGCATCTCTCTTCTAATCTATTCTTTTCCCTTTTCACAAGGCTTGGCATCACGTTGAGGAGTTCCTACAAGATGCTATCTGAGGCAATTTATGCCTCCATAATATACATTCATTGCAAACAATTGATCCAGGTACCGACCCTCTCACAACATACTTCCATGTAGGGTCTCTAGCTCCTAGAGGATGAATTCCTAGAACCCACAATGGTGTTGAAACCGATGGGGCGAAGCCTTAGGTTGAATCTAAAGCAAAGCCATAAGCCATTATAGTGCGTATTCAACCTATACATACAAAAAAAATGTACAACATATTAGACTTTTAATACAAAAAAAATTAAAAAACAACCTAAATAATCAAAAAATCTCTCTTAAATTGATTTAAATTGATACAAATGTGTTTAAATGAATTATAAATTAACTAATCTAAACATTCTACACAAAAAATGAACCCAGGTCTGAAAAATAAAAAACAGTGAAAATAATGAAAAAAATAAAAAAAATGGTGATGAATCTTGCTTTTTGGATTCTAAATGCAAAAAAAATTTTATTTGTGCTATATGAAGTTTTTTTTTCAATTTGGATGGAATATTTTGCAACAAGAATGAAAAAAAATGATTAATCAAAAAGAAAAAAGAAAAACCAAAACCCTACATGTGATTCGAATTTTCCTTGAAAATCTACACAAAAATGTGTTTGAATCCACTCTTCTTAGTGGCAGATCGCTGCAAATGGTGTCTTATTGCTCTTTTTTTTGGGGGGGAGGGTGGATTTGGTCTCCACACAAAGTTTCAAGTGTTTTTGAAATGAAATGAACTTTCAAAAAATACATTGATGTTTATGTTTATGATGGAACCGAGTTTTATGTCGGACTCGAGAGTTTTTGACAAGTACTTGCCAAGTTTTTGAAAAAAATCGTTCAAAAAACTCGGCAAGTTAACATCATAAAAACTTTCTGGAAAAAAACCTTACGCGTTTTAAAAATTTGGCGGGCACTCAACGAGTTTTCCATCTATGAATGTTCCAATAGTTGGAGAAGTTGTTACTGGACTAACACATTGTCTTTGCATTTAATAGTGGTAGCTCCCTCATATGATGAATTTTTTAGGGTTTTTGTGTACTTTTGTAATGACCCAACCCTTTGGTAATTTTTTTTTTTTAATTTACATCAAATGAGTAAATAAATGTGCTAACAAGTCATTGCAATAGAATTTTTATTTCTTTTATTGATAATATATGAACAAGATATCATATTAAAATTACAATAAAGATTCCATTTCATTACAATAACTTCACAAGTACAATTAACAAGAAAATATACCTTTACAAACATAGCTCCAATGAGATTGAGAACTAATAGTAGTAAGAAGGTCCAAGAATCCATCCTTTCAAATCTTGGTACTTCAGTAGCCTGCTGTGGAGGAGAAGCATCACTTGGGCACTTTTTCGCCAACCATAGACTTATAATGAAGTCCCCTACACATCTATCATTCGATAGATGGCCCTCCCTTTGATGAAGAGATTGGTAGAGTAATCAATACTGTTAACCAATTGAGTATAGTGTTTCCTACATAACTAGAACCTGTGCAATCCGACAACTCTCAAATTAGCATGTAATATGGGATCATGTTGAATTGACAGAGTAATCATCACACAGTCTAAGTGGATGTTTTTACATTACACTACTTTTATCAAAGTGTTTCATATAATATTTCTACTGAGGGTCATCTATCACATACACTTTTTAGGGTCGATTTGACTTAGGGCTATCTTAAACTACACATAGGTATGTTTGTCAATTTGTAAATCCGTCACCCAAGGCTAACCTACAACAAATGTAATCTACTAGTATTGAATCTATCTAGCAAGTAAGTACACAAGCCTGGTCCCATGCTTATCCTAGGAGTAACACAAGATTTCAGAGTTAACCTAATAACTTAACTGGTGTACCTCAAGTGACTCTTGAATTCAAATCATGCCTAGTAAATAATAACAAGTATAAATACCATTCTCCTACTGTGGAGTAAATAAAAACACATTGCATCCCATGTTCAAACATATAGTATATTTAAATGCCTATGTTGTACCTCTTATAACATAGTTGAATTCCTTAGTCAAGTAATCTCTTTGACCTATTTGTTGTATTCCTTAGTCAATTAATCTCTTTGACCTATCTAGTATAGTTAAATACTTGTGACAAGCTATCTCTTCGACATTTATAATATAATCAAGTACTTAAAATCACATTATAAAAATCAGCTTAAAAGCTTCAATCCCCTTTTCTAGAAAACATCAAAATCTCTTCTATTGCATAGGTAGAAAACATATTTCATACAGTAAAGAAAACACAATAATTCTTTTGCAAACATTAAGAAGTCGAAAACCCCATGCCTTTTATCGCTTTCCTCGATGATGTTGACAGTAGAACCTTCTCCTTTGGTTGCTCAACTTAACCCAGCTCCCCAAATCTATTCTCACTCCCTTTCTTATTGAAAGCATTCTTCTCTCATAATTAGACAACTCTTCCTCACTTAGAAAATGGATATTGAAAACTGGTAATAACACAAAAGTATTTAACCAGTAGGTGTATAATTTGGTATAATACGCCTTCTCTAATAGATACTCAAAAATGGTGGAAGTTTTTATTTACTTACAATTGGTAAATGTGTGATGCTCAGATATCTCCATATGAAAGAGGAAATTACGATTTCAATCTTGAATCATAGTGAAATGAGTATAATCAGAATGAATGAGTGAGTGCCTCCCAATGAGGTAGGTTGGGCGACTATTTATAGAGCCCAACCTCCCTTTTGTTTTGGCATGTGGTTTTCCACCACTATTGTTAGACATTTTCAAACTAGAGGTGGCGCTAGTTCCCTGCCACACTCAACATAAAAATTGGTGAATCGTCCTCCAACAATTGACAACATTTGAAGACTAATTCCAAACGCTTGGAGAAATTGTGCCAATTAAAACCTACAGGTTTGTTCTTAGATGTTGCACCAATTTCATTTTATGCCAGTTTAATATGATAAGATAAAAAAGGTCATTTGTTAAATTGTGTACACAACCTATTTTCCAGGCTGAATCGATAGAGCTTGTTATTGCGTTTGATTTGATCTTGCCACAAATTATTGACTTAGTCCAACATTGAAACGCCTTTCAGTGATTTCATTTTTGTGTTGGATTTTACCAAGGTGCACGACTTCACAAGTGTCGTATTTGATCTAATTTCTATTTACCTTTCAAATTTTAATGATGAATTTTTAATCGAATAGAAATAAATTCGATTTCCCAAGTTCGAATGATATATTTTAGAAGTGTTTCGATTCACAAAGTTGAAATAATAAAATAATTCAACTTCTATAGTTGAATGATAAACATTTAATTGATTAGGAAATAATTTGAATTCCAAAGTTGTATGATTTAATATTTAATCAATTAGGAAATAATTCGATTTCCAAAGTTGAGAGATTAATATTAAATCAATACCTAGGAAATAATTTGATTTCCAAATATGAGACTTTAAATGAAAAATATTTATTATATTATATATATATTTATAGTACCTAAATAATATACATATATATATTTAAATACCACGGTATAATATATATATGTATTATTTTTACTATAATATATATATATATATATATCTGACAATAAATATATCGTGAGCCAGTCAGCATATCCGATATGTATATGTAAATTCGTAAGGTGATAATAATAATATTATTAATATACACATAATATAGGATGTGTGCATATATACATATATATACCTATATATACCTCTATGTACATGTATGTGTAGGTATACCATATCGATGCATCCGTATGAGCATATCCATTTGCCAACATATGCTTGTATTGATATGTATATGCATATGAATATGTGTATATACTATATATATGTATATATTTTGACTTCCAATTCACTTACATCCATTTATGTTACAATCATTATGATTGTAATATCACAAGACAAATACATAGATAAACATCACTCACAAAACATGCATAAGTAAGCAAGACTCCTAATGCAATCATACAAGCTATGGATGACTTACCTAAAACCCACACAAACTGACTTAGTTCACTCAATCTAAGGTGACGTGTGTGTATGCTCAAATAGTTTAATTTACTAGTTACCCGACCAAGCTCCTCTCCCAAGTGATACTTCCACTCCCCCCGGAGAATGAACATTTACCTACAACCACTAGCACATACCTTGGCAGCCATTTGTTCACAACAATAGCAACATATATAAACATCTTCAAAGTTAAAATAACAATAATTCAATAACCATCTATTCACATATATGTAGTATTTCACCATGAATAACATCAAATGAGATAACATTCATATTGATAACAAGGTACAAGCATCTTCATATTTCACATTACATTCATATTTACCCTATGTAGTAATAGTAATAAGTAACCTCACAATTTGGGGTCTAACATACTTCCCCCCTTGTGAATCGTCGTCCCCGATGATCTATATCCTTTTAACATACAATTAAAGTCAAATAAATTTTTACTTACAATTCTCAAAATACGTAAGATTTACAAAACATTCATCCTATGTAGCAATCTTGTCCTTCCTAGACCTTGCTTTGAGTGTCCTCACTATCGCATAGGGAAAAATTGTATGCCTCACACATACTTACTCTCCCAAAGAGTTTTATTGTACATACACATCCAATATATAATAATAACTATACATACACCTAACACATAGTGATCGGAAATCATTGGCCCATGAATTTATCCTTAGTATAATCCCAATAGAAAAGGAAATGTCGATGTATTGTACACTACATCGTAGGTCCCATCCTTTCCCTTTGGTATTTACACTTTTAGACAACTCATAAACCGAGTCCATCCATCACTTACACACCCATTTTTCTTACCATATAGTACTTTCTCTTGATTACTTGTCCATCTTGAGCATAACATTGCTTCTGGACACTTGTCAAATCTTGATATTGCTTCATACTTAAGCTTTGTATCAAAAAAGTTTCATTGATCACTTCGATTTATTACTCCTTTTTGAAATTCTATCAGGTCTATGGTTTACCCTATTTCTAAGCCTATTTTGGCTTAATAAAGTTTCCAACCTTTCCTTTTCATATAATGGTCTAAACTTCAATGTTAAAGTTTATAAATCATTCAAAATTTAGTCTACCATTTTCACTTATTTGACTATAATAATATATTGCACATTCGTTCAACTGAATGTTTCATAGTATGATCATGGTTTACACAACCCTATCATTATTTGTTAAACTGAAATAACCTCTCAGGATTACTAAGCAACTGCTTGCCCACACTATATTATTTAGGACCAAAATCCTTTAAGTCAAGTTTCCAAAAAGTGTTGGTTACTTCGATGAGTTTTTCAACTTAGAACATTATGTCAGTTCTACCAACATAGACAAATTTATCTGTCTTGTGTTCTACCATTTTCTTCTAGAATCGCAAGGGAGTTACATGTCCTACTGATGATGAAATCCAGTCTTCATTTCCTAGCATACTAGACATTATCTTGCCACATTTTGTGCAACCTCTTACTCTATCTTTTCTTGGTTATAGTGGTTTCTCATCTGATAATTTACTTTGTCGTTCCAATGTCCTAACTTTGACATTCATTTCCTTATTCCATTCCCGAATTCTTCCAAAATTTTGGGTACATAGGTTCTTTTATATCCAATAATAGTCTATCCTTTGAATAAGTGAACCTATTTTGATCTCACACTATCGTTAATTCCCATGTAATAATGGTAATGAGTTTTGTGGAGACAATTCCCATTTATCTTAGGACATCCATATCATGGATTTCTTCCGTCCTCATATTATTTTCAAAGATGTAATTCATCTTTTAACTCAATCTAATTTTTCTCGATATAATTTGGTACTAATTTTGAGTATTTATCCCTATTCATTCATGTTGGTCCTTAGAAGATATCAAATTTTGTTGCATATCTAATTACCAAGTATGAACTTTTTTTTTGTTAGGTCCATTAATTCTCTTAATCATATAGGAGAGTCTCAACTTCGGTATATCCTTTTTGAGCACAAGTAACAATTCCAATGTTCTATTCCATAAAATTTTCAACAGTTATTGCTAAGTGAAAATTCTATGATGTCATGTCATGTAATGATATATGCTTCCCTTTGAGATTGTATCCCTTTTTAATATAAGAGCCACTCAAATTAGAGTCTTTCCAACAATATGACTTTCTTTAACTCACTATGTATCCTACCTATGTTTCCAATCTTAAAGAATTTCATAAACTCAAGTGATTTTCACATCCACATGGCGAATCTCAAACCCAAAATTTCCTTCCAATTCTTAGAATAGAGTCCTCAATTGTTGACTAGTCTAATGTTATAGGTTACTCTTCCCCTATATGTCCCACTCAAGACCAAATATATAACTCAACCAAATAAGTAATTCTCAACTTAGAGGGGTTAATGAGTAGTCATAACCCAACTCAATAGGTTAAATCTTATCCTATGGTCTTTGAGCATAGTAAGCTACAGTGTCAAGTTGCTTCTCAACATGGATATATTTCCTAATATATAGTATTACTACTTATGTATAGAAATAACATCATCATCTATTTTCCCCATATAAGATATATAGGAGTATAGAGACACTTTCTTCCAATCATGAGTAACCTAGATCTTCCTTTGCCAATCCCTTAGACAATGATCTTCCTTATCATGATCAAATTATTTGCCTATCCTTTTCTAAGGCATTGATAATAATATCATTTGATCTTGTAATCAGATAATCATAAGGTATGGAATGATAATAGGTCATAACCCTTGAACTTTCTGTTTATCTTACTCCATAAATCCCAATACCTTTTTCTTGAGGTCATAAAATGTATGACTTAATTTTCCTTATGACTTGTGAAGAAGTCATTAGTTCTTCTAAACTGAAAACATACCTAGGTTTTCTATTGAGTGGGGTACTTAACTTGAGTCAATCCACTCTCTTCCTTCCTCGCTTAGTGTTTTCACAACCTTCGATCTACTCAAGTTGAATTCCTAGCAAACACTTGATTCTTGGAAAGGATTTGTCATTCCTTCTTGTTGACTTTCCATTGCCTTCTCTTGCCTCAATAACATACTTCAAATATACTCTTTCCCAAAGTTTGATTCATCATTGTTTTCTATCTCATAGATTCAATAACTTAGATCATCCAACAGGAGATCTAATGAATAATCAAAAACTTTAGACGTTAAAAGAGGCACACTAATATTCCCATCTTCTTTCTAATATCCTTTTTAGTGGAGGAATATCCATACTTACAATACATCATTGATTGATGCACCTTTTAGCTTAGAACATTGTTTTCCTTACAACTTCTATTGATCTCACACATAGTGTCTCATTGTATTCCATTTCTTTTTGGAACCTCTAACGAATGTTGATATTTGCAAACATGCTGGTGAGTTCATCATATAACTCCACCCTATCTGCATACTATCCAACTTCTGGTCAAGTCAACTTGATTTATCTTTACAAGTTTCTTTACCTTTTCATGTGATCTTATTCCAATGCTTGGAATCTTATTCTCTCATAACCTTTAGAGATACCAAAGTTGTTTGGTCTCTTTTTCTCATTTTAATCAAACTTCCAATGATCTCATTGATTTTGGTTGGTGGAACCTTGCCCACATTGTTGATTACTTATTTCTGACCATTCTGGTCTTTTCCCCTTTTCTATGTACTAACTCTTTTATTTGCAAGATCCTATATTTACACAAGAATTAGGCTTATGTCATGAGTTCTCCAACCCTTGTGGATATCTCCTTTGTTGACATCCTACTTTGATCCAATTTATGTCGACATTGCATACCCTTAGATTCATAGGTGTTTCACTAAGTCCAAAAATTCTTGACTCTTCACAATTGTAGGTTGCTACATTTAAGGTTATCTCATTCCTTCTCATTCCCTTGGAGTCATATAACTATATTGTAGGATAAGATATATACTGGTTATTCTTCCTAACCTTCCTACATAATCTAATTTCATAATCTTCCACAATCCTAGGTAATATCCTCAATTATTGGTTTAGGAATTCCTAACTCTAGGGTCAACTCTTAACTAGTCCCAATTTACACAATTTACTAAGATCTCATCTTCCTTTTCACTTCCCTAAGTTATTTTCTCTTGCCATTGTGGCACAAGAAATTTTCAACCATTATCCTCTGATAAGGTTTACACATTGTTGCATAATGAGCTCATAGGTTTCAGTGTAGAACCTGGTAGCTCTGATACCACATGTAATGACCCAACCCTTCCATAAAATAAAATTTTCAAAATCTACGTAAAATGAGTAAATAAACGTGCTAAGTATTTATTGCAATATAATTTTTCTTTATTTTATTGATAATATATGAACAAGATATCATATTAAAATTACAATAAAGATTCCATTTCATTACAATAACTTCACAAGTACAAGTAACAAGAAAACATACCTTTACAAACATAGCTCCAATGAGCTTTTGAACTAATAGTAGTAAGAAGGTCTAGGAATCCGTCCTTTCAAATCTTGGAACTTCAGTAGCCTGGTATGGAGAAGAAGCATCACTCACACGTTTTTCCACCAACCAAAGACTTATAATGTGCCCCCCTGCACATCTATCATTCGATAAATGACCCTCCCTTCGATGAAGAGATTGGTAGAGTAATCGATACTATTAACCAACTGAGCATAGTGTTTTGTCCTACATAACTAGAACCTATGCAATCCGACAAATATCAAACTAGCATTTAATACGAGATCACATTGAATTGACAATGTAATCATCAAACAATCTAAGTGGATGTTTGTACATAACACTACTTTGATCAAAGTGTTTCATACAATATTTCTACTGAGGGTCATCTATCACATACAGTATTCAAGGTCGATTTGAATTAGGGATATCTTACACTACACATAGGTATTGTCCTTCAATGGGTAAATATGTCACCCCAGACTAACCTACAACAAACAAATCTACTAGTAATGAATCTATTTAGAAAGTAAGTACACAAGCCCACTCTCTTGCTTATCCTAGGAGTAACACAAGCTTTCAAAGTTAACCTAATAACTTAGCTGGTGTACCTCAAGTGAATCTTGCATTCAAATCAAGCCTAATAAATAATAACTAGTATAAACACCATTCTCCTACTATGGAGTAAATACTAACACATTGCATCCCATGTTCAAACATATCTAGTATATTTAAATTCCTATGTTGTACCTCTTATAACATAGTTGAATTCCTTAGTCAAGTAATCTCTTTGACCTATCTAGTATAGTTAAATACTTGTGTCAAGCTATCTCTTCAAAATTTCTAATACAATTAAGTATTTGTGGCAAGAAAACTTCTATTATGGAGTACTTAAAATCACATTATAAAAATTATCCTAAAGACTTCAATCCCCTTTTCCAGAAGACATCAAAAAATCTTCTATTGCACAGGCAGAAAATACATTTCATGCAATAAATAAAACACAATAATTCTTTTGCAAAAATTAAGAATTAGAAAACCCGATGCATGCTATTGCTTTCCTTGATAATGTTGACAACACAACCTTCTCCTTTGGTTGCTTAGCTTAACCCAACTCCCCAAATCTATTCTCACTCCCTTTCTTGTTGAAAGCATTCTTCTCTCAAAATTAGACAACTCTTCCTCACTCAGAAAATGGATATTCAGAACTGGTAATAACACAAAAGTATTTAACCATCAGGTGTATAGTTTGGTATAATACACCTTCTCTAATAGATACTCAAAAATGTTGGAAGTTGTTATTTACTTACAACTGGTAAATGTGTGATGCTCAAATATCTCAATATGAAAGAGGAAATTACAATTTTAGTTTTGAATCACATTGAAATGAATCTAATTAGGATTGAATGAGTGAGTGCCTCCCAATGAGGTAGGTTGGGTGACTATTTATAGAGCCCAACCCCCCTTTTATTTTGGCATGTGGTTTTCCACCACTACTATTAGACATTTTCAAATTGGAGGTGTCGCTAGTTCCCTGCCACACTCAGCATAAAAATTGGTGAATCATCCTCCAACAATTGATAGCATTTGAAGAATAATTCCAAACACATGGAAAAATTGTGCCAATCGACACCTACAGGTTTGTTCTCAGATGTGGCACCAATTTCATATTATGGCGGTTTAAGCTGATAACAGAGAAAAGGTCATTTGTTAAATCGTGTACACAACCTATTTTCCAGGCTGAATCGATAGAGCTTGTTACTGCGTTTGATTTGATCTTGCCATAGATTATTGACTTAGTCCAACATTGAAATGCCTTTTAGTGATTTCATTTCTGAGTTGGATTTTACAAGGGCGTGTGAATTCACAAGCATTGTATTTGATTTAATTTCCATTTTCCTTTCAAAGTTCAATGATGAATGTTTAATCAAATATAAATAATTCGATTTCCCAAGTTTGAATGATATATTTCAGAAGTGTTTCAATTCACAAAGTTGAAATAATAAAATAATTCGACTTCATAGTTGAATGATAAATATTCAATTGATTACTTGAAATATTTTGAATTCCAAAGTTGTATGATTTAATATATAATCGATTAGGAAATAATTCAACTTCCAAAGTTGAGAGATTAGTAGTAAATCAATTTAGGAAATAATTTGATTTCCAAATATGAGACATTAAATGAAAAATATATATTATATTATATATATTTATAGTACCTAAATAATATACATACACATATATATATATTTAAATACAACAGTATAATATATATATATATATATATATATATATTTGTATTATTTTTACTATAATATATATTTACATATATATACACAATAAATATATCATGAGCCAGCCAACATATCCGATTCTTGGATGTGTCAGTGACACTCTCCCGTCAGTTTATCTGGGGCTTCCTCTTACGGTCAAGGAGGTTCAACCGGAGTTTTGGAACTCTATTCTGGAAAGGATTCAGAGGAAGTTGGCTAGGTGGAAAGGATCCTTACTTAGTCATGTTGGCAAGTTGCAACTCATTACTGTGGCCATACAAGGTATCCCCACCTACTTTCTGCAATATTTAGGAAGCCTATGTATATAGTGGAAAAGTTGGAAAGGATTCAAAGGAATTTTCTTTGGGCCGGGACTGAGGAGAAAAAGAAGATTGCTCTAGTTAAAAGGGAAAAAGTTAGCCAGGCTAAATCTAAAGGGGGGCTTGGAATAAGGAAGATTGCTCCCTCAAATAGGGCACTGGTTGCTAAGGTAGGGTGGGATCATTTAAGGAATTCCAAGGATTGGTGTAAAATCTTGAACGCCAAGTACCTTCAAAACAAGCCTCAGATTGATTGTCTTTCGGAACCCCACCCTCTCGGTTCGGTTGTCTAGAGGAGTATTTGTAGCATTCAAGGTTTGCTAAAAAAGGGGATAAAATGGAAAATGGGGAATGGGATCAAAATTAAATTTTGGGAAGATGTTTGGCCCTTAGATTCCCCTTTGGCTGCTTCCGACTTTAGGGGGGTGATGATTGCTGCTCAAAGATTCTTTGGGATTTACATATGTGACTATGTGTCTAGGCCTCCTGGTGCAAGGATTTGGAGAGAGCTAGCCCTTTTTTGCCCCCACTCACAGGATCTTAGTCATCTTGCTAGATCGGTTCAGGTGTTACTATCCAGGTTTAGACTTCCTTCCTATGATAGAGAGGATGAATTCTTTTGGGCCTTAGATAAATAGGGGGATCTCTCAGTCAGATCCACTTACAATTTGCTGACTAATGTTAGTCTTGTGGAAGAACATTGGAGGAGAGTTTGGAATAGGTGCTTGATCCCTAAAATAATTTTTTTTTGGTGGATGGCCTATCACAATAGGATTCTGACCCAGGACAATTTGAGAATTCGGGGTTTATGCTTTCCCAATCGATGCTTTCTCTACAAAGAGGGGGAAGAAACTGTCAATCACCTCTTGCTTCACTGTTCATTTGCTACTGAAGTTTGGGGGATGGCCTATGAGAAAATTGAGGTAGAGTGGGTTATGAGCAAGGATCTTTTATCGTTTATTATGGGCTAGAATGGGCCTTTTTTGCATCCTCTAGTTTGTGAAATTTGGAGGCAGACCCCCCCTATCTTGGGTTGGTGTTTATGGAAGGAGAGGAATAATCGGGTCTTCAGGAATACTAAGCGGAGCCCCAAGGAGGTGTTTGGGATTGGTGTTAGGCTCGTAGAGGAGAATATCTTCCTCTTTGATGGAAAACTTCCTGAGGTTGGGCAGAGGGACTTTGAAATAAAAATGGCTAAGAAATGGCATCAAGAGCTAAATGCAAATGCCTTCGACAATAGGAAACTATTAGCTAGGAGGAACACCAAATGGGAGCCTCCAGATTATGGATGGTTTAAAATTAATTTTGATGGTGTTGCTAAAGGGAGTCCAGGAAGGGAAAGTATAGGTGGGATTATAAGAGATTCTATGGGCAACATGGTGGCAGGGTTTGTTGGTGGCATAGGGATTCAGTCGACCCTTGTTCCTGAGGTTCATGCGCTGTTCATGGGTCTCAAAATTGCTATCTCTCTAGGAATTGTTAATCTTCATATTGAGGGAGATTCCAAGGTGGTGACGGATGCTGTGGAAAAGGAAAGATTCATAGGTTGGAACACCAAGGACATCTTATTGGATGCTAGTTTTCTCATGTCTAAATTAAGAGACAAAAAAGTGACTCATATTTACAAAGAAGGTAATAGTGTGGCGGATGCGCTGGCAAATCTTGGCTCAGGGTGGGACTCAGCTAGATGTTGGAGGAAACCGAAACAATTGCCGCCAAAAATTCAAGCTTTGATCGAGCGGGAAAATGATTACATGGTAAATAATGACTTACAACTTCTGGATGATGAGGACTGACAGGGGGGCCCACTGGCATTTTTGGGTGTGGTGGTGGATTAATGCCTTTTGGGGTATGAAGGACAGGTGGAGTGCCACAAGGAAAGATGAGAAGCTGTGGAGTAGGGGAAAGGGCATCCACGTGTTGTTTCTTTGGGATGGGAGAATGGGTATAGCTTATAAAAATATGATGATGAGATGGCAGGGAGGAAACTTTATTGATGTGATCAAGCCTAGATTTGGTGACGTGATATGGGTTATTGGGAATGCCGTGATTACTTCTCGGGAGGATGATGGTACTATGAGTATTAAGTTTTGGGAGAAGAGGGTACTAGGTTTATCTCCTAATTATTTTTGGAGATATGAGTGTATGAATAATGATGGGACCACCCAAGATGCGTACTGGTTGTATTCTAGAGGTTTCGTGCCGGCTTATTTAATTGGTGGTTCCTTCGGCTTTGTTTGGTTGATTACTAATGTTAGCTTGTTGGGTTATTTGCATGGGATTTTGTGCCCTTCTTTCCTTTCCGCCAACTTTTGGCTCCTTCTCTGGTATCAAAATCTCATCAATTGCGGTGTCTTTTCTCACTGTTGCTTAGTTCCCCTCTGCGCGTGTAAATTGCTTGAAGGGATTAATTGCCGTAAGCCCTGCATTAAAATTCCTTGTTCGATTTTTGTGCACAACCTTTGGCTCTAGTTTTTTCTACATTTCAGTGTTTATCTTGTTCTTCCTGACAGTATGGGTGGAGATCGGGTGTGGACAAAACCGGATAGTTGTGATGAATTCCGGAATAACCCTGTGGTCTGGCATATCTACGTTGAGGGAGGTATTACCCCGCTCATGGAATGTTTGGTTGGCCATGACCCCATCCTTTCAGGACAATTTGCATGTTCTTGGAAGGATAGAAGGGTTTATGTTGGGGGGATTTCATTTGAAGTTAGCGAGGAGGTCATTGCGTAGGCCACGGGCCTGAGCTGCGAAGGGAAAAATTACCCTAAGCATACCAAAAAGCTAGACCATGAGAGCCTTAAGGCTTTCTTCAGAGGAGAGGAGACTCCGGTCAGGAGTCAGGCGGGGTTCGAAAGAGCTGAGCTCCCTAAGCCGTGGGATATGGTCTGCATGGCTCTGATGAAATATGTGACGTTGGAAGGTAGGTACAAAACTTGTTTTTTCTATCACTTCCCTTTGCTTAACCATCTTAGACATAAAATGCTGCTTAGCTTTTCGTTTTTCCTTCTTATGGACCTAGAGAGCTCGATGGATAAATGTAATGCGGTGGCTTGTCGTAATCCTGGTGATCTCTCACCTCTCCCGCTCCATCAGGGGTTTATCTTTCGCTTGTACCACTTTCATCTCGCCCTCTGCCCGCCTAAAGTCATCTCTGTCCGTGTTGAGAATATTGATCCCATTTCTTTGATTCACATCTCCTCGGCTGAGTCCATGAGCCCTCCTCGGAAGCCTGTTGCTGATAATGTGGGGAGTACCAAAACCAATGTGGCCAATAAGAAGCTCAAGGGTGGGTTAGGCTTGGCTCATGCTAGGGCGGCGAAAGGGCTCTACGAGTTAAAGGCCACCCAGGTTGACATGGCTGCTAATGTCACTAAGCCGAAGATGGGCAAGGAGAAAGGTTTGCAGGCTACGATTGCTAAGGAAGGCAAGGGCAAGGGCAGGAATGTGGTTGGGATTGACTCTAGAGGGGAAACGGTTGTTGGGACCACAGAGCTAACTGGTGGGGAAAGTGGTAGGAGGAGATCAAGGAGGCTGGCCAAGAACAACAAAAAGAGACTGATCATTGAGGACTTGGAGGTGGAGCAGTCAGATAGTAAGGGTTATAAGGAGGAAGAGTTTGACGAGGAGACTGATGATTTGGGGGAGAAGCCCCTGCCTATTTCGATGGACAACAAGACTCCTTACCATGGCTTTGACTCGCACACTCCGTTGGTGACTGATCTTGATGAGATGCAGGAGAGTAGGGATACTAGGGAAGATTTGGATATGGTGGCGAAGAGACTGAACACCCTGGACAAAAGATTTAGGGGCTTGACCCGCTTTACTATGAAACTGAGCCACTTTGTTACTAGTGCGTTGTCAAATGTCATAAAAGAGGAGCTGGAGGGGAATAATAGCCAGGAAAACAAAGAATGGGTGGGCGATGAGGCAGTGGACCTCCTGATCAAGAACTGGGATGAGGCCAGTTAGCTACGCTTGTTGGTGGTCTATCGGTTGTCTGTGTGCTATCCCTGGGCTGTCTCTATGGTTTTTTTCTGTTAATTTTTATTGTTGTTGTTTCGTTCCTTTTTGGCCCTAGTGGCTCGTTGTGAGGGGTACAACACCCCATAAATGCTGTTTAACTTTTTAAAAACATATCCGATATGTATATGTAAATTCATAAGGTGATAATAATAATAATATTAATATACACATAATACGGGATGTGTGCATATATACATATATATACCTGTATATACCTCTATGTACACGTATGTGTAGGTATACCATATTGATGCATCCATGTGAGCATATCCATTTTCTAATGTACGCTTGTATCGATATGTATATACATATGGATACATGTATATACTATATATATGTATATATGTCCACTTCTGATTCACTTACATCCATTTACATTACAATCATTATGATCATAATATCACAAGACAAATACATAGATAAAAATCACTCACAAAGCATACAAAAGTAAGCAAGAATCCTAGTGCAATCATACAAGCTATGGATGACTTACCTAAAACTCACACAAACTGATCCAGTTCGCTCAATCTAAGGTGATGTGTGTGTATGCTAAGATAGTTTACTTTACTAGTTACCTGACCAAGCTCCTCTCTCGAGTGATACTTCCCCTCCCCCTGGAGAATGAACATTTACCTGCAACCACTAGCACATACCTTGACAATCATTTGTTCACAACAATAGCAACATATATAAACATCTTCAAAGTTAGAATAACAATAATTCAATAACCATCTATTCACATTAATGCAACATTTCACCATGAATAACATCAATTGAGATAACATCAAATGAAACAACATTCATATTGATAACAAGGTACAAGCATCTATGGATTTCACATTACATTCATATTTACCCTATGTAGTAATAGTAAAAAGTAACCTCACAATTTGGGGTGTAACAAATTTTAACCTGAAAGTACATAAGGGAAAAGGGAAAAATTGATGAAAGTTGAATAAAAACCCTAGTGGTGGACATACAAATACCATCTACAACTTCACAAGGTATGATAAACTGCAAGAGGGTTTTACCATAAAATATGTTTTGATGTGTAATGATGATGAAAGAAAGATGATGAACCTCAACATACGAAGAGATAGGTCGCTTCAATACATTCAAAATAAGATACCAAGAAATGAATGTTTTTTATTACATCAATTGCATAGATTACCAATGGTTTGCACAATCAAATAGAGGGATTATTGATTTAACATACAAGAAATCAGTAATAATAACATAAAAACATATTTAGAACATACAAAACAAAATGAATTCTTCATTATCTTTATGAAATTTTACAATTTCAAAAACCCTTAGGTACAAAATGTCAAACCAAAATTATTCATATAGTTTCTCCAAAAAGTTCTTTTCAAAAGTTTCCCCTTTGTAAGAATCCCCTTTACAATGCAAATAACCTCATATTTATAGACTTCTTCTTGATAACCAATTGTAACTACCTAAACTACCTTTTTGAAATACTATAGTTTTGAAAATAATAAAACTCATTTGGTTATATCTTACATCACACTTTTAGAAATAAGACTCATTTTCTAAGTTTTGGTTGGAATAAGTGACATAAATCACTTTTACAAAAAGAAAATTAGAAACATTTAATTTTCAAGTTATGGGTCTTAACTTAGGTAATTATCGTGTCTTCTTCCAATCCATGAATCACTTGTTCAAATTCAGATCTAACAAAAACAACAACCTGACCTTCAAGGATATGTGTTCTAACTGCATTTGTTAAGCATTTTTATCCTAGCCTAGCTAGTATAGTTCATAGATATAATAGTATGATTTAGAATTTGTTCTTGAACATTATATTTTTGCTAGTGGATATTTGATCTCAATGTTGTAAACATAGCACTCCTTTACTCTCCATAGCTTCAGCTCAAGTCAATCATCAAGAATCTTATTAGTATCTTTGATCTTCAAGACAATTGTTTTAGGTTCATTCCACCTGTGGTCACTCCATTAATAAAATGGTCTGCATATGTTCTCTATGATGGTGAAACCAGTTCACATCACTTTCAACTTCTAGAGATAAAATTGGTTACATTAAATCAGAGGTTCTCTAATAGTTATTCTGGAACATTTAACAAACCAAAAGCAACTGCTAACAGTTCATAACAGTGGCAGAGAAATAATTATTATCTAGAAAATACCATGTTGCCTTTATCCCTCAAATTGACTTCTACAAATCTACATAGATCTCCTTTGTCAATGGGTTTGATTTGTCTCCTCCACAAAAGCACATACTATTTTATGGCGTTCATTCCAATATACATCCAAGGATATTTTCTTAAGATCATTTGTCTTTCATTAATTTCTTTATCATTTGAACTTCATCAATCTGTTGAATTTTGTATAGAAATTTGAAAGAACACAGGTTGTAGCATTTCAAAGATCCACATTATTTTCCCTTCATTATGGACTAAATTGGGTCTCTTTCTTTTAGCTTCACAATCGTCCACTTCATTTCTTGTATCATGATTTGCCAACCCTAGAGAAGCATGTGTGTGCTTAATTTCTAAAAACTCATTATTTGTTTTAATTTCTGAAGAAATTTCATTTGGCTTAACTTGAAGATGAGAATGATGAAGAATGTCACTAAGGTTTATCGTGAATGAGACTTATTTGGCACCCAAGTTAATTGGATTGTCCCAGAAGTTGGTGCCTTGCAATCTATTGAAAATCCATGGGTTCTTTAAGTATCTTATCCTTCAATAAGGCATTCAATACTTCTCGCAATATGGGGAGCATCATGACATTGGTAATTTTTATGGCACCCTATAAAGATTTCTCCAATGATAACATTGCTGCCAACTCTGTCTAGCCCTACCATCCAAAAGTTCTCATTTTCATTCTTTCTCTGGTAGCATTGAACATTGGTATCCAACATCAATCATACTCCTTAGTGAACTCCCTCAAATTTCCCTCGGAATTTTAAGCCATATAAGATGAGATCCAAAACTTATAGGAAATTGACTAGATAAACAATGTGTTCTTTCAAAAACATTCTCAAATGTTAACCCCTGGTCACTAGATGGAACCGAACTTGAAGCATGTGTTGCAACAGTGAGGGGGTTTTCATGTTCTACTGCAATGATCATTGGTATGTCCTAAGAATGGAAGGATTCCTCAATATGGGAGAAACCATCCTTATCAAAAGTGATAATGCTTCCAAACATGCTATAGGAAAGAAAACTACATTTCCCAGATTCCCTTGGTGTCACATTAGGCCAAAATACCTCTGGCATAATTGGTTATTATTTCATTCCATTTCTATGACTCTTGAACTCTGTAGTGTCATTATCTTCTTCTCCATTTGTTACTTTAACACAGGGATTCTTGTGGAACACTTTTCTAGGAAGCCTGCCCATTTCATCTTCACTCTCATCGCCTATCTCTTCCCAGTCTTCTTCATATTTACCCATCAATGTTTCCTCAAAATCTCTGTCATTAATAATCTCAAGATTACCATTTGCAGAAAACTTCCTGTGATATACAATAGGAGACTTCTACACACCGAAACTACCCAACATATCAATTACTAACAAAGTTTTCCCATTGGGTTTCCATGCAAGTGAACAAATTGGTCTCTCAAACTCGAACTGCAACATTTTTTCCTGTTTAATAATCATCAATACTTTATGCTTTGATGGATGTTCAAACCCTATCCCAACACTCCATGTTGGCATAAAAGGATGGTAGCGAAGGGTGTTAAGAATTCTTACTTGCTAAAATGCATTTGCTCGAAAATTTCCAAAAACCCCTCTAATAATATCACCCTATACATATTGTGCAATCATTACATTTTATGCAATGACATCTCTTTGAGGCATTATGCCAAATATTTATTGTGTTTTATTTATATTTTTATGATTTGAGCATCAGGCAAATTTATTGTCAACAATTCACCATCAATAATTCACTTCTAACAATTCACCACCAACAATTCATCGTCATGACACATCCATTGCATATATAATTTACCACCAACAATTCATCGCTGTAATATATTCACCACGTATACCAAATCATTGATACCTGCCATCTTTTCATTTCATTCGATGAGATTTCTTTGAGATACTTTGTCAAACAGTTAAAGGCGTCTGGTCTATACTCCTTTATTTTTCATGTATGCCTACCATAGCGATTGGAACTATAATAGCTATCAAAAATTTACTTTCAATCATGCCTTGATGGATTCCATTTCCTATTCCATCATTTCCCATTATGGCACAAACGTGAGGATACTGGCACACGATGTGAATTTCGGCTTTACCCCATCCAAACGAAATATGCTTAAAAGCTTTTTTAAAGCTGTTTCAAAGTTTCCATTTATGTTGAAGATGCTGGCAAAGGTTGAGAATTTGGTGTCACACTTACCATTTGAATTTTCTTGGGAGTTTTTGAAATGTTTTTAACTAAACCATTTTGTGGATATCTTGCGATCTTTGTGTGCCATGAGATCACATTTCTTTGAGGTATTTTTGTCAAACTGTTCATATGCCTTCTCTATGCTTTGAAAAAAACACTTGTAGAATTTGGCTTTACAAATTGCATTTGTGTGAAAGTTTCTAAAGCTGTTTCAACATATTCTTATGTTTTATACCCATGCTCATTGCGTCCCATAAGAGTACATCTATTCAAGGGCTTTTGCCAAACAGTTCTTATGCATGCTTTCCATGGCAGTCACGATTGTAACTTTTGCAACTATTCCTTTATCTTCTAAGCTTTGATGGATATTCATATTATATTTCAAAGCTACCATTTTGGTGTAGGCCTGTTTTTTCTTTACAGCTACTCACTGCACTTAATTGAAAGCTTCAATGTCTCTTCAACAAATCCATTTTTGTGCATGTTCTACTACTTGCCACCATCAACATTCATTACATCCCATGTGAAGACAACTCTTCAGGGTATTTGATCAAACAATTTACTCACAACAAAGACTTCTTTGTATCCTCCCAAGAGTGGCATGAAGAAATGAAAAATGTTGTGTTGGTTTTTCTGTTACACAAATAACTAACTTTATACAGCTTTCTTGAATACTTGAGCATTCATTTTTGCAAAGTGAAATTTTAAATATTTTTTTAAGGTTGTCAAATTTAACAATCTTATTTTCAGTTGCTCATGTGAGTTATTTTTCACAACCCATAACTTCTTCTTTATGTTGGTTATGATTTTTCACTTTCCTTATGTTGTGAGTTGTGATTTTTCAAAATCTATATTTCTTTTATTTTCTTTTAATTTTATTTTTCTGTTTTTTATTTCATCAGCATTGCCTTTTCACATTTGATTACTCATTTTCAGTAATTTTGAAAATTTCACCATTGAAGAATGAAAAATTATCTCAGTCAACATCATAGCAACAATTGCTCAATGAAGTGCAGGGGCATCATTTTGTCTAAATGATGGGAGTTTAAAATTTAAAATTTGAATTTTGTTTTATTTTAAAGGCTGCAACTACCTTCCCGTCTGCTCATTTAATGAGCAACAGTAACAAAAATGAAAGACGACAAAATGAGAGGGAGTTTTTGAACTCTAAAGAGGTAGTTAGGGGCATTTATGTAGGTTTTTGAACGCTGTAGTAGATTTAAGCAGGATTTTTGGAGTTGGAAGGGAAGAACAAAACAACAAAAGTAAGGAAGGTAGATAGAGAAAGAAAGGAGATTCAAAACAGCAGAAACAAGGGGAATAGAAGAGGAAAACAAAGAATAATGGAAGACAACAAAAGAATGTTTTGTCAGTGGCCATAGAGGATCGTAACCAACAACAAGAGGACAAAGAGGAATGACAGAGAGAGCTCTGTTTTGCAAATATTTATGCAAATGCATGTAAAGTGTGTAAAAATTTGATCTTTAAAGTTAATATAAATTTTCTTCTTCATAGATGTTGTCTCTGTGCATGTGTCTATGAGTTACATGGGTTATAAATTTATTGTTCTAGAATTTTGGGTTGTTATTTTCCAGTTTAAAGTCTTTTAGGAAGCTAAAACTGAAAATAGTTACCTATAGCCAGCATTGCGGGTACCCATAGCAATAGTTTGTTTTTATACAAGTTAGTTTGTGTCTCTGGAATTGTTTTTATGCTTCCAAAATCAATTGTTGGACCTGCATCATGTCTATAGACCTCTATAGAGGTTGTGTGAGTTACTTACAACAACACAAACTCTCCTTTCTCCACCTATTGCTCGTTTGAAGTGGGTTTTGTTGGTGCCTACAAGGGGGTGGGTGCCATCAGTGTGGTACTAGAGCATAGCTATAGCTCTGGGAAGAAGGATAGTGGCCTGAGATTGGGGTTAGAGTAATCCCTTTTGAGTGTGAACTATGGGTGTGTCCCTACAACAAGGGATATAGCACCTGGAAAGACTGCAGTAAGAAGGAAAAGAAAAGAAGGTGAGTTAGAGCAGCAGGATACTACCAAGGAGAAGAATGGCAGAGGTTGCAGTTGTAGAAGCAACAGGAAGAATAGATGAGGTGTTAGAAATTTTGAGAGGAATGCAGGAAATAATGAATGCAATAGAAGGTGGAATGAGAAGAGGCAAAGCACATGAAGAAAGCGAGTGAAGATGATGAATGAGGAGTAGGGATGGATGAACAAGAAGGTGACAATGCAAATAAAGCTTTGGATGCAAGTGAAAGAAGACTTACTAGAGCTATTTCCAACATTGGGAAAGGAACAAGGGTAGAGTAACCAAGCTTCTCAGGAGGTTTAGAATCAAATGAGCTAATTGATTGGATAATAGAGATGAAGGAATACTTTGAGTATGATGAAGTAGAGGAACCCAAAAGAGTGAAGATTGCTCAAAAAAGGTTGAAAGGTCATGCAACACTATGGTGGAAAGAAGTGCAGGTCGAGAGAAGAAGAAATGGGAGAGATAAGACCACAAGATGGGATCAAATGGTAAGCAAGATGAAGGCTAAGTTTCTACCTGGTGATTATCAACTTGAACTTCTCAAGAAATTGTAGAATTTAAAACAAAGGGAGTTAAGTGTGAAGGCCTATACAGAGGAGTTTTATAAAATTTCCATTAGATCTGGTCATAATGAATTAGACCATGAAAAAGTAGCAATGTATGTTAATGGATTGAGGTTGAACATCCAAGATGAACCGAGCATGATAAGACTACGAAATGTGGAAGAAGCATATCAATATGCTCTAAAAGCTGAAGAGAAGTTGGCAAGGAAGCAAGGAACAAACAAAGGAAAATATGGATTCAACAAAGGAAAAGTGCAGCCACAAAAAAATTATAGTCATGGCAAGGAGGCTAGTCCTTCAAAGAGTCAAAAAGATAAAGAGGAAACAAGATCAAGACCCTACCAAACAAGAGGTAGAGGTGGATATGGAAGAGGACAAGGTAGAGGCTTCCAAGGCACATGTTTTAATTGTGGAGAGTCAAGCCATAGATTTTATGAATGCCCACAATGCAGTCTAGAAGGATCAAGGAGAACAAGGGGAACAAGTACTCATGTAGAAAAGGGGGTAATGAATCTAAATGGTCTATTAGTCAACCAGATGAACCTGATAGAGGAGAAGCACTTATGATGAAGAGGACATTGTTGAAGCCATCCAAAAAAGAAGATGAACCTGTACAAAGGAAAAATTTATTTAGAACAATATGTAAATCAGGTGGAAAATGCTGCAAGGTTATAATAGATAGTGGCAACACTGATAATTTAGTACAAGTTGGGGTTAAAAAGGACAACTCACCCTACCCCTTATAAGGTTTCATGGTTGCAAAAAGGGTACCAAGTCTTGGTTGATCAACAATGCCTTGTCAATTTTTGAATATGCACTTATGAAGATGAGGTGTGGTGTGATATCATGCCCATGGATGTATGCCACTTACTCTTAGGGAGGCTATGGTAGTTTGATAGGAAGGAAATCCATAATGGAAGTGCCAACACTTACACATTGGAGAAAAATGGAAGAAAACATGCTCCTACACCATTGGCAACTAAGGAAGAAGAGGTGGAAAGTGGTCCAAGAACACTTCTAGTGACAAGATTTTTTTTTTTTGAAAGAGATTAAAGGGGAAAGAGTATGTTTTGCAGTAGTTCCCAAGGAGCTGGAAGTAGATGCAAAAACTAACAGCGGTGACATGCCTATAGAAGTAAAGGAGTTGTTGGAAGAATTTGATGAAATTGTGTCCAAGGATTTATTAGAAGGACTACCACCTATGAGGAGCATCAACCATCATATTGATTTGATTCCAAGGGAAATTTTACCCAACAAGTCCTATAGATTGACACCTGTAGGGAATGAAGAGGTGGACAAGCAAGTGCAACAACTATTGGAAAGAGGACTAATTAGAGAAAGCTTTAGCCCATGTGCGGTACCAACTGTGTTAGCACCAAATAAGGATGGTGAATGGAGTATATGCATAGAATTAAGAGCCATCAACAAAATAAAAATAAGGTATTGTTTTTCTTTACAAAGAATGGATGATCTCATGGACTGTTTGGGTAAGGCTAGATATTTTACAAAAAATGATTTAAGGAGTACGTATCATCAAATTAGGATAAGGGAGGATCCATTGAGTAGAAGAGAAATACTATTGATTGAAACGAGAGCTATAGTAGTTGGATTTGATGTTATGAAAGAGTTTTATAAGGATGATTTGGAATCTAAGGATGCATGTATAGTATGTATGGAGCCTACTAGTGTTGATAGGACACCTTAGATGGATTATTTTATACAAGATGAACTATTTTTCAAAGGACAACTTTTCATATCTCAAGGATCAATGAGGCATAATTTGATAAGAGAAAAACATTGTGGTGGTTTGGCTAGACATTTTGGAGCTAATAAGACAATGGAACAACTTAGTGAAATATATTTTTGACCAAGGATGAGGGTAGAAATCAAAAAACTTGTGCAAGGATGTCAATTTTGTCAATATGCCAAAGGAGGGAGTCAAAATATAGGCCTATATCAGCCTTACCCATACCGGAGAAACCATGGGAAGATGTCAACATGGATTTTATGCTTGGACTGCCAAGAACACGAGGTAAGACTCCATTTTAGATTGTTTATGGGAATAGTCCTAGAGGTATTTCAGAATTGAGGGAGCTTGCAAATACAGAGGGATATAAAATAAGTGCTAAAGGAGAAGATTTTTCCAAATATATGCAAGATTTACACCAACAAGTGAGGGAAAAACTCAGTTGGAGCAGCCAACAGTATAAAGAGAAAGCTAATTTGAAGAGGAGAGAAAATAATTTTGAAGTTGGAGATATGGTATTGGCACATCTATGAAAGGAAGGATTTCCCAGCCATGCCTACAACAAGCTCAAGTGGAAGAAAATTGGACCATGCAAAATCATCAAGAAGTCTTCACTGAATGCCTATGAGTTGCTGCCTAAAGGTTTGGAAATCTCTCCAATTTTTAATGTTTTAGATTTATATACTTACCATGACGGAGAGACATCACAACGACAAGAAAAAGATAAAATATTACCAAAAAAATGGAAGGAGCAACTACCCAAGAAAGCAAGACAAGAGATTGAAGATATTTTGGATTCAAGAGTGATTAAGAAGACCAGGGCCAAAGAATGTAGTGAGTATTTAGTAAAATGGAAGGGTAGACCAGTGGAAGATTCAACGTGGATAAGCCCAGTAGAGTTGGAATCATTCCAGTTAATGCAAGATGATAGAGTTGCTGACCTACAACAACTAGACCTTTAACCTGCAACAATACAAAGTTTTACATAGTGAGCAGGGGCTCACAAATTTTTCTAGCCTGGAAGTTTGATGCAGGGGCATCATTTTGTCTAAATATATATTTTTAATTTTACCTAACTCATGCCATGTGAGAGAAGTAATAGGAGTTGAAAATTTAAAATTTGAATTTTGTTTTGTTTTAAAGGCTGCAACTACCTTCCTGTGTGTTCATTTAATGAACAATAGTAATAGAAATGAAAGAGGGAAAAATGAGTGGAAGTTTTTGAACTCTAAAGAGGTAGTTGGGGGCATTTATGTAGGTTTTTGAACATTGCAACAAATTTAGGTGGGATTTTTGGAGTTGGAAGGGAAGAACAAAACAATAGAAGTAAGAAAGCTAGACAGAGAAAAAAGGAGATTTAGAACATCAAAAACAAGGGAAATAGAAGAGGAAAACAAAGAATATTGGAAGACAGTAGAAGAATGTTTTGTCAGGGGCCATAGAGGATCGTAACCAATAACAAGAGGGAAAAGATGAATGATAGAGCGAGCTTTGTTCTATAAATATTTATGAAAATGCATGTAAAGTGTGTAAAAAATTGATCTTTAAAGTTAATATAAGATTTTCTTCTTCATAGATGTTGTCTCTGTGCATGTGTCTATGAGTTATATGGGTTATAAATTTTCTTTTCTAGAATTCTGGGTTGTTATTTTCAAGTTTAAAGTCTTCTAGGAAGCTGAAACTGAAAACAATCACCTACAACTAGCATTGCGGGTACCCGTAGCAATAGTCTTTTTTTATATAACAAGTTAGTTTGTGTGTCTGCAGTTGTTTTTATGCTTCCAAAATCGATTGTTTGACCTGCAACACGTTTGTAGACCTCTATAGAGGTTGTGTGAGCTGCTTACAACAACACAACCTCTCCTTTATTTGCCTATTGCTCGTTTGAAGTGGGTTTTGTGGGTGCCTAAAAGGGGGTGGGTGCCATCAAGAATCATCCCTACAACTTATAAATTTAAATATGTGAATTTCAATTGGTGAAGAGACCTTGAAACCCATTCACTACTCTTACAAAGTTGCCCAAAGGAGGAATCAACATAACTTTTAATTGGATCTATATTTTTCTTTGAAAACTTTCCTCATCACTAATAATACCATTATGACAAAACCCATTAATTAATTTTGTTCCAACCTCTATAAAATTTCCTATTAATTATTTTCATAGTCACATTAAGGAAATTGAACTTTTAATATCTCACCAGCCATGAGCTTTTCTAAGCTAAAAAGTTTCCAAATTGTGTGAAATACTACCAAAAATATCCCCATAAAAGTATTTTTCATAATCTCTCACAAATTTTAATATTTAATTGTTTCCATAAGTTTTGACGAGCTGCATCAATGCTTGTGAGGCTTTTTACTGCAATATTAGAGACTTTTCTTCTTGAAATGGTGAGAAACTTAATATTTGAGGATAATTAGGAAATTTTCAAATATAAATTAATTGAGATAATGATTCAAATTTAACAAATCTAAAATTTGGCGAGTTTAAAAATGGGGCTAACATGTTTATTATTAAGACCTAAGAATACATTATGAAATTCAGAATAGTAGAAGATATTAAGGGATTAGGAAGATTGGTTGAACAAAGCAAACTACACCTATTCGTAAGAAGGATGATATCATCAAGCTATAAATCTTTTAAGACACAAAAATATATAAAGACACAAAAATTTCAATAATATTGTATAGAATCTCCTCATATATTATTCGTAACCATGAAGATCATAATCAATTATAAGTGGTGAGTGCAAAAAATATATATTCAATAAACTAGACTAATATAAGAATATTGGATTACATTGTAAGTTAAGTGAAATCAAAGGGTTAAGATTATTATTATTGAGTGTACATATTCATATGATGATATAAAGGATATAGTGTTGTGCACAATTGTCTCAAGTATGACTCTAATGTTGATCATGTTTAGAGAAAGTTTGTGTAATATCATAAATTGCACCCCATGCAATTTCATATTACATATGCCTTCCTCTTTAGGTAAAATTAGATAATTATGATTTATCTCAATCTAAAATCATCTCTTGCCATATAGCATGCCCAACTTCTCGATGGTTGAGTCAAATTTTCACATAGACTTAAGCGTGTTGTGAGGATG
Source organism: Sequoiadendron giganteum (assembly GCA_007115665.2). NCBI lineage: Eukaryota > Viridiplantae > Streptophyta > Pinopsida > Cupressales > Cupressaceae > Sequoiadendron > Sequoiadendron giganteum. The sequence goes on along the minus strand of CM021108.1, from coordinate 507,892,316 downwards.
TTTGTGAGCTGTGCAAACATCTTATGAAAATTCATAACTGAGTTGGCCATTGAGATGCCATGTTTTGGTAGCGTAATTCCTCTACCAACCCACAACCTCATTGGGAGTCACTTGAGCAAAAATTTTGAACCAAAAACTCCCTCTTTCTTGAGAGAGATTGCTTCATTCTAAAACACATTCAACTTGGATCTTTTGAAGATACACACCTCTCTTATTTTTTGTTTTTTATTCACTGTTCTACAACACCTGGACCTCTCTTACATAGTATTCTCCATATTTTTCACATGCATATATTTCAAATAACTCTTCTACAACTTTTAGAGTAAACTCCATTATTGCAAACACAAGCTCATATTACAACAAGTCCATTGTCATCTTGGAGTTCCTTGTTTCTTCTTTGTTACACCAACAAGCCTTGCTTCTATGTGTGAAAGGGGTAACTCTTCAAGAATCATTTCTCATTGAGCATACTATCTCTATCTTTGATTAGCATATTGTTCATCTTTGTTATTTCATGTCTATTTTCATTATCTTGTCTAAGGCTATCCATGGAGGTGGAAACACCAATAAGGGGGTTCTATGGAGGTAAACTCCCATACAACCACCCAAACATTTATCTTTGGTCTTATGTGTGTAGATGCAAGTGGAAGAACTACTCAAAGAAAGATCAAACTCTATCAAACATTTTTAGTGATGTCTAAAACCTCTCCTTGTCATTTTTATTTAAATTTCATTTAGTACCTTTAATTTTGTACATTCATACTTTGTACCCCTTTCATGTTTGGAAATCCGTGCAAGGAGTTTTATGTTTTTTGGTGACAACTCCTATTTTCTGTCCATACGAGAAACTAGCATGGTATGCTATTTTTTGACAACCATGTTGTCATCTTGGATAGATAGCTTGTTGGACTATCTAGAAAAAATTTGTAACCTATACTTTTGGTTTTTGACATCCAAAAGGTCTAGATAATTTATGAAATCTACTAAATTTCATAAGATCCTCCATTTTCAATTCACTTGAGCCATTTTAACTCAAGTAGTGGAGATACAATTTGATCCTTGATATTTCATCATCTTGAGGGTAGAAAATTCCCTCTACATTTTGGAGAGCCTAATGTGAACCCCACTTTCTTGCGAGGTATTTCTATCCCCTTTTGTGTTTTCTTCTCATGTCTTCTAGATTTTGTGAGGCTGTGTATGGTGAGTACTCCTCTATGAGCTTCACAACCCAATCCACAACCTCTGAATACGTAGTAAGAAGAATTCAAGAGCTACCGTACCTCCAAACTAGTATAGGGTAAGTGCAAAAATATGTGACACAAAAAATATGCCACATTCATCTTTTTACTAAAATTGTATGTTTGACAAGTGCCAAATTTTGCACTCACCAAATGGCTTGGATGGTCGAGCCTAAGGATTGGTCATACCAAGACCATTTGGTGAGCACCAAATTTGGTGCTCGCCAAATGAAAAATTTAGAATAAAAATAGATCGATTCTCATTTCCTCATTATGTGTTTCATCATTTCTGTAGACATGGAAAATGCACAAGTTCGTTTTGGCACACCTGATCCCAATTACTAACAACGCTTCTTCTTAAATCACATCCTCATCATTTCACCACTTTCTATCTTCTAATTCAATAAATCACTATTTATTGATTACATCTTTCTATTTCAAAGATTAAATTAATCAATTAATTTAATAAACCATTGCATATTTGTTTAATTAAATAAATCATTTTATTTAATTAAAATCTCTAAAGTCCTCCTATTAAATAAAATAAATTAAAACCTTTTTTGATTTAATCTAACATATTCCTTCTTGATTAAATAAATCAAATCATTTATTTAAATAAATCATTTCCTCTCAATTCTTGACTTAAATCAATTCATAAATCTAAGTTTAAAATTGTCACATCACCTAATTATTCATTAAATTAATCAAAACATTGATTAAGTTAATCCTTGTCACTAAAATCCTCTAGAGAATGCAAGTTGCACAATAAATCAATTACTTTGATTTATTAATTATTTTATTTTCCCTCACAAAGCATCAAAAGGAAATATTCCCTCATTTGAATTCAAAAAGGCCAAGTGGACTTGGTCCTTCCAACAAGGCATTCAATGCCTCTTACATGTCTTTGACCTTGAGCCAAGTGACATTAACTTCATTCCCTTTCCCTCTTCAACATGTCATTTCTCAAATTTGAAATGCCACCTAATTGCATTAATTGGCACATTGGCCAAAACTTGCACATTCCTCATCCAATCACATTTGGACAAGTGGCACAATACCATTGGATTATCTTTTATCCCACATTGCTTATTTCCACTATCCCTTCCAAGATTTGAATCTATAAATTGGAGACTCTTCTCCTCAATCTTCATCCACAATTCATATGCAAAGTTACTCTCTACAATTGAGAACTAATTTTGCTCATTTCATCCATACACTCCTCATATTTTCACATTTGCATCAAGGCTATGCTCAAATCTCTTTGGAGATTTGACTATTGATTCAATCAACTCACATTTGCACATAGGAATTGGGAAAGGGCCAATTGCAACACATCATTAGCACCAATTCCCCCATAAGATCATCATACTATTGGCTAGATTAGGAATTACTTTCATATTGTCTAAGTTTTGCTTTTCATTTCCTAATATTAGCTTAAATAGGTGGATTTCATGGGGAATCCTTCACTCTTTGCATGCATTTTGATTTAACATTAACAATGTTTGTCGTCTTTGTGCATTTGTAGGTCTAGGGGTTCACATTTTGGCGCTAGAAGGAGGGCATTGAATCAAAAAATTCAATCACGTTTTCAAATTTTGTGATTTTTTAACATTTTCTTGTAGATATAGGCAAACTAGCCTGCTTGGCGCTATATCGCACCGCTCTCAGTTCCGCGGCGCAATACTTCACCGCGTCCAGAACCGCGATGCCATATTAACCCGCAATTGAATCCCCCAAACTCTGCCATGGATTCCCACCTGTCAGTTTTTTTTTAAATTCCTAAGACCACCGCGCAGGTCCTAACTCCACCGTGTTACCCATCGCGGCTCTATATTGCGCTGCCCCTTCTCCAAACTCCACCGCATCACCTTTCCCGCCTAAGAATTTCAAATTTTTAAAGTAGGCTGCTTCCAAACTGCACCGCGGGCCTTTGTCGCGCCGCTTTTGTCCTCTCTGCCTCTACAGAGTGCCGCCCAAAGTCATTTGCACGACGTTATATAGCGCCGCCTGTATTTTAAACTTCGCTGCTTCTCCAAACTCCACCGCTTCTCCAAACTCCACCACTTTCTCAAACTCCACCACGGGAAGACAGTTAAGTTTAAACTGACATGTGCTTTTTTAATTCGAGATTTTTTAACCTTTAATCCGATTTCTTGTCTTTATTGCTCTCTATTTTTCTGTCTTTTTTTGCAGGTTGGAGCAAAGGGAGAAGCCATCATGAAGTCATGTGTACCAAGCTCAAGTGTTTTTAAACACTAAAAGTGTTTTTTAACATTTTTTTAAGAAGTTTGTTAGAAATCTTTGACCTTAGGAACACTAGCTTTACTTTGGGTTTTAAAAAGAACAATCAAATTTTTCATGACAACATGCTTATGTTGTATAAAGTGTTTTTAAACACTAAAGTGTTCTTCAACACTTTTTAAGAAATTTGTTAAAAGTCTTTGATCTTAGGACACTAAATTTCCATTGGGCTCTGAAAAGAACAAAATCAAATTTCCTTTCAAAAGTTGCCAAGGGGCTAAAAAGAAATTTAGGCAAACAAACTAGATTTTGTTTAAAAGGTAATAATTGAACAAGGCAAACTCACACTTCATTCGGTGCTTAAAAAGAAGTCATCATTGCTTTGAGGTTTAAAATGAACAAATGTTCTCAATGTTTTGCAATCTTTTTTACAAGCTAATATTATCTAAAATGTGTATGCACTTCTCTCACACTTCATTGCGATGTTGAGAATCAAAAACATTTTGGTAATATTAGGTTGTTAAAAGGATTGCCTCCACATTTCAATTTGGGCACTTAAAATTGAACAAAACATGCGAGTGTGAGCACAACATATTGTAGAGGTTTCCCCTTTGTTTTTCAACAAAGGTTGATTAAACGATGAGATATGTTAGCTCGCTTTTGTTTATCTTAGAGGGATTGCCTTGTGGGAAAAAATAATCACCCAAGGGAACGACCCAACCGGGAACACGCTAAAGCCAAGCGACTTCTACCCGAGATATAAGTGTGGATATTGGAACAAAGGCCAATATCACGAGGATTATTCCGACGAGATGGACAGCAATGGACTCTCGCCGATGTTGGATAATCCCTCACGAATGGAATGCCCGAATGAGAACCCTTTGTTTAGAAAAAGGCCAAAACCTTGTCTGTCTTGTTGGTGCAAAAGGTCATGTCCTTTGAAGCTGCCCGACATTATACATGCGGTCTTGTGGAAATGAAAAGTATGCCATGGAAGATTCATAGGTACTAATGCTTGGCTGACCCGAATAAGTGAGTGCCATGGAGGGGAGCCAATGTGGTCAAGCATTTAGCCATTCACACAAGATATGGGCAACTGGATTTATCCAAGTGGGAACCCAACAAGATATTGCCTCATCATCCTAGGAGTGTGAAAGTGCTTGAAAGAAATACATTGCTTGATCTTGAAAACATTTGAAAACAAACATTCACAAGATCTTCAAATTTCAAACACCTTGTGGGAGACAAATACCTCTTGACGAACTTGGACACTCTTGCTTTCCCTAGGAATCATATTCCTAGAGGTTTCTAAGTGCATAAATTCTACCGTCATTTATTTTCAACAAGGATAAACATAAGGAACTTTTGCCCTATTTTCTTCGATTTCCACACAATGGACCTTGTGGGATGAGAAAGAAAGTGGGGCACTAGATATATAGTTTAAAACTTAAGCAAGCAAGTGTCTTTGATAAAAGAAGCTCATTAAACCAAGATAAAAGATAATTTGAACTTCATGTGTGTTGTTTCCTATGATTTCCCGCAAGATTAAAATCCCAAAGCCAAAGTTCAAAAAGCTTAGTCTAAAAGCTCGTGAGGAGCATCTTGAGAGACTTTTTGAATTCAGAGAAAGGCTTGTATACAACTTTTATAGAAAAGCTTCAAAGAATAATCCCGCATTGTATGCATTTTATTGTCAAAAAAACCCCGAACTTTTTGAAAGGTTTTCTTTTCTCCCATAGGAAGTATAGCGTGTTCTTCAACATTGAGATCTTGTAAGAAAGAGTTGTGTCTAGGTTCAAGTCTAGGGTCAAAGTCATCCCCATCCATCTTTTCATCAAAAATCAAATCTCATCCCATCATCAAACCTTTTGAGAACTCTAGAAAAAATCACTCGTGCTAAATTTAGAGGGCTAAACCAACATCACCCTATCTTGGCTTAACACACCTAGCCAAGATAGTCAACACTTTTGGACAAATTTACCTTTAGGATAACACAACTTCTTAAAGGTTTACTAATTCATAAAAAAACATTGGCTTAACACACTTAGCTAATACATACACTTGTGCAAGTCCCCTAGGATAACACAACTTCCTAAGGAATACAACTTCACAACAATCCTATTTGACTTAACGCATTTAGTCAAATTATCACAATCAATCAATTAAAAAGCCCTTACAAGTTTAGCATATACCTTCAAAAGTTCTCCAAAAAGTTTTTCACTCACTCATCCCATCCATTTAACCCATCACCATTACCACCATCTTTGATGTTTTTGGCTTTCCTAGTTTCTTCTCTTTTGAACCTGAAAGGTTAGGATCAAACGATCCCTATTTTTATGGTTCAAACTAGATCTCAATACAAGAAGAACATGGAGAATATCAATGACATATCAACTTCTATGGACATGAGTCGGTTAACCTCTGAAATAAACCTTGTGGGATCGAGAAATCCCCCAACTAACTCTCCTTTGACATCACAAAATCCTCAAGAGGAGAGCCATGAGGAGGACATCACAAACAAAGACATGGGGATGACACAATGTGAGATGATAAAAATGGTTCAAAACCCTCAGAACCATAAAATTGTTAGTGCCATGTTCAAGTACTTAAACACATTAACGGAAGGGGGGGTCTGATTCCCTTTCAACCTTGATGCAAGCACCAGTACGGATATGCATCTTACGAATGCATCCCCAATGTCAAACATCAATCAAGAAATACCTCACATCACTACAACCATCACTCCAACCTCACCAATTGGAAACAAAGGAAGTGCTATGTTTCGAGAGTTACAACAACATCGCCTAGTGACCAACAAAGAGGTAGCTGTCACCACCACACCAAATAACCTTGTGTCAGAAAATCCATTGCACCCATACCTCCCACTCGCATTTCATAATTCCGCTAGTTCATCTTCATTTCATGCCTCACCAGCTTATCAGTTAAACATACCCACTTCTTTACCACAAGAAGAAGGCGATTTATTTAGAACAACTGAAGTCGCTAATCCTTTTTCTTTCTAGGATAGCCTACCACCACTACCTCCATTTCCATTTGCGACCACATCACCACTCGGAGTAGGGTTTCCTCCCCTAAATACCGATGGCTTCTCAGAATAGGGCAATGTGCACAGCACCTCAAAATCCATCTCTTTTCCCACAACGTCACAACCACAAGTGACGACTATCCAAGCCACTGTAACAAACACATCCGTTGGTCCTCAAGTATCCCAAAGCATGCCTTCTCAAGGACCAAACATCTCCACCACCCCTCCAACAACCCAAGTCCCAATCATCACTACCACAATCCCTCCACTTGTCACAACGGTTGGCATGATTCCTGTTCCACCACCAATCCCACCAAAAGCCAACTTGGCAAACTCATTCATTACCTTAATCCAAACTCTCCAAAAGGCTAACCAACAAAGAGTACTCAAGAAACAACAGCAAGCCCAAGCTCAAGCGCAAGCGCAAGCTTAAGCACAAGCACAAGCTCAAGCTCAAGTCCAAGCCCAAGCTCAAGCGCAAGCACAAGCTCAAGCTCAAGCCCAAGCCCAAGTGCAGGCTCAAGCCCAGCAACAAGCACAAGCATAGTACCAAGTGCAGTTGCAAGCAATCCACCTGCAAGCCTACCAACAAGCCCTGCAAGACTTTCAGGCACAACAACAAGCTAAACAACAAGCTTTGTTGGCACAATAGTAGCTCGACCAACAACAAACTTTGTTGGCGCAACAACAACTAGACCAACAACAAGCTTTACTAGCTCAACAATAGATTGATCAACAATAGGATTCATGGGAACAACAACAGATGGACCAACAACAAGCATTGTTAGAACAACAGCAGCAAGATCAACAACAAGCATTGTTGACACAAATGCAGGCATACCATCAGGCTTTGAATGCACAATCGAGCTTGCAGCAAACACCCACTAGTACTCTTCCCACCCATCAAACACCTCGAACACCTCACAACTCATTCATCCCACCTCCCGATCCGAGCAAAGATGTTGCAACAAAGATCAAACTGCTTTCACAACAAGTGTTGTATTTACAAGTAGGAAAAACCACAAGGACACTAGGCAATTTGTGCCCTTATCCATTTGATAGAAGTCTAACCATGGTACCATTCCCAAAGGGATTCGAGATCCCCAACTTTGACAAATACAATGGAATGGGCAACCCTGAAAACCATGTCAGGGAATTTCAGGTGCACTACATGGAGGTCGCATATGATGACACATACCTAATGTGACTCTTCCCCCGAAGCCTGACTGGTCCAGCTATGGAATGGTTTTCTTGCCTACCCACGGGCATTAAAACATTTGAGGAAATAGTGGAGGCTTTCCTTAAGAATTACGCTTTGAACATGGGTGCGGATGTTATTTTGGAAGAACTATCTACACTCAAACAAAGGAAAGGGGAGCTATTCGCATCCTTCTTGCAAAGATGGTGATCCAAGGCCAATCAAAGCAAGTGGACCATGCCAGAGGAACAACAAGTTTGCACCATCATAGCCAATCTAGATGAAAACTTGGAATTCTACCTAAAAATGTAGTGCATCACATCGTACGATCAATTGATTCCAAAGGCGCTCAACATCGAAAGAGCCCTTACTGCGTGAGGAGGCGCACCAACATTCACTCCACCCCAGGATAACCGCCTGTCTAAAAAATACAATGATAAACCTTGAACCTGGTCGAGGAATAAAAGTATCACGAATGATGGCGTGGTTGATGCTAAAGTGGTCATCAGTGCCCCTAAGCAGAATACCCAAAACCATCATCAGCCACAAAATCATAATCACAACAATGTGCAAACTAATGCGGTAGTAGCACAACCACAACCATCTTCCACCAATCAAATCAATAATGTGGGAAATCAAGGAGGACCACCTCCCCGCAACAAATATCCTCCCAAAAGGAAATTCACAGCTCTTGGTGAATCGATTGAGTCCATAATGAAGAAGCTGGTCAAAGAGAATCTAATCAAAATCTCTAACTCTGAGTAGTACACGGAACCTATGACCAAGCCGCCGTGGTATAATGAGAACCTCCTTTGCGACTTTCACAAAGTCAAAGGACACACCACTGCCAATTGCATGAGACTCAAAAACATCATCCAAGACCTCATTGAGGATAAGGTCATCAACATCGAGTAGCCAACCGGAAACCAAGACCTAAAGATATACATGAATCCGATGCCAAACCATAATCAAGGGAACAATCAAGGAAATAATCAAGGGAATAATAAGGGCAAGAAAAAGTATGCTAGTGCTAATCTAGTATACGAGGAGATAGTTGGATGCGTCGACGAAATGGTCACCGTAATAAATATCAAGGGAGCCAACAATGATTGTGGAGTCACCACATGAGGCAGAAAGGTTACCATTGCCGGGGCACTTGCTAAGACCCCCATTTCCAATACAAAGGCCATCCCCTATGATTACAATGTCATTGACCAACTGAAAAGAACACCCGCCCAAATCTCCATCATGGAATTACTAAAAATCTCTGCCACCCATAGGAAGATCCTTGATGAAGCACTAGCTGCCACCCTCGACACAGAACAATTCCAAGCTATGGTGGGTAACATCGTTACCCCAAATCTCATTACATTTTTGGATCAAGATTTCCCTCCACAACCATCTCATAACCGTGCACTCCACCTCCAAGTCCTAATCCACAAAAAGAAAGTCAAACGAGTCCTGGTAGATGGAGGTGTAGGCCTTAATATTTGTTCTTTAAAACTCATAAAGAAATTGGGATTCGCCAAGGATTCCATCAATAAGAACAAAATCATCACAATAAGGGCATATGACGACCAAGAAAGAGTGTCTCAGGGTACTATCAAAATCCCCATTCAAGTGGGGCCGACAACCATGGAAACCACTTGTCAAATCCTCGACCTCGACCTACCGTACAACATCCTCTTGGGACGCCCATGGATCCATGGAATGAAGGCAGTGGCTTCGACCTATCACCAGTGCATAAAATTCTCACATCAGAATGAGGAGGTCACTATATATGGGGATCCCGAACCTTTCACCTATTGCAAAAACTTGGAAGCCAAGTTTTACAAGATTCCCCAAGTGCCTAAAAATGATGAAGGACCATCTACTTCATACATAGACCCAGCCAATCTCGCCTCCACTTCTGTGATAGAGACACCCACCATCCCTGACATATCTGAAATCAAAGGCATGATTGAAGACAATGGATGCGGTGACTATAGAATGAAGAGAAATGCATTTGTTGTAGGGGAGTTACCATAATCTCCTAGGTCGCATGGACAACCCCAACCAATTCATACACCTGTCCACCCTATTAGAGCAGAAACCTCTGGATTCCACCATTGGGGGGATCTCAGTCAGGAGAATGTGGATGAGGAGGACATCTCAAACACGCTATACCAAGATGAAAGACCTGCTCCCAACCTACCCATGGAGGAAACTAACAGAGGGTTACAAATGATGTTTGGTATGGGATGTAATAGGAATGAGAGCATGGGAAGGAATAGTGATGGATAGTTGGAGCCCATCATCATAGGAAGAAGAATGTGAAGCCTTGGCCTAGGGTATACTCCTCTAAGTATAACTGTATGTGGCAGAGGTACTCCTTGAAGAGCAGTCAGGTCCTCTCCTCAGGTAACAACAACCACTCCTAGACCACCCGTTTGCTTGGGTATCCCACTCGATAATTACAACTTTGACGTCACTGATGTTTGTCCTAGTAGTGACGATGATGATACCATAGCAAGTCTCCCTAGGCTTTTCGAAGATTCTACCTTATTAATGATAAGTGCCTCCACAGATGAATCAAACCAACCAACCCACCAAATCACCTTAGTACACCCCCAACTCATCGATCACGACCAATGGGGACCACCGATTCTAGACTCGTTCAAAAATGATGAGGCACTCTCAGAATTCATGGGACTAAGGGATACAATTCCATGTGGAGACCACAAGGCTGGATTTAACATCACATTGGACACACAAGCATACTATGTGGAGATGATTGAATCCTTCAGTCGCAAAAGAAAAATATCGAGAATAAGCTCGGAGTTATTGAGTGAAAACTACACTGTGGCACTCTCTAACCATAAAACAGTAAAAATAAAGGACGCATCCAATGGTGAAAAACTTTCTGAGGCACTAGAGGATGAAGGATTCAATCTCCCCCCTACTACTCTACATCAGGAGAAATCAATAGTATTGGCAGAACAGTGCAACCCGGTCAACTTAGGAATAGAATCAGAACCACAAATCACTTTCTATGCAGAGTCACTCTTAACAGAGGAACAAGAACTGTTGGCAACATTCCTAAAAGAAAGAAAGGTAAATTTTGCATGGACCTATGCTGACATGCCAGGATTGGATTTTGAAGTAGTGGTTCATCATTTGGCTATTTACCCTAGAGCAAAACCAGTTAGACAAAAGCTAAGGAAGATGCACCCACAAATAGCCTTACTCGTCAAAATTGAGCTACAGAAACTTCTGGATGTTGGCTTCATATGCCCGATCGACTATCCAGAATGGGTATCAAATCTTGTACCTGTCTCAAAACCGAAAGGGGGCATCTGCATCTGCATAGATTTCAGAGACCTAAACAAAGCATGTCCTAAGGATGATTTTCCACTACCCAACATTAACATGATAGTGGACATGACAACCGGACATGAGATGCTATCCCTAATGGACGGTTTCTCGGGGTACAATCAGATAACAATAGCAAAAGAGGAGCAACATAAAACAACCTTTACATGTCCTTGGGGCACATACTACTGGAATGTGATGCCGTTTGGGTTGAAAAATGCAAGAGCTACATATCAAAGAGCCATGACACTAATCTTCCATGACATGATCCATAAGACAGTCGAAGATTATGTGGAAAACATATTGGCCAAATCAAAGAAGAGACAAAATCACATAGCAAATCTAAGTGCAATCTTTGATAGGCTAGAACACTACAAGGTCAGACTCAACCCGAAGAAGTGTGTCTTTGGGGTACAATTGGGAAAGCTGTTGGGGTACATAGTTTCAATGAGAGGGATAGAGGTAGACCCTGCAAAGGTAAAAGCTATCCTTGAAATGGAAGTGCCAAGAAAATTAAAGTAACTCAGGGGATTACAAGGTAGACTCCAGTCCATCTGGAGATTCATAGCACAAATAGCAGATAAACAGATCGCCTATTCACACTTGCTCCACAAGGGAGTAGCATTTAGATGGGATGACAAGTGCGAGCAAGCATTTAACAAAATTAAGGAATATTTACTTACACCACCTATGTTGATGCCACCAATTGTTGGGAAGCCATTAATCCTATACATATCAGCAACAATAACCGCCCTTGGTGCCCTTTTAGCCCAACACAATGAAAAGGGAACTGAGCGGGCCATCTACTATATCAGTAGAACAATGGTGGGGCATGAGCTCAATTACACATCAATAGAAAAGGATTGCTTGGCACTGGTATTTGCAGCTCAGAAATTCAAACACTACATGCTAGCTCACCAAATCAAGCTGATTGCCAAGATAGACCCTCTAAAGTATCTATTGTCAAAAGAAATGCTTACAGGAAGAATGGCTAAGTGGGTAATGATATTGTCTGAACATGATATCGAGTATGTAGAAAGAAAAGCCATAAAGGGACAAGTCATTGTAGACCAGCTAGCAGAAGCTCCCCTTTACACAGACAACCCACTCATATCAGAATTCCCAAATGAGTCCCTTTTCAACCTTGGTGCAGCCGACCACTGGAAATTGTACTTTGATGGCTCCCACACGCAACATGGATCAGGAGCCGGTGTGTTCTTCATCACCCTGCAAGGAGATTGTATACCTAGATCATATAAACTAGCATTCCCCTATACCAACAATATTGCAGAATACGAGGCTTTAACCATAGGTCTCAAAATTGCAGCACAGTGGTGAATTATGGCATTAAAAGTCTATGGGGACTCACAACTTATCATCAACCAAGTCAACAGTGAATACCAAATGAAGGATGATAAGCTCACGCCATACAAAAAGGTGGTAGAAAGCCTCAAGGAATCATTCATCAACATCACCTTTGAGTAGATACCAAGGAAAAACAACAGAGTAGCTGATGCAATGGCAATTATCGGATCCTTACTGGACATCCCTCGCAACATCTCGAAACATGAATTCCTGGTAGAATAGCTTCTCGTATCCACTTTCGAGGTACCAGAGTCAGAATACGCGTGTGAACTCATTGGTCCCGATGATCTTTGGTACCATGACATATACACCTACCTAAGATTAGGAATCCTCCCCACTGACATCACCCCAAACCTAAAGTGAACATTTGTCAAAAGGTCTTCACGATTCGTCATCCTAGGAGAGACCCTCTTCCGTAGAGGATGGAACCTTGCTACGCTGTTTAAAGCTCGAGGAAGCCTTGACTGCTGTAACTAAGGTACACAATGGCACATGCGGTTCGCACTCAAGTGGTATGACCTTGGCTAAGAAGTTGCTAAGAACCGGGTACTACTGGCCAACAATGGAGAGAGAGGCACACAACTTTGTCAGGAGATGCCTGCAATGCCAACAACATGGAGACATTATTCATGCACCAGCTCAAGAACTGCATCCCATTGTTACACCTTGGCCCTTTTCATAATGGGGGCTCAATCTCATTGGTAAAATTTCACCCACCTCATCCAATGGCCACAAGTTCATAATCACTACCACTAAATATTTCACAAAGTGGGTCAAAGCAATTCCCATGACCTACATCACGGGAAAACAAATATCCAAGTTCATCCTGAACTACTTCATTTGCCGATACAGTGTTCCTCAATCCATTATCTCTGATAATGGGACACCCTTCAAGAATCAGGATGTCCGTGATTTATGTGAAAAATTTAAAATCCAGCACTGTTTTTCCACCCCATACTATCCACAAGGCAATGGCCAAGCAGAAGCCACAAATAAAACCATTCTAAAAATCCTCAAGAAAACAGTCAATGACTCTGGTCATGACTAGCATTTACAACTAAATCTTGCCTTATGGGCCTATCGCACTAGCATCCGCACGCCAACAGGTGCCACCCCGTTCTGCCTGGTCTATGGATCAGAAGTCATCCTCCCTATTGAGATCAAGCTCCCCTCACTGAGGATATCACTACAAAACCTCATCATAGATGAGGAATACAGGGTTACAAGACTGAACGAGCTGTAATTACTAGATGAACGGTGCATGGATGCCTTGAATCATCTACAAGTTTACCAAAACCACCTGAAACGGAGCTACAACAAGAAGATCAGGCAACGCACTTTCCAAGTTGGTGACCTTGTGCTAAAAGAAAACCAAAAGAATGTGCCAAACCCAGATACAAAAGGAAAGTTTGAGCCCAACTAGCTGGGACCCTTCATCATCACTGCAAGCTACAAGTTGGGAGCATATTAGTTGTCGACACCAGAAGGTGAACCTTTGCAGGAGCCCATGAATAGTTCACACCTCAAAAAGTTTTATGCCTAAATCTTGCAAGGTATAGAAGCATAAAACACAAAAACAATCAGAAAAAGTCCTGAAAAAATTGTTACCTTGATGAAAACTTGGCAAATAGGCATCTTGGCGACAACAAAAAAAATCAAAAAATAAAAAAAATAAAAAAAAGGACTAAAAATAGTAAAGAGAAAAAATTTGTCCTCTAGTGAAAACCACTTCAATGGCGCTTTGGGAAAGTACCTTGGTGAAAACCTGGCAAACAGGCACCAAGTGTAAATAAAGCACCCCCCATCTACCAAGATCTGCACGACTCAGTTTTTCCATCGCATCTCAATAAATCATCCATCCACCCATCCACTCGCATCCATACCATAGCCTAAGCTGGTGTCCATATCACGTTCCACCATAGTACTACTTGGCATATTCCTAAGGTTAGTTCGTCTAGCCTTCATCGAAATAAGTCTATCACACCACGCTGGGGGCATGTTCCTATGTCAACATCAGACCAGATTCGTGTATATTCTCGTGATCTTCTTCAAATTTATCAAAAAATCCAAAAACATCCAAATCATCAAAAATCCAAAAACATGTCAAAATATTAGAAAATATTCAAAAATTCATCATTGAGTCTTGTTAGTCTTTCACCTTGTCGAACTACGTCATCTCTGAGCTTGAACGTAGGCAGGGTTGATCTTTGATCATCCCCCGAGACGGTTAGGTCAGTCCCTTAGGCGTCCATCGCATTGGCAATCCGTTTGCTCATCTAGTCTGCATCTAGGGTCAGTCCCTTAGGCGTCCGTCGCATTGGCAATCCATTTGCCCATCTAGTCTGCATCTTAAGTCAGTCCTTTAGGTAATAAAATGGCAATCCGTTTGTCCATTTCATTGTTTGAGTCCAGTTTGTTGTCAATCGAACTACATGGTCTTTGTGTGTATAACGTAGGCAAGGCTAATCTACAGATCAGCTCCCGAGACCCCTAGGATAGGTCTTTAAGTTAGTCTATTTGTCATAAATCTTGAAAATACCAAAAACATCGAAAAATGTGAAAATACCAAAATCAGCCTCAAAAAATTTGCAAAAACCAAAATGGTGCATCCATTTCATCTTGCTTTCACCCGCGATTGCCATCACTCATAATAAAATCAATCATCGCCTTCACCCTTTGGTAAGTCACTCAGAAGCAAGTCTAGGAGGTTCCAAAGCGAACACTCTAATCGTCAAAATTCATCAAAGTCTAAGTCAGTAAGCAAGCACGTTGGTCAACTCGGAATATCGATAGCTTATCACCCAAATCAGTCCCATCAAAACCCTGATCACAACATGTCCTAGGATGAAGCTTTCGTGTGATGGACATAAGCATTAGGTACGCCTTAGGTACACCATGGTAGTTAGTCTTGGTGAGCGGTATGAAGAACATTAGCTTGTTTGTTTGCTTTATTTTAGTCTTGTTCAGGCTTATCGTATGTTGCACTCATTTCAAGGACCTCTTGAGGATGCCTAAACAAAATAGGTTTAGAGAGAAAGAAATGGGGCAACGATAATTATCTTTTTTATCTGTTGTGCTTGTGGGATACGCTTGTAAAATAACCTAGTCATGTATATTTTTTTTGGTTTGTAGGGAGGATATTTTAGGTATCTTGTTGACCACATAGGAAAGCTTGCTTTTCTGTGTTTTGGTCCGAGATGTTTAGAATGTCTAAACTGCATCCTGAGTGAAGTATGTATGTTAAGTGTGAACAAGAATACTCCTATCTAATTATCAAGTCAAGGTCCATCACACTAGGTACAAACACCATCCTGGTCCTTTATACCTTGATGCATCGTACCTATGTGTGTTATCAAACATAACGCAATTGACCCTTTGAAAATCCCAATTCTTAGCAATACAAATCACCATCTCCATCCTAACTAATTCATTAACTCTACGTTTCTTCTACCTTCTTTCCTCACTAACATGGTATCATAACAGTAATCAGAACATCGCCTATGCATACACCCTGCATCCACACAATCATCAACATTAGAACACATGGCACCATATCATTATCTTAAGATTCGAAGAATAATATAAATTTGTTATTCTAAACATCTTAAGAAAACATTATCATTTACGTCCATTATCATTTGTATCCACTACCATTTGCATCCATTACCATCATTAATATGCATTACATCCATTTAAAACATGAAAAATATACAAAAATAAATGCATCCATTACATACGTGGCATAACATAAAACATAAGAGTAGAAACATCTCATAACATCTCATAACATCTCATAAGCATCATACATTTGCATATCATACATGTGCACCATACATATCATACAAGGGCGAATCATCTCATATATATCATCAAAAAATACTTTTATGATACAAAATCGGATCAGGTGTACATCGAATACATAATACAATGAGGCCAAAATACTATAGCTCGTATATCAAAAATGAAGCAAACTGTCTTGTGATCAAAGGGGGGGGTGGGCCCTGCTGGCTGCTGCCCTCCCCATCCTGCCTCTCATCATGTGCCTCTGCCGATTGCCTCCTTTTCTGCTAGGAAAAGTCTAACACCCTGCGGTTTGATGGTATTACCTATCAGTAATGGTGCTGATAGTACTCGACCTCTCTGATGGCATCCATATAATCTCAGATATCAAATGTCTGACCTCGGGATGTGGAAGCCACACTCTCTAACTGCCGCCACCGACCCACCTCCTGATCCTTCTTGGATCGTGCCAGGTCTCTCTCTACTGTAACTGTAGCAACCCATTGTCGGGCCTCATCCTGCTTAGCTGTTAGAGCCTGTACCTACCCCTATAACTGCTGAATTAACATGTCACGGGCATCTAGCTGTCTCGCTGGCTATCCTACCAGCTATACTACCGGCTACTGCTATGCTGGCACATGGGGCTGTCCATCCTATCCTGCCACATGCTGTGCGGGAACCCTCAGAGGTGACTGCTGAAGAGGTGGAACACCTCGCCGACCCCTGCCTGCTGACCTACCTCTCGGCTGGCAACGTGGAAGCACCATCCTTAGAACTGTCAATCTCATTGGTGGCCTGAACCATGCCCTGTACGCTGGAGTCACCCCTGCATCTGTTGGCCCCTGATCATATTTCCACGGTCGAGCCACCAACTTCCTAAATGAGGTCACTGCCTCGTCTGCTGGAATGGGCTGTCCCCATGTTGTCTCCCTGGCCGTACGGGCAAAGATGGCTATATACTAAGCATCGGGTATATCCTGCACCTCCCCAAACTATTTGGCCACTCGGTCAAGAAGGTATCTCTCTATCAAAATATGCTCTTGACCCTGCATAAATCTTTCCTGGCGAGCAAAGAAGAGCTGCTCTGCATCATCCATCCATGGGCCCATACCCATATACGACATCCAAATGAATATTGTCATCTCATCCAGAACCCGTCGCTAGTGAGCTATGCCATCTGTACCCATGTGGGTGAAGCGAATCGTCACCTCACCATACTGCCACACCAAAGGATCATCAATATCTAAGGCAACTGGTATCACAAATGGGCGAAGCATTGGAATCTGCTCAAATGCCCAAACATGAAGAAGAGTCAATCTAGCCCTAAGAGCTCAACCCTCCAAATAGGAAAACTCATGCAAATCTTTGTATAAAGAGGCCAACAGTACTGGTCCCTAGGCAAAGCACACTCGGTGAGCGCACATCTGCTGCCATGCTAGTCCCCAACCTAGACTAACATATCGGCCACGCCAATTAGGAGCTATGAGGCCAGAAATAATGGCAGCCACAATTAGGCTGTAAGTAGGGGCTATACCTCGGTACCTCTCCAAATCTATCTGACTTTCGCATAACATGAGCTCGGTCACACCCATGACACCGAAGCAGGCATCCCTCCCCTCCTCCAAATCATAAATCACTCTCTCTCCATGAATGGGTAGTCGTAGGATGTGCCAGACATCCTCAAGAGTGATAGTGGCCTCGCCAATGGGAAGATGAAAGGACAAGGTCTCGCTATGCCACCGCTCGTCCAAAGCATGCATCATACCTAGATGTGCTCGCATAGGAGGGACGTAGGCAACGAACCACAAACCAAGCATCCCAATCTGCTCCTGGAGAAATATATGCATATCGCCTAATCACTCAAGTACTGGCCATCGGTGCTCCCTCGAATGAATAACCTCGGGTGTCTCCTACGCAAGGAAAAGTACCGCGTCAGCTTCCCTAGAAAAAAATTTGGTATCCATATCGCCTTTCACTTTTAAAATAGCAAAAAAGCGACGCTGTTTGCAAAAGTGGCGTAGTTTGAAAGTATCCAAACTGTGCCGTGCGATGCACTTAGATAGCTAATTGGCCCGCGCAGTGTTGTTTGAGTAAGCGACCCACTTTAAAAATTGAAAATCCCTAAGTACAAACTCCGCCGCACGGTGCTCTATGCACATGCGACCCCATATAGGACCGCGCGGGCCAGTTTGTAAATTTTCCGTGGCACAATATCGCGTTGTGCCGACTCGACCATACCTAAACCCTATTAAATGCATGTAAAATGATAAAATTAAAAGTGGGATATGGGTACATACCACAGGTCCTACGGTGACGGGTCACTGATATACTTGTACCCGCTCTGACACGTGTAGGGGAAGCTCTCGTTGCGCCGTTTTGTCTAAAACTCAGAGCTCAAATGTCAATTTTCTAAAGGTTAAGAGTGTAAATGTTTTGGAAGTGACCCCTTGAGGTCTATTTAAGCTCGAAAATTAGGTTTTTTGACCTAATTTGACATTCTGAAGGGGGTTTTGGCCCCCCGAACCCATTTTCATCCAACCGAGAGTCATTCTGCGTCCCTTTTGGCATTTTAATGTATTTTTCTGGCATTCTGGGGCATTTCTGCCCTGTCGGGCACCTTGTCATCTTTTTTGCGAGATCATCCAAAAAATCAAAATTTTCGTCCAATCTCTCAAGGGGGCAAAATCCAGCAATATCCTTCCGCTGAGGCAGCAGTGGGGCATCTGAAAAAATTTCAAAAAATCTCGGACCTTTGATCACAACAGTTTATTCTTTGAATCAATGCAGCAGGTACATTGCTTTAAAGAGGGGCAAAATGTAGACATGGAAAATGCACAAGTTCGTTTTGGCACACCTGATCCCGATTACTAACAATGCTTCTTCTTAAATCACATCCTCAACATTTCACCACTTTCTATCTTTTAATTCAATAAATCACTATTTATTGATTAAGTCTTTCTATTTCAAAGATTAAATTAATCAATTAATTTAAAAAACCATTGCATATCTGTTTAATTAAATAAATCATTTTATTTAATTAAAATCTCTAAAGTCCTCCTATTAAATTAAATAAATCAAAACCTTATTTGATTTAATCTAACATATTCCTTCTTGATTAAATAAATCAAATCATTTATTTAAATAAATCATTTCCTCTCAATTCTTGACTTAAATCAATTCATAAATCTAAGTCTAAAATTGTCACATCACCTAATTCTTCATTAAATTAATCAAAACATTGATTAAGTTAATCCTTCTCACTAAAATCATCTAGAGAATGCAAGTTGCACAATAAATCAATTACTTTGATTTATTAATTATTTTATTTTCCCTCACAAAGCATCAAAAGGAAATATTCCCTCATTTGAATTCAAAAAGGCCAAGTGGACTTGGTCCTTCCAACAAGGCATTCAATGCCTCTTACATGTCTTTGACCTTGAGCCAAGTGATATTAACTTCATTCCCTTTCCCTCTTCAACATTTCATTTCTCAAATTTGAAATGCCACCTAATTGCATTAACTGGCACATTGGCCAAAACTTGCACATTCCTCATCCAATCACATTTGGACAAGTGGCACAATGCCATTGGATTATCTTTTATCCCACATTGCTTATTTCCACTATCCCTTCCAAGATTTGAATCTATAAATTGAAGACTCTTCTCCTCAATCTTCATCCACAATTCATATGCAAAGTTACTCTCTACAATTGATAACTAATTTTGCTCATTTCATCCATACACTCCTCATATTTTCACATTTGCATCAAGGCTATGCTCAAATCTCTTTGGAGATTTGACTATTGATTCAATCAACTCACATTTGCACATAGGAATTGGGAAAGGGCCAATTGCAACACATCATTGGCACCAATTCCCTCATAAGATCATCATACTATTGGCTAGATTAGGATTTACTTTCATATTGTCTAAGTTTTGCTTTTCATTTCCTAATATTAGCTTAAATAGGTGGATTTCATGGGGAATCCTTCACTCTTTGCATGCATTTTGATTTAACACTAACAATGTTTGTCGTCTTTGTGCATTTGTAGGTCTAGGGGTTCACAGTTTCAAGTGTTGCATTTTTTGTCCCTCCCAACCCATGATCACCAAATAGACTAGAATTTCTTCACTTGGAGCTTGTGAATCTTTGTGAAGATTCCACCAAGACATTGTCGAGGTGAAAGAGGTATGTATTTCTGGTTTTTTAGTTTCAAATTTGAATTAAATTGTAGATTTAATTAGGTTTTTAATTAAAATTTATTTTAACTTCTAGGAAATGAATATCAACCTCCAAATATTGAAAATACTTAATCACCTCCTCATGAAGACCCTCATGAACACTTGAAAAATATCAAACTCCTCCCTCAATTCGTAGACATCCCATAAGAACACAAGAATTTATATTCTAGGGAAAATAGAAAATAACAAAAAGAACTTGAAGAATTTATTACAAGGTTAGATGATACTACCACAACAAACCCTCATAGGAGAGGCCTTGTCGAATCCCTATAGTCTATTGCATCTCATGTAGGAGCAATGAGTGCACAATTTAATTTTTATTCCAATGAGAGGGAGGAACAAAAATAATTTTATGCAAATAAAATTTTGTATGTGCAAGTGAAGAAAGAGAAAACTACCAAATCCGACTTGTGTACTCTTTTCACGGACCCAAGAACCAATCAACCTTTATGAATTGAATCCAGGAGGTCCCCATTCATTGGTGCCACCATGAAGGAATACAAAATATTTTTTGGGATAGGTGCTGGATGGTTTTGACCAACCTCCATATAATAACTATCAGGTCTCATAGTAATTTTTGAGGAAAATCTATTGTGAGTTTGTCCTTAGTAAGATTCTAAATTATTTTGACTATCTAGATTTTCAAATTAGAGTTGGGGTTTCCACACATGATAGAGTGGGGGAACAATGTAATCTACAGCTAGCATCGAGATCCATTGACCATCATAAGGTGGTTCCATGAGTTTGGAAAAGAACAAAGCAATATCATGCATTGATCCTCCTTCTCCATATTCATTCCAATAGATATTAATTAGGAAATAAGAATATTAAATGAAAATTCATATGATTTGAAACATATCCTCCATTCTCCATCTTTAGGGAGTACAATTTATTTCTCAAGAATAACTTATTTACTAGGGACTTATCCTAATAAATTTGATCAAGTTTTTTTTATAGTTTTTTTTGTTGTAGTATCTTCATAGATCCTCCTCCATATTCATTCCAATAGATCATAATGGGAAAAAATGAATATTAAATACATTTAGGCGATCTACGATAGATCCTCCATCCTCCATCTTTAGAGAGTACAACTTCTTCCTCAAGAATAACTTATCTACTAGGGATTTATCCTAATAAATTTTACCAAGTTTATTTTATATTTTTTTTTTGTATTATCTTTACAAAAATTCAATAACACAAAGTCTACCAAATAAAGCCTTATGAGACCCTTGTATTTTCAATCCATGAGGTCCCAATATTCTTATTTCATATTGGTAGGTTTGGTACATGATATTGTAGCCCATAGGTCTTGGTCTACAAGCATATCTTCCATGTTAAGTTTCCATAACTTAAAAATTTCATTGTTAAGCTTATCTATCTCTATCCTTCTAGATGTGCTAGCCATATCCTTTCTACAACAAGGTCAAAAAATACTTGACAACAAGATCCCACTCAAATAAAGATTGGTTTAAAAACCCTCTACCAAATAATGGGACCAAAACTAGCCAGGATTTGATATGAACTCAAAGGAAGAAAGGTAAGCAATAACACTTCCTACACCAATATAAGGAGGGGAGAGTACAATTTTTTACAGAACATTAACAATTATGATAAGAAGATGCACATACATAAAACAAAATAATATAAAATAAATCATAACATAGTTTTACATAGGAAAAACCCTTTTGGGAGAAAAATCTCACTCCAAAGCACAAACCAATGTATTAATTCTGAAAACATAAGGTTACAATGCACTTGTAGAGCCAATATCTTATAAGAGTTCACCACAATAGGAATTTTGGAGAAATTCAATAGAACCTACAAATAAACTTCTCACTCAAACTACTCCACAAGTACATAGCAACCCCGTTGTTCTACCCATTGATTTTTACTATGTTTAAC
Source organism: Sequoiadendron giganteum (assembly GCA_007115665.2). Lineage (NCBI taxonomy): Eukaryota > Viridiplantae > Streptophyta > Pinopsida > Cupressales > Cupressaceae > Sequoiadendron > Sequoiadendron giganteum. Next base: position 507,869,954 of record CM021108.1, on the reverse strand, counting down.
CCACATGTGAACAAATATAACAATTAAAGTTTTTCTTTTCTAACTCATTAAAAAGATGCATGTTTGGAGAAAATCCATTCCAAACTTCTACTACATTTCAATAATAAATATTGCATATTCAAAGTTAATCCCATTTCAAACTTCCATTGCATTTTCATGAAGTACATTACATAATTACAATTAATGATTACCTAATACATATCCTCATGTAAAGATAACATTTTTCCATTTAAAATATCTTAATAAGATTGCAGATACATTTTTACATACATAGCTTCCATGAGCTTAATGTAATAGATATAAAAATGGTCTAGATGTCCCTACCTATGCGTACATCCTTGATTTCCCCATCATTAGTGCATACACTCTAGATGTCTCCATCATTGGTGCATACATTCTAGTTTTCCTCAATATTGACACACACATCCTCAAATCCGGACTACCAATTGTATGAGGGAGAGCATCACTCAAGTGCTTTTCTGCCAACCATGGACTTATTGCGATCCCCCACACATCTACCTATTTGGTAAGATGGCTCTACCCTTCGATGAAGGGATTGGTTTGATAACCTCATAATACTAGCCTTCTTGAGAATAGTGTTGTCTCCTACATATCTAGAACTACCATACCTTGGTTTCCTTGCCTATAATGCAATTATGGATCACAATGAATTGACAATATAAATAGTGGCAACTTACACTACTTTGGCCAAAGAATTCAACACCCAGTATTTCGAGTGTGAGTCATTTGTCCACCCACTCTTTAGCTTGATTTGGTTTTGACCATAAACATAACATACATTCACTGTAAGGTGATAACATAATAAAATGTACAATGTATGGTAATTCCCTTAACCATGGATTACCCTAACCCTAGGAATATCCAAGTCTATAAAAAATTAATTATCTAGGTTACACCCTTCCCCATGGATTTCACTAACCCTAGGAATAACATAATTAACCACCCTAGGTAATCATGATGTCATAGCATTAAATGAATCTAGTCAAAAGTATGATCACAACATTAAGTGACTTCTTTTCAGAAGTATGACCTTATCAATAAATGACCTCATTCAAAAGTATAGTCTCATCAATAAAGGACTCCACTCAAGAGTAAAATTTCATCAATAAATGACTCAATCAAAGATATAATCAACAATCAAATTATCAATCGAATCATATAGGTTAATCCTAACCTATTTGATTCATTTAATAATCAAGTAAACAATCCAACCGAATAGGTTATTCCCAACCTAGGGTTTCAATCAAAATTGTTGTAACGATCAAGTGATCATAAAAAAATCATAAAACCTCTCTTTCAATATACCTCAAATATTCACATGTTTATAATATTCACCACATTTGTATATAAACTAGAGGACATTATCTTGAGAAGATTTTGTACTTTTGTACCTACAAGTCCTTTTCTCAATATATCTTTGGGTTGTTGAAACGTGAGGCCTCTTTTAGAATAGGAATAAACTCCTAATTAGGTATATGATTATAGCATAATCAAAAAATACATTTCTCAACCCTATTGTTGAATATTGATATAGCAATCAAGTATACATCCTAACTCTAGGGAAAAGGCTATCTTCCTACTTCAAGGAGATATGAGTAAACAATCAAGTATGCGCTACTAACATGGTTTATATGACAACACAACCTATCTTACCATCATTCCCGTTACATTACTAACCTCCTTATCACAAAGGTTTACATAACATCATAAGCTAATAAATTAAGATAGCAACATATTCCATATTTCAATTTTCACGCATCCACATAGCCTTAATGAACTAAGTATAGTTCTAGTAGCATTTAAGCCACACATACTTTTAATGTAATATAAATGTATTCCCAAATAAGAGGGTTTCACTAATTTGAGACTCAAACAAGAATCACACAAGAGTATTCCATACTAGGTAATAACATTGATATCATGCATTCAAAGATTATTCCAAATCTAGGGAATAACTGAGTTCATAAGAACATGCATACCATGCATTCAAACAATCTCTCCAATTAAAGGCATTATACTCAAATAAATTTTCAAACATAAGCAAAGAAAGAATAAAAAACAACATTCTTGGTTATAAGTTCCAACTTGAAAATGTTTCCTTCCAGCCTTAACCTTCACCTTCACGAATGCTACTTCTCCAAAGCTCAATTAACTTCCAACTACTAGCCTCTTACAAATTCTCTCAACAAAACAATTGAAAATCAACTCACTAAATATCAAACTCTCTAACTTACTTACACAGAAAATACAACAAAATAACGATGGATAAATCAGAATGAGAAGAGTGTAACAAATGGTAGAAAGAGCACCTCTATATATACTAAAATATGAGCAACCAAGGTTACAAACAAGCTAATAATTCTGCCACCTTTCTATGCACATGCAACAACTCAGCTTAAATAACTTACAAATTGTAACACATGATAGTTCTTGCATTTCAAATGGATGAGTCGACTCAATCCAAGAGACAAGACTCTTTTACTAAGTCAAGGGACAATGACGCTTAATAACAAGTTTCCTTCTTGGTTTGCAAATATAATTCCTTCTTATATTTCTACCAAGTTTACATTGACTGAGTCTCATGGTTATGATATTGCTTTTCCACCATTTAACATAGGTAAAAAGAATTCTTATGCATTTCATATACTTCAGCACTAACACCACATATTCATATATTGGCACCCTTAAAGATAGCACAGGTAAAGACTATTTCCACATCGTTAAAATCTGCATTCACTTTCATTTGCAACATATTAATAGCATCCTTATTTCCATGTGTGGTTTTAGTTTCCATTGACTTATTCTATTGTTTTCTTTCATGCATAGTTTACATCTTAGCCACATGGCTTATATATGATATCACTTAATAATATATAATGCATGTTTAAAGTGGAAGAAAACAACTCTTATATAGTCGTGCTTTCTCTATTCAAGGCACATTACTTTATTTAAGACATTTTAATAAACACTATATTGTTGGGAATTGTCGGAGATTGTTGATATGTGGTTGTCATTGATGTCAACACTATTAGCATTAATGTCTTTAAGACTGTATATGCCAAGTATATTGAGAAAATTGTAATAAAATAAGTTGCAGGTTGTCGGTGAAGCAATGAAGTTCAGTATGTTGAATAGTTTAATATATTGATGATCAAAAGTTACGGATTAAAGGGTTTGTTGACAAGCCTATCTAGTTTATCCACCGAAAGTATCAGAGGTTCATATAAATATTTGATCGAGTTATGAGTATTTGTGTTCTGACAGTTTTTCTGTTGCTTTAGTTGGTGTTCTTGGAAGAAGATAATGTGATTCTAGTAATTTGAGTTGATGTGAATGCTTCTATGGTGATTTATGATGCTTGTGGATGTTTCTAGATTGTGCTTTATTTGTGTTGCTGGTTTGCATTGATCTGTGTGCTCGCAATTGAAGATTTTCCTTTGCGTGTTCATGTTTTTCATGTTCATGGACGACAAAGTGATTGTAGCGTGTTGTGGATCTTCGACGATTAATTACTGAAGATTTTTTATGTTCAAGGATGTTTATTTGGGTCCTCACAATTTTTTCTCTGACTTTGGTTGATTCACATTGATAATTATTTATGTTTTGGGCCAACAGTTTGTATTCACTTTATATTTTATTGAAGTCGACATGTTGATGATGTTATCTTTGGTTGCAGATATATATGAGTGATTGTTTATCTCATTTGAGGAATGCATGAGGAGAAATTTGAGTGCTATGTGCGAATAAAGTTCAAATCATTCAAAGGAAAAAGTTAAGCGTGAAGAAGAGTGAGTAGAGTTTATGTGCTTAATCAAAACTGTAATCAGGCATTAGTAGATTCTATTTTCTTAGTTTGAAATCTTTAGATGGATTTAATCTGAATGTAACTATAAGACAGTGTGTCTTCCTTTGGGTAGTGAGCCTTTTTGTATTTGAATAGTGAGCTCTAGGAAGTGTGCCTGAATGCAAGTGTATTCCTCATTTTCTATTCTTTTAATAGAGTATAAACTTGTGGATTAACCTCCACTGTGGTTTTTCCCCTAACAGGGTTTCCACGCAAAAATCTTGGTGTTATGTGTGTTTTCTGATGTGGTGATGGTTTTTTCTTTCATGTTTAATTATCAGATCTGAGAATAAGTTTAATAAGTATAATTTATTAGACAACTGATTCACCCCCCCGTCATTTGTTTGCCATTGTGTTGCCAACAATTGGTATCAGAGAATATTCCTTGGAAGAAGTTTAATAGCTTGAGGAGATCCGGGATGGTGACATACAAGAAGGATAGTCTAAGGTTTGATGGAACAAATTATTCTCCATGGAAGACTCAAATGGAGTGTCATCTGAGATGCATTGGTGAATCATACTGGAACATTACAAAGAATAGGTATATCATCCCACAGAATGGTCCTTCTACTTCTATTGAGATTAAAGATGTTGAGTACAATATTGGGGCTAAGGAAACATTGTTGAGTGCTTTGACTGATTCCAAGATGAAAAATGTAATGAATTTGAAGACTACTTATGAGATCTGGAAAAATTTGGAAACTTTGTATGAAGGTGATGCCCAAGTGAAAAATGCTAAGTTGCAAAGTCTGAAAGGGAAATATGAAACATTGAAAATGGGTGAAGATGAGAACATTACTAATTTCATGTAGAGAGTGAATGAAATTGTATGTAACATTAGATGTGCTGGTGGAATATTGGAAGAATCAGAGATTGTTGCTGAAGTGCTTAGATCCTTGCATTCTGCATACAAACACAGAGCTGCTGCTATTGAGGAGATCCGAACTATGAAAAATGTAACCAAAGACATGTTGATTGGTAGGATTACTTATTTTGAGTTAAGTGAGTTTGATGATGCTCTTCCTAAAACATAATCCGCATTCAAAGCTACTACCTCCAGGAAGGATAAGCAAAGATATGATCTAGGAGAAATTTCTTCTAGAAAGGTGTTCAAGTATGAGGAAGAAATGAGAGAGATTGAAGAAGAAGAAGAGAGAAAGCTAGATGATCTTGAAGCACTTCTTGTCAAAAGAGTATCCAGAGGAGAAGGTAAGTATAAAGGGAAATTGCCTCTTAAATGTTTTTCTTACAATAAGATAGGTCATTCTGCCTCAAGGTGTCTAGAAAGAGTTCCTTGTCCGAGATCTAACTAGCCTAGATTCCAAAGAAAATGTTATTATGCTATTGATGAAGGTGTGAGAGATGATGAATCTGATAAAGGGAATTTAAGTGAAGATGATTTTTTGTTTGTTTCTATCAAGGAAAGTAATCATGTACTTGCTGATTCTACTAGTTGTATGAATGTTGAGAAAGCTCTAGCAACCAGAATTGAAGAAAAATATGAATGGGTGATCGACATTGGATGCTCTCATCACATGATAGGTGATAAAAGTAAATTTGCGAGCTTGGAAAAGTATGATTGTGGTGTTGTAAGATTTGGCGATGACAAAGGTAGTGTAATCCATGGTAGAGGATCCATTTCTTTTGATGGTAAACATAATACTAATGATGTCCTATATGTTGAAAGTTTGAAGCATAATCACTTAAGTGTTGGAAAGATGGTTGAAAATGGATATAATCTTCAATTCAAGGATGGTAAGTTTAAAATATTGGGGAATTCTAGAAATGTGATTGCATTAGGTGCAAAAAAAAAAGGTAATATTTTTCACCTAAGTACTGCTAGTAAAAGTTGTCTGATTGCTCAAGTTGATGAAATTTGGTTGTGGCATAGAATATTATGTCATGCAAACTTTGACAATATTATCAAGATAAGTTCTACTCAAGCTATGAGAAATCTTCCTAAGTTGGTAAAGCCTACTAATACCATATGCAAGGAATGTGAGTTGGGGAAGCAAACTAGAGTTTCGTTTCAGAGAAAACAACATTGTTCAAATGAAGTGTTGGAGCTTGTACATACTGACTTGTGTGGTCCTTCTAGAATCATAAGTTTACAAGGAGACATGTATTTCATGTTACTCATTGATGATTATTCTAGATTGATGTGGGTTTCCTTCTTAAGGGAAAAATATGAATCTCTAGAGAAATTTAAGATTTTTAAGGCTAAGGTTGAGACAGAGACAGGTCTAAAGATTAAGTGTCTGAGATTAGATAGAGGTGGTGAATTCACTTCTGGTGAGTTTAATTCCTTTTGTGAAGAACATGGGATAAAGAGAAAATTATCTTCCCCACAAACCCCTTAGGAAAATGGAGTTGTGGAAAGGAAGAAAAAAATAGTTCTACTAGGACTATGATGCTAGAAGGAAATGTCCCGCATATTTACTAGAGAGAAGTTGTGGGTATTGTTGTTTATACTCTCAATCAGGTACATGTCAAAGGTGACATTGGTAAGACCCCTTATGAGCTATGGTTTGGTCACAAGCCTACTATTAGATACTTCAAAATCTTTGGAAGAAAATGTTATATTAAAAGAGATGAAGATATAGGAAATTTTGATGCTAGAAGTGATGAAGGAATCTTCCTTGGTTATTATACTAAAAGTAAAGAATATCGGTGCTTCAATAAGAGATTGAGGAAATTAGTTGAAGTGATAATGTAAAGGTTTATGAAGACACAATTAAACCATCCAAAACCTGTGGATATGATTCAAATGATCAAAATGTCAATTCTGATCAAACTCATAATCAAGTGCAAATCATTCCGGTGAATCAGGAAAGCCAAGAGGAAGAAAGTAGTAAAAGTGCAGAAGAGAGATCACAAGAGGATGAAGTTCAAGAACATTCTAAGACTCCAAGGTATGTAAGACTAAATTATTCAGAAGATCATATTATAGGTGATAAGAATAAAGGTGTTCAAACTAGGAGAAGAATTGTAGAAGAATACTGTTTGATATCAAGGACTGAGCCAAATAATGTAAATGAAGCATGCAAAGATTAACATTAGATGGAAGCAATGAAAGAAGAGGTATTGAAAATTAAGAAGAATGAAACATGGATGCTTGTTCCTAGACTTAAGGACAAAAATGTAACTAGAACTAAATGGGTCTTTCAAAATAAACTGAATGAGCAAGGTGAAGTTATCAGAAACAAAGCAAGACTAGTATGTAAAGGATATTATTAGATGGAAGGAATTGACTTTGAAGAAACTTTTTCCCCTATTGCTAGGATTGAAGCTGTGAGACTATTTCTTGCCTATGCTACTTCAAGGTTTATCAGATGGATGTCAAGTCAACATTTCTAAATGGTGAACTGAATGAAGAAGTATACATTGAGCAACCTGATGGATTTCAATTGACTGATAAGGGAGACATGGTTTTCCAACTGAAGAAAGCATTGTATGGACTTAAGAAATCCCCAAGAGCATGGTATGCCAGATTGGATAAGTATTTGCTGAGGCTTGGATTTTGTAAAGGTACTGCTGATAGTAACTTGTGTTTCTAGATTGATCATGATAAAGATTTGATTATTGAAGTCTTTGTTGATGATATCATTTTTATAGGAGATGATAGTTTGTGCATGAAGTTTGCTGATGAGATGTAGAGTGAATTTGAGATTTCCATGATTGGAGAAATGAAATTATTTCTAAGATTGAAAATTACTTGGTTAGATAAAGGGATTTTTATATCTTAGTCCAAGTATGTAAAAGAATTGCTAAAGAAATTTGGTATGGAAGATTCAAAGCCAGTTGGTACACCTATGGTGACCAGATGTAAGTTGATAACAAATGATGATTATCCTAAGGAAAATTAGACTAGATACAAATCCATGATTGGTGGATTGATTTATTTGACTCAAACTAGACCTGATATCATGAATGTCGTATGCATTGTTGCAAGATTTCAAGCCGATCCTACGATATCTCATGTGACTGTTGTGAAGAGGATTTTTAGGTACTTGAAGGGGACTGTTGATTTTGGCCTATTGGGCAAGAGATGTGAATGACAAAAAGAGTACTAGTGGTGGTGCATTTTACTTGGGAAAGAAGTTGATTTCACGGTTAAGTAAGAAGTTGAATGCCATTTCTTTATCCACTACAGAGGCATACTACATTGTTGCTGCTAACAATTGTACTCAAGTATTGTGGATGAAGCAGATGTTGATAGATATCGGAGTTGTGTATGATGAACCTATTGCCATATTCTATGATAATTCAAGCGCTATAAACATTTCTAAGAATCTGGTGATGCATTCAAAAACCAAGCATATATCTATCAAGTTTCACTTTTTGAGAGACAAGGTGAGTGATAAGGAAGTCAGATTGGAGTATGTGCCTACTAAGGAACAAATTGCAGACATCCTTACTAAGACTTTGCCTAAGGATACTTTTGAGTATCTTAGAGGGAAGCTAGGGGTGATTACCCCTCGTAATTTGAACTAAGATGCAATGACTTGCATCAATCCATGCATTTCATAGTCATATCTTGATCTAGATTGATGTTGTGGTGGCTGCTACACAGGGGGAATAGTCAGATGTTCAGATATGTGGTTCAGAGCTTGTATGTAACTTTTTCAGTGATGTCAAAGGGGGAGAAGATTCATGTGAAAAACTATGAATTATCCGGGGAGAAGAGTCAAAACCTAAGGGGGAGAAAGTGCTAAGAGAAATTTGCATTGGTGTTTTTCACATCATGTGTTGCCATCAATGCTGAAGGGGGAGATTGTTGGGAACTTTTGGAGATTTTTGATATGTGGTTGTCATTGATGTCAACACTATTAGCATTAATGTCTTTAAGATTGTATATGTTGAGGATATTGAGAAAATTGTAATAAATTAAGTTACAGGTTGTCGGTGAAGCAGTGAAGTTCAGTGAAGTTTAATATGTTGGATAGTTCAATATATTGATGATCAAAAGTTGTCGATCAAAGGGTTTTTTGATAGGCCTATCTACTTTATCCATTGAAAGTTTTAGAGGTTCACATAAAGATTTGATTGAGTTATGAGTATCTGTGTTCTGACAGTTTTTCTGTTGCTTCAGTTGGTGTTCCTGGAAGAAGATAATGTGATTCTAGTAATCTGAGTTGATGTGAATGCTTCTATGGTGATTCATGATGCTTGTGGATGTTTCGAGATCATGCTTAATCTATGCTATTTTTTCACATTGATCAGTGTGCTTGCGATTGAATATTTTCCTTTGCGTGCTCATGTTTTTCATGTTCATGGCCGATAGGGTGATTGTAGCATGTTGTGGATCTTCGACGATTAATTATTGAAGATTTTTTGTGTTCGAGGATGTTGTTTTGGGTCCTCACAATGTTGTGGCTGAATTTGGTTGATTCACATCGATAATTATTTATGTTTTGGGCTGACAGTTTGTATTCACTTTATATTTTATTGAAGCTGACATGTAGATGATGTTATTCTTGGTTGCGGCTATATATGAGTGATTGTTTAGAAGTTTGCAAAGTGTGAGCGCTATGTATGAATAAATTTAAAATAATTTGAAGGTAGAAGTTAAGAATGGAGAAGAGTGAGCAGAGTTTATGTGCTTAACTGGAATTGTAATTAGGAATTAGCAGATGCTATTTTCTCAGTTCAAAATATTCAGATGGATTTAATCTGAATGTAATTGTAAGACATTGTGTCTTCCTTTGGGTAGTGTGCCTTTTTGTATTTGAACAGTGAGCTCTAGGCAGTGTGCTTGAATGCAAGTGCATTCCCCATTTTCTATACTTTTAACAGAGTATAAACTTGTGGATTAACCTCCATCGTGGTTTTTCCCCTAATAGGGTTTCCACACAAAAATATTGGTGTTATGTGTGTTTTCTGATGTGGTGATGGTTTTTCTTTCATGTTTAATTATCAGATCTGAGAATAAGTTTAATAAGTATAATTTTTGAGACAACTGATTCACCCCCCCTCTTAATTGTCTGCCATTGTGTTGCCAACATAAATATCACATATATATTATTAATATATATATGATATATAGTTATATTCACATAGGTATAAAATACATTTATTGCAATTCAAATACATATAAGTTTACACATATATCAAATGACTATATATATGTTTATATGCATATATAGGTATATTAATATATATGCATGTACATTCCCATTAATGTAATTACATTCATATATATTAATATATATACATATACTATATATATCATTATTTTGATATTCATATTTAAAATAAACATAATCGTGTACCCATATATTGACACATATACATGAAATGCGTATATATATATATATATATATATATATATATATATATATAGATGTTGCATTTGTCAAAATGATAGTCCCATGTATATGGGTTATCCATTCATGAGCATGCATAGGTACATATACCTACGTATACCCATGCACACATATACTCACATGTATGTGTTATTATAGACAGGTACATATATACATATATACATTCGATGTATATAATTCATCAATTATCACATACAAATATAAACACAAAAGAAGAAATCTAACTTGATATAAAGAATCAATCATATACCCCTAGTTAAGAAATTTACTGAACAAGACCATAAAATCATACAAAACACTCACAATCTTATGGCCAAAGGTTTGCTTACCAATTCCTGGACTAATTGAATCAACTACACCAATCTAGGACATGAGTGTGTGTATGCTCAGTTAGTCTCATTAAGGGTTACCAAACCAAGATCCTCTCTTGAGTGATACTCTCCCTCTTTTCCTATTTGAACCTATTCCTGCATTCATCTTAGTACATCATAATAGTAGCTAGCCATTCACATGAAATCCATTAGCATCATAAATCATTTACATCATCCAATCATTAAAATAATCATATTACAATTTCATATTCATTCATCACATTTTCCATCAGTATAAAACATAATCATTCCTTCAAAAGTGATAACATCTTAATGCATATTTCAGTATTTCATTCACCTATTACACATATTAAGGTCACGATCTTCATTTATCATCATATTTACTTACAAGGTAAAAGTAACTAAGAGATGGGGTGTAACATACTTTCCCCCTTGTGAATCATCATCCCTGATGATTTAAAGTACTAAACATATAGATAAAGTCAAATAAAGGTTTTACTTCTCATTTTTCAAATCATGTATGAAATAAGTATATTTCTAACTAATCTTCCCTCATAACACAACCCCTTGCAATCTTGTCCTTCCTTGACCTTGCACTAAGTGACTCTACTAATGCATGGGAATAAGTTACATGCTTCATGCATACATTCTCTCCAAAGAAATATAAATCATAATTATATTACCTCATATGTTCATCATAAGTACAATAGTAATTGTATCCTACATGACACCTATAACATAGTGATTGGAAAATCTCATTCTCACTGGCTAATACAATTATCCTTAGTGTAACCCAAGTGGAAAAGGAATGTCAGTGCACTGTGCACTACACCATGGGTCCCATACTTCCCTTTGTTTTTTACACCATCGGATAACTCAAAAGCCAAGACCGTCCATCTTTGGAACAAACATTTACCTTAACCATAATAGTACTACCCTTGACTACTGTCCATCTTGAGAACAATAGTACTGCTTATTAATTTAAGCTTTGTTTCAACAAAGTTTTCCTTGATCATTTCGATCTATTATTCCATTTTGACAACCTTTCCGATCTAGGGTTAATCCTATTTCCTATCTTCTCCTAGCTTTTAGGAATTCAACCCTTCTTCCCATATTATGTTTCAAATGGATTAAATTTCAATGAAAAAATTTATTGTAATAAAATCATTCCTCAAACATTGAAATATTTGGTTTATCCCTTTTGCTTGACAAGATGACTCAAAGAAATAAGTTGAGAATACATTCAATTGAATTTTTCAACAAGGTGATCATGGTTTACACAAAACCTTAATGTTACTTGTGTGTCCCATTCTGAGATAGCCTTCTCTAAAACATAAGAAACTGCTTTACACAATTTGCTGTTTAGGACTGATATCCTATAAATCAAATTTCCCAATCGAAATTGGTTACCTTGGTGAGTTCTTCCACCATAACATAATGCTAGTTCCGTTGACATACAAAGATCAAAACTATTCTAACGATTTACAATTTCCTCACTGTAATTTCATGAGAGTGTACAAGGTCTATTGATGATGATATCCTGTCTTCATCCTCTGGCATACTAGACAACAAATTGCTACATACCTTGTAGCATCTTACTATGTTTCCTTCCATATTATAGTGGTTCCACATCAGTTAAATAATTTTTTCATTCCAATGTTTTGAATATGACATCAATTTACCTCATTTCATTGATTAATCTTCCAAAAAAATTGGTACATAGGTTCTTTCTTTGATTCATAATAGTTCATCCCGACTAAGTGAAACCTCTTTCATGGAATTATGCCACATATGATCATCGAAATATAATGATTAGATATTTTTGCAGAAATAAAACCCTTCATCCTAGGACATCCATATCTTGGATTTCTTTCGTCCTTTAATCATTTCCCAAGGTCTTAGTCCAATTTCAAATCAAACCATCTCTTCTAATAAGCATTTATATTAGTTTGAGTTACAATTATCGTTACATCATGCTAGTTGATATTATCTTCCAAAATATATCCAACAATTAATGTATAAATAGTACCAAGCATGATTTTTTTTGATAACTCAAAATCATGAGTACATAAATCTTCCCTTTTCAATTGCATAGGTGACCTTGCCTTTCATGATCAAGCATACTATTGATAAGTTGTTGTTTTAGCATTTTTGTCATTGACATCAAAACCTGGGATCCATAAGGTTGTGCTTCAGATTTATACATAAATGATCTATCCTATAATCTTGTGTAGTGTGGATGTTATCCTTGATCCAAATATGGCAACACTTCTTCTTGGGACATCTGTGGAAGTTAGTTATTATAGAATAATGAAGACAAATCTTTTTGTTATTGATTGTTGTGGCTAAAGCTTATTCCGGGTATCCTTGCTATCCAGACATTCATGTAGCATGTTACAAGTTTTGGTGTGTCTAACTGCATTTCTCTGGTTGATACTGAAATTGATGTTGATCAAGATTTTGTTTTGGTTGTGGTGTTACTATTGGATCCAAAATATATCTCATGTAGTTCAAAGTTTTCCATCCTTTGGTAATAATGCTATATCTTATGTATGACCTATTTATGGGTCACATGGTAAGAAGATCTTTATGTGCGACCTATCTTTTGGGTCTGGTGCTAGTGTGCCAAGCCTTATTGAATATTTCAAGGTTGTTCTTCAAGCCAACATGTTTTACTAGGCTGAATCATTTTGTTCTTCGAGTATATATAAATATATGTAGAGCATCTCATCGACATCAAACATGAAGTGTTGTGTGTGCGAATAGTGATAAGGGTGCGAAGGATTGTGCGAAAAGAGATAGATAAGGAAGTGGAGGAAAGTGTCAAATATAAGTAATCTATATTGTAGAGGTGGTGGAAGGAAGGTTGGAAAAATATTCTTAAGTAGATCTACTGCACCGGATCTACTGTAGACAGATTTTTTGCTCTTAACCATAACTGACTTCATGCATATGTAGATGCAACTTCATCAGTTCACATTTTTTCTATTTTATAATCAATTGTCTTTGTATTAATCGGTCAGTGAGCCCACCAACAGTGATCCTTACCTGTAGTGATAATTTTGGCAGTGCGCCCTTGTAAAAATTACCTTAATCGGTGCTTTATAATCGAGAATTAGCATTCTCCATGGTTTCTCCCATATTGGGTTTCCACATAAATTCTGGTGTTCATTATGCATGGTGTTGTTTAGTGCTTGCATGTTCATATATGTTTTAATTAATATATGATTGGTTTAAGATTGCTCCAGATTAATTAAAGAAAGGAAAAGTATTTTGTGATAACTAATTCACCCCCCTCTCAGTTATTTGGATTGTTCAACAATTGGTATCAGAGCTTGGTCCCTTGTAGATAGAGCTTAACCACTTGAGGGAGATCTTGGCAGTTTGAAAACATGGCAGGAAATTATTACTTTGAGGAAGAACAAAAGTCAATATCAAATGATATGAAAAGTATAGAATCTAAAAATGAGGAATTGAAAGAAAAAATAAAGGAGGAAAATGCTTGCATTTCAAAGCTAAGGGAGCAAATCTGCAAATTCAAAGCAATACACAAAGAGGTCAGTGAAGAACTAAAGGAATCAAAGGAAAGTGTTGTGAATCTAAAGCTTCGGTTGGATGAATACAAGAAGATAAAATAAATCCTCAAGGATACCATCAAACAAAAAACATAAGAAAGGAAGAAGACTAAAGAAAATCTCAAGGAAACCATCAAACAAAAAATGGAAGAATGGAAGAAGACTGAAGAAAATCTCAAGGACACCATCAAACAAAAAATAGAAGAAAATGAGAAGTTAGATCAAGAGTTAAGAAGGCTGAAATCAGAAGAAAGAGTATATGAAAGTACAATAATTATGGATCAAATTTTGTCCCTACAGAAATGTCACAAGGATAAGGAAGGAATTGGATTCTTATGGGAAAACTCAAATCGGAATACTAAGGGTAAAGACAAAGCAGTTGAAATTGAAGCAAGATCTATTGTAACAAGCAAGGTTCAAAACTCTAGAATATCTATAAAAATACCTCTGGTGAGGCAACCAAATGCTCAAAGGTACTTATCATTTAATGGTCATTGATTTTTATGCAAAAAAATTGGACATAAGGTTGTAGAATGTAGAAGTAGGAAGGAACTGAGTATTCAATGCTTTAACTATCACAAGTTTGGTCACAAAGCAAGTCAGTGCAGAAGTCAATTATCTAATTCGGCTAGAGGGAATGAAATGAATAATATCTTTCATGGTTATTGCTAATCAGTGTAGATCTAGGATTCACTTAGTTAAGTCTAGGAAAATATGTTACAAGTACAATGAATCCAGACATTATGCTAACACATGTAGATATGTTGCTCTAGAAAAGTTTAAAAATAAAAAGAAAGTTGCAAAGTCAGATGAATCTAAGGAGAAGACTATCATGGTTTGGAAGAAAAAGGAAATAAGTGTGGAGAGCCCTTATGTGGTACCATATATTGGTACAAGATCTTTCAGAATCTAAGCATATTGCCTTGGCTTAGGGGGAGTTTTGCAATGCATATCCTATTGGTTCCCCCTCTCTGAAGTAATATTGGTGTGTTTTCAGTATGACAAGCAGGATTCGGTTGGTGATGTATGATGAAGCTCAATCTGGCTGATTAAAAAGCAAAGTATAATGGCTGGCATCATTAATGCATGTTTTGATGACAAAGTCATCATGAGCAATTAAGGATAAAAGATGGAGTCTCAAATCATTTCTCATAGTTTGTAAAGAAGAACAATATGTTTTCATTGAGCGATAAAATATTGAGGAAGCTGAGTGCAACGATGGAATTCATGTTGATTGGTAGTGAATCAAGTGGCGATATTCTGCTGAAGGTAAAGGGAGTAGAATTGGATGAGTTTGATCATTGAAAGATGAAGGAAATGGAGCTAGGGTTGAAGGCTGATGAATTGCAGAATGTGAGTGTTCTGGTTATGGATTTATGGGGAGAATCCCCTGGTTTGTCGACAAATAATCTATCTTGTTCCTATTGAGTCAATTCAAGGATGGCAACATCAATTTGAACAAACCCTATCTGGTCACTATGGAATCCATTGAAGCTATTTCTAGATTATGTAGATCTGGTGACCTCCCTAGGAAGAAAATGGTGAAATTTAGGGACGTGGAGGAACTTACTAGTATTGACAAAGACCCCCGAGCACTACTGATAAATACCATTGCTGATACTACAATAAGGAACATGTCAAGTGGAAATCTAGCATCCCTGTCGGAAAGAAATTTTATAGATATTTGGAATGTACGGAAGATAAAGTAAATGCATGCAAAGTTTATTTCTCATCCTTGCAGATGGATTTGTGCTTCGATGTGATAGTGTCTAGTGCTACACATATCAATCAATTTGAGGAGGGTTCCTCCTCCAGTAAGAGGGAGTTAGAGGTTGTCATTAGTGGTTCCTCTCCAAAACCTAAAAGGAGGAAAATTAACTCAAAGGATGTCATCACTATCTTAGAAGAGAAGAAGGAAGAAGAGTTTATGCCTAATACAAATGAAGTTCATTTAGTTTTGAATGAGGGTTATATGAAAAATATTGGTGAAATATGGAATGCCTGCTCTTCAGTTAGTAGACCTAGAATTGAAGATGTATTGGTTCATTATCTGATCAAGAAGAGTATTGTTGTTTCTGACTCATTACCGAATGATCTGGTAGAAGTTGTTGAAGAAAGGTTGTTGCAAGAAAAATTTGAAGGAGATAAATTCCAAGCTATGATTGAAAGAAGATGTATCATAGGAAAATACAAGTTATCCAAACACATTGGTGAGACAAGAGAATTCCTTAAGGAGATGTCTGACATCTACAAATACTATCTTTGGTGGCCTGTGATTGTTGATAATTTTAGAAGCAGAATTGAAGCTATTGAATCTGAATTGAATGATATTAGGAAGTGTTTTGACTTCTTCAAAGATAAAGATGGAAGAAAAATAATAAGGGTTGGTGAGTTGCAAGCTGAGTTATTGTCTACTTAGAGACAAAGGGAAGACTTGGTTAAAACCTTCTAGTTGGTTAAAAAAATTGTTAAGGTCTGGTTGGATCATCTCTCCGAAATAATTTCTGATGCAAAGGATTGTGAACAATAGTGCCTGTCTTCAGACTGTCCATCTTTATCATTTGGGCTGTTGGTTCTATAGGAAAGTGTTTGTGCAAGAATGGTTTCCACAATGCAATCTTGGAAGAGGATTCTTCCAATTATGAGAGAAAGGTACAAGAAATTTTTTCATGTGAAAAGTGTTATTTTTACTTGATTTTCTAAATGTTCTTATTTGGCCCTTTTCCTTTGATGGTAAAAAGGGGGAGAAAAGGAAGAAGAAAATAAAATCAAAAAGAGGAATTGAATTGCTTGACAAAGGGGGAGTGCTTGGAGTTTTTGCAGCTTGAAGTTTTTGTCAATTTGCCATCAATACCAAAGGGGGAGATTGTTGAGAAGTTGTTGTTTTAGCATTGTTGTCACTAATTTCAAAACCTGGGATCCATAAGGTTGAGCTATGAATGTATATAGAAATAATCTATCCTATAATGTTGCGTAGTGTGGATGTTATCCTTGATTCGGATATGGAAGTAATTATTTTTGGGACATCTATGGAAGACAGTTAATACAAAATAATGAAGAAAAATATTTTTGTTATTGGCTACTATGCTTAATTCTTATTCTTAGCATCCTTGCTATTCGGAAATTCATGTAGCATGTTACAAGTTTTAGTATGTCTAACTGCATTTCTTCAGTTGATATTGAAATTGATGTTGATCAAGATTTGGTCCTGGTTGTGGCATTCCTATCAATTGATGTTGGTCAAGATTTGGTCTTGGTTGTGGCATTCCTATCAACTCTGGAATATATCTCATGTAATTCAAAGTTTTCCATCCTTTGGTAATAATGCTATATCTTATGTATGACCTATTTATGGGTCCTATGGTAAGAAGATCTTTATGTGTGACCTATCTTTTGGGTCTAGTGCTAGCGTGCCAAGCCTTATTGAATATTTCAAGGTTGTTCTTCAAGCCAACATTTTTTCTAGGCCAACTCATTTTTTTCTTTGGGTATATATAAATATATATGTAAAACATCTCATCGACATCGAATATGAAGTGTTGTGTGTGCGAATAGTGATAAGGGTGTGTAGGATTGTGCGACAAGAGACATATAATGAATTGGAGGCAAGTGTCAAATAGAAGTAATCTATACTGCATAGGTAGTGGAAGGAAGGTTGGAGAAATATTTTTAACCAGATCTATTGCAGATAGATTTTACGCTCTTAATCGAAACCGACTTCATGCATATGTAGATGTAGCTTCACCAGTTCACATTTTGTCTATTTTGTAATCAATTATTTTTGTATTAATCAATCAGTGAGCCCACCGACAATTAGCCTTACCTGTAGTGAGAATTTTTGCAGTGAGCCCTTGTAAAAATCACCTTAATCAGTGTCACCTTCACTAGTGCTTTAAAATTTAAAAATAGCATTCTCTATGGTTTTTCCCATCTTGGGTTTCCATGTAAATTATGGTGTTCATTGTGTATGGTGTGGTGCTTGCATGTTCATATCTATTTTAATTAATATATGATTGGTTTAA
Organism: Sequoiadendron giganteum; assembly: GCA_007115665.2. Lineage (NCBI taxonomy): Eukaryota > Viridiplantae > Streptophyta > Pinopsida > Cupressales > Cupressaceae > Sequoiadendron > Sequoiadendron giganteum. The sequence goes on along the minus strand of CM021108.1, from coordinate 507,851,834 downwards.
GATTGCTCTGGATTAATTAAAGAAAGGAAAAGTGTTTTGTGATAATTGATTCACCCCCCCTCCCAGTTATCTAGACTGTTCAACACATACTGCCTATCTTTTTCCAAAGTATCAATGATAATAACATTTGATCTTCCAAACCATTTATGTATAGAATGGTGTCATAAATATTTCTCTTTCATAAGTCTAAAGTTTTTTGACTTTTCTAATATATTTCATAAATATTTCTAATACCTTAACCCTTTTAAATTTACCAACCTCCTTGTGGTCATTGAGTTCATGACTTCATTTAAATATTCTCTCTATTGGAGATACAACATTAAAACTTGTTGAAAAGGGTACTTATCTGAGTACATCTACTCTCCCTCTTGCCCCCTTAGTGTTTCCAAGTCATTAAATCTTCTTAAAGTTGAACTTTTAACAATCACACTCTCTCTCCAAATTGGTTGAATTGATTTAACATTCCTTGTTGTTGGCTTTTGGTAGTTGATTGACTATCACTTTCATTTCTTACCCTCTGTGGTATGCCTTGAATATATTTTTTCATTTCCAAAATTGGATTCATCATCACCTTCTAATCTCTTGGAATCATCTATTGGATCTATAATAAAAAGATCTAATGAATAAACAAAACTTACAAGTTAAGAGATACTCTAGTATTTTATTCAAATTGTCTTTTCCATGTATATTGATAGCCTTTTAACTATATTCAATCTCCCATTGGATCATCTTCAAATGATCATTTAAGGATCTAAACATAAGTTTACTTTCATTGACAAGTTGGTAAATTCAATTTGCACTTCAACCAAGCTATGCTCTAATTGAGCCCTTTTGTCTAAATTGTTTGATTTTATTTCCTAGCTTTTAACTTGCAATCATCTTTCAAAGTAATTTTGTCCAAGTTCTTGGTGATTTTATTTTCTAATAAATTTAGACACTCTAAGGTTGTTCGGTTTCTTTTTCTTATTTTTAATTAGAACTCCTAATTGACCTTGCCTATTCTGGTTGGTGTAATCATGTTGTCTTTCATCTTTACATTTTAAAGTTTTTTCCCTTTTATGACCAATCTGGTCTCTAACTTTATTCTAAGGTGCCAACTTTCACTCTTGATTCCAATTATCATTACAAGATTTTAACCTTGTATCGAATCAAGTCTGTCAAAGGGTTATCTTGCCTCCTAGATACCTCTCTAGTTAATTTTAATTCAAAAAATGTTGAATTTCTATTTCGACTAAGTTTCTAATTTATTATAACAATTAGGTCTTTCCTATAAAGCATACTCATAGATTCATAGTATCCTTAATCTGAATTCCTCGACTCTTCAGATCTACAGGTTGCTATCAATAAAGGGAATTAATTCAATTCTTTCTATCCCTTAGAGTCATCTAAACTATTTTGCAGAGTTAAGGTACTCATCGGTAATCCTCCATAACCTTCCTACCAAACTTGGTTGCATTATATTCCGTAATCCAAAGGTGTATCTTAATGAGCTGTTGGTTTAGGAGTTTTCAACTTTAGGGATGAATCTTCCATGTCCCAAATGTAGATAAATTTTCAAGAAACTTGACTTCCTTTTTTTCCACTTTGTTCTTTTCCTCTTGTCATCTTAGCGTAAGAACCTTTCATCCATTAACTTTCGACAAGGTTCACGTTTTACTTACATAATGAGATAATAGGTTCCAAAGTTGAACCTGGTAGCTCTGATACCATGTGTAGCAACCTCATTGTTCTACCCATTGATTTTTACCATGTTTAAGCCACATGTGAACAAATATAGCAATATTTCTTTTGATTTTCTAATTCATTAACAATATGTACGTTTGGAGAAAACCCATTCCAAACTTCCATTGCATTTCATTAATAAAGATTTCATATTCAAAGTTAATCCCATTTCAAATTTCCATTGTATTTTCATAAATTACATTACATAATTCCAAGTAATGATTACCTAATATATAACCTCATGTAAAGATAAAATTTTCTATTTACAATCTCTCAATAAGATTAAAGATACATATTTTACGTACATAGCTTCCTTGAGCTTAATGTAATAGATATAAAAATGTTCCAGATGTCCCTACTTAGGCATACATCCTTGATGTCCCCAACATTGGTGCATTCACTCTAGATGTCCTTGTCATTGGTGTATATAGTCTAGTTGTTCCTAATACTGGTGTTTACATCCTCAAATCTCAACTGCTAACTGTATGAGGAAGAGGATCACTCAAGAATTTTTTCACAAACCACATACTTACTACAGTCCCCTACACATCTACCTATTTGGTAAGATGGCCCTACCCTTTGATGAAGAGATTGGTTTAATGACCTCATAATACTAGCCTTCCTGAGCATAGTGTTGTGTCCTACATATCTAGAGCTACCATACCTTGGTTTCCTTACCTAGAATGCAATCATGGATTATAGTGAACTGACAGTGTAAACAGTGACAAATTACACTACTTTGGCCAAATAATTAAACACACAGTACTTCGAGTGTGAGTCATCTATCCACCCACTCTTTAGCTCGATTTGGTTTTGAACATAAACATAACATACATTCACTCTAAGGTGATAACATAATAAAATGTACAATGTATGGCAATTCTCTTAACCATGGATTACCCTAACCCTAGGAATATCCAATTCTATAACAAATTGATTATCTAGGTTGCACCCTTCCCCATGGATTTCACTAACCCTTGTAATAACCTAATTAACCATCTTGGGTAATCATAACGTCATAACATTAAATGGCTCTAGTCAAAAGTATGATGACAACATTAAGTGCCTTCTTTTTAGAAGTACGAACTTATCAATAAATGACCCCATTCAAAAGTACAGTCTCATCAATAAAGGACTCCATTGAAGAGTAAAATATCATCAATAAATGAATCATTCAAAGATATAATCAACAATCAAATCATATAGGTTAATCCCAACCTATTTTCTTCATTTAATAATCAAGTAAATAATCCAACCAAATAGGTTATTCCCAACCTAGGGTTTCAATCAAAAGTGTTATAATGATCAAGTGATCATAAAAAATCATAAAACCTCTCTTTCAATATACCTCAAATATTCAAATGTTTATAATGTTCATTACATTTGAATATAAAATAGAGGACATTATCTTGAGAAGAGTTTGTGCTTCTGCACCTACAAGTCCTTTTCTCAATATGGCTTTGGGTTGCTGAAACGTGAATCCCCTTTTAGAATAGGAATAAACTCCTAATAAGGAATATGATTATATCATAATCAAAAAATAAATTTCTCAACCCTATTGTTGAATATTGATATAGAAATAAAGTATACATCCTAATTCTAAGGAAAATACTATCTTCCTACTTCAAGGAGATATGATTAAACAATCAAGTATGGGCTACTAACATGGTTTGCATGACAAAAACACCTATCAATGATGACATGCCTATCTTACCATCATCCCCATTGCATTACTAACTTCTTTATCACAAAGGTTTACCCAACATCATAAGCTAATAAATCAAGATAGCAACATATTCCGTATTTCACTTTTCACATAATATCCACATAGCCTTAACGAACTAGGTATAGTTCTAGTAGCATTTAAGCCACACACACTTTTAACCTAATATAAATGTATCCCAAATAAGAGGGTTTCACTAATTTGAGACTCAAACAAGAATCACACAAGAGTGTTCCATACTAGGTAATAGCATTGATATCATGCATTCAAATATTTTCCAAATCTAGGAAATAACTGAGTTCATAAGAACAAGCATATCATGCATTCAAAAAATATTTCCAAATAAAGGAATTATACTCAAATAACCTTTCAAACATAAGAAAAGGAGGAATAGAAATCAACGTGCCTAGTTATAAGTTCCAACTTGAAAACATTGCCTTCCAACCTTAACCTTCACCTTCATAAACACTACTTCTCCAAAGATCAACTAACTTCCAACCACTAGCCTCTTACAAATTCTCTCAACAAAAAAATTGCAAAGCAACTCACTAACTCTCAAGCTCTCTAACTCACTTGCACAAAAAATACAATAGAATAATGATAGAGAAATCAGAATGAGAAGAGAGTAACAAATGGTAGAAATAGCACCTCTATATATACTAAAATGTGAGCAACCAAAGGCTACAAATAAGCTAATACTTCTGCCAGCTTTCTATGCACACGCAACGAGTTAGGTTGAATAACTCATAGCTTGCAACAAATGAAACTTCTTGCATTTCAAATGGCTAATTAAACCCAACCCAAGAGACAACAAGACTCTTTTACTGAGTCAAGGGACAATGATGCTTAACAATAAGTTTCCTTCTTGGTTTGCAAATCAAATTCCTTATTATATTTTTGCCAAGTTTACATTGACTCAGTCTCATGGTTATGATATTTATTTACTAGACATTAGCGCATGTAAAAAGACTTTTTATGCATTTCATATGCTTCAGTATTGATTCCACATATTCATATATGGAACCCTTAAGGATAGCACGACTAACAACTATTTCCACATCATTAAAATCTGCTTTCACTTTCATTTGCAGTGTATTAATAGCATCCCTATTTCCACACATGGTTTTAGTTTCCATTGACTTAATTCTATTGTTTTTTTTTATGTGTAGTTTACATCTTAGCTAGAACGCTTATATATGATAGTGCTTCATAATGTATAATGCATGTTTAAAGTGTAAGATAGCAACGCTTATATAGCCGCGCTTGCTCTATTCAAGGCACATCACTTTATTGAAAATATTTCAATAAACACTATATATTGTATATAAATTATTAATATATATATATATATGATATATAGTTATATCCACATAGGTATAAAATACATTTATTGCAATTCAAATACATATACTTACGCATATATCAAATTATTATATATATGTGTTTATATGTGTATATATGTATATTAATATATATACATGTACATTCCCATTGACATAATCACATTCATATATATATATGTACTATATATACATATATACTATATATACATATCATTATTTGATATTCATATTTAAACAAATATAATCATGTACCCATCGATCAATGCATATACATGGAATGTGTATAGATATATGTATACATGTCACATTTGTGTAAAAAATACTCCCATGCATATGGGTTATTCATTCATGAGTATACATAGGTACATCTACCTACGTATATCCATGCACACATATATACTCGCATGTATGAGTTATTGTGGACATGTACATATATACATATATAAATTCGATGTATATACTTCATCGATTATCACATACACATATAAACACAAAAGAAGAACTCTCACCCAATATAAAGACTCAATCATATACTCCTAGTTAAGACATTTATTGATCAAGACCATAAAACCATACAAAATGTAATCAGGGATAAGATCAAGTTTTAAAATATAAATCATTAAACATCAACCCTAAGACCCTAAATAAGCAATAGAGAACAAAGAAAGCATAAAAAAATGAAATAATGCAACATTGTTACCAAAGTCTTCATGCATCCATTGATTCACCTCTATTACCCTTCTCCATTTTTCTAGTATGTGATTGATGCCCTTAGATTATACGTATGCAACAATAGCCTTATGTCTATGACATAAAATATTGAAGAATTATTGTCTGTTAAGCATAAATTTTTGATTTCATAAGATGTTAAAATGATAATGGCAGGCATCTTTTATAGAAAAGACAAATTTGGATGAAGGGACAAGATTGAATGAATTAATTTCAATCAATGGTTGAAATTAAATGAGAGAAGACAAGATAAGAATAAGACTGATAGAAGAACTAAATAATTCTAGAAAGTCATTTAGTTTGAAAAGGAAAGTCGAGAATTAAATAATGAAAACATTATTTAAATCTTAGATGAAAAGGCAAGTTATTTTTTTGATTAAATAGCAATTTAATTCAAAAAGTGGGAGAAAAAAGCAAGTCATTAATTAAATAAAATTTAATTAATCTATGGTAGAAAAGGCTAAAAATGACTAATTAAATAATTGACATAATTATTTAATTCTAGTAGAAAATGTCAAATACTTAAGTAAATATAATTTTTTTCATTATAGAAGACGAAGACAATAGAGACATAATTAAATAAATAATAATTTATTTAATTAATCAAAAGAGGAAATAAAAAGATAGAAATGAATTAATTAAATAATTAAAATTATTTAATTATGAAGGATGAAAGGGAAATTAATAAAGTCGTCGGCCTAGGATAATTTTTAGTGTTTACATTTTGCCCCTCTTTGATACAATGTCATTTATCATGTTGTGTCAAAGAAAATCAGTCAATACATGCCCCGATGTAAGCAGGGTGGACCTATGACCCCTTAGATTCTTTTTACAAATTTTTGAAAAAAATAATTTTTTTTTGGAAATTGTTCCGATAAGATAGTTTAATAGCCGTGAATGCACTAGTGACAAAATATATGATTTTCAAGCCATTTGGGGTGATGGTATTAGGTTTCCAGACCCTTCAACAAGTGTAGTCAGTACAAACCTTGGAAAACCCTAAAAGTTGGATGGCTAAAAATAGAATTAGAGGGTAAAACTCCTCATTTGTGCATTTTGACTTTGGAGATTGGGGAGCTCCGAGAGAACCTAGCTGCTGAGATGTCACCTTTTCTGCACACCGATCACCGTGGATACCACATTTGCACCTTCCAACAACCAGAGGGCGTAGGGGACCCAATAAGTACATCTTGCCTGCTTTGTCAATTTTTGATTTACATGCATTTTTAAGGCCTAAAAAGTTTAGCAAGCAATTGTAGTGAATGTGGTTCACTGCAACCTCTATCATGAGCGACACAATTTCTCGTGATTCGCCGCAAGTGTGAAGATTATGCCTAGGTTAGGGTTTAGGTCAGTTGTGATGCGCTACAACTGTTACACCACCGTATATGTTGTCGGAAATGACACAATCACGAATGTGTGACGCAAATGATTAGGGAAGCGACACTAGTGAAATTATGAGCCACAACTATTTAGGGCAATGCCATAATTGACCTCTATGACATATTTGCTGAGGCTTGTGATGCAAATGATTTTTGGCAACATAGATGCATAAAATGAGATGCAACTGAAATTATGTGATGTAATTGTTTGACAGTGTGAAACAATTGATTGTTTTGAAAATTTGCCCCATTTAGGATGAAATTTCTTGTGCAATTTGAGTATGATAGGTTTGAATAGTATTTTGACCCGATGCGATGCTTTGGATTTTATGATCGCAGGTTATACTTGAGCCAATTTACACTAGGGAGTCCTGACCTTCCATACTTCAACTTCAGGATCAGCTAACTAGCATTGAGAAGCGCTAGCTGTGACACCTAGGATTGTACCATGTGACATACATGCCCGTTATTAGGGTAAATAGAGGGTTGCTGACTACACTTGCAAAGAGGTGGCACTCGAAGAAATGTTCGTTCCACTTCTTGACAAGAGAGGCTATAGTGACATTAGAGGATGTGTACCAGATTTTGAGGCTGCCAATCTAGGGGGAGCAGGTGAGGTACAACCTCAGGCGAGGATATCAGGCCCTCTAGGATTACCACATGTTCAAGGACATCAAATATCTCGATGTGGAGAGCTATGAGATCAGGTGGGAGTGCCTGGTAGAGAGGTATGAGCAATGGGATTGCATTATGTGTACACTTATTGCCAAGATAGTCATTCCAGACTCTAAGGACATGGTTTTCCAATTGGATGGGGTGAGATGCTGGTTGGGATGATGCAGGATGGAATGATCTATTCTTGGGGTCTTTGTCTATTAGCGATTCTCTATTTACAATTACATGCCATTTCTTATCAGGATGGTCAGTCTATGATTTGAGTGACTTTACTGATGGTGTAGACTTGGGAGCACATTTTTATGTTTCATAATCCAGTCAGTGGGTAGTTAGGATCTAGTATGTCGCATGTGTACTTATATGGTGGCGTCATGATCCAGACTCATGTTAAGGAAATAGGCTATTGGAGGCATGGGATAGTTGTATTGGAGTCCATACAAGGATTGCACATAGTGGCTAGATGAGGACCAACATTTGTCGTGGTGTAGGAAGGCTAGGTATTTGATTGGATGGGCAGTCTAGTCTCAACATATTATTGAGAAGTATCTACTAGAGCAAGTCAAGAGACAGTTTGGAGAGGCATAGGATGTGCCACGAGGTACAATAGAGTTTGCACGATCCTTATGTGAGGTTTCACCATAGGGTCAGATGATTCCAATAGTGACAAAAGAGCAAGGGATAGATACACTAAAACTAGTGTAGTGGGCATGGAGGGGAGGTCCAACAGATCTAGGCACTACTGCCGAGTATGATACATGGTGGGGCACCCACAAATCAATGCCTTATACAAATCCTAATCAACTAGCACCAGTAGAGCGTTGAGGCAAGGGACCACGAGGCCAGAGGGGGGATAGAGGATGGAGAGTAGGACAAGGAGATGTAGGGAGAGGCAATAATGGAGGAGAAATATGTGGAGGGAGAGGAGGAGATAGGAGGAGGAGGGCAGGGAGACAGTGGGTGGTGATGCCATTATCACCGATCCACAAGGAGGGTGAGGAGGAGGGGGTAGTAGAGGAGAGGATAGTAGAAGAGAGAGTGGAAGAGAAGGAGCACCATGAGGAGATGCCAACTCTCAAGGTGGGTCATTAAGATGTAGAGATGGAGGAGGTCAAAGTTGAGGAGGAGCCCCAAGAGTAGGAGAGGCAGGAGGAGGAGGTGATGGGGGAGGCAGAGCGGATCCTCTGAGAGAGGATAGTCATGGGGGTAGATGTGGAGGTTATATTGGAGAAGTTCCTACCAATTGTAGGGATGGATCAGATAACTAGAGTATAGCTAAGATATAGGCCAGGATTCAAGTGTTGGAGGCAAAGGTAGGGGTGCTACAGTCAGAGAGGGATGCGACATAAATCGTGAGATAGGAGGCTGATCGACAGGTTATTGATTTTATTGGCACCCTCAGTGGGTTGAGTGTAGATATGGATGATGCACTTCTAAGAGTAGTATTATAGATATTTATATGAGGTCGAGGTTCCATCAAAGTAGAGAGCACCGAGTGCATCAATGGCTTTGAGCAGTGGTAGGTCGCATAGCAAACAATCACATAGTAGGTTCACAGAGTAGTGGCGAGGTTTTAGGGCTGACCTGATCAAGACCATATGATAGGCTACATTAAGAGCATAGGTCTTCAGAGCCATTATAATAGTCACAATGGTGATCACCAAGATGGGATGAGGGTAGCTCTAGCTAGAGCATATTTTGATATTGTATTAGGACACATCTTATATTTTTGACCATCAAGCCAGTTAGCTCTAAATTTGGGACACCTCTTGACATTGTACTGTGACACTTTTTGAGTGATATATATAATATGATTTTAGTGGAAATCATATGATATGTATTCCTATGTTATACGTTTATGATGTTATGTGATAGATGATTATGATTTTATGGTGTTCATGCATTTTTATATTATTATGCGATGATGCTATATGTTAATGCATTATGGATGACTTAATGGATGTTTATGATATGATGTTTAGATGATAGATGGATGCATTTGATATTATGATATTGGATGCAGATATGATGGTTATGAATGTTTATGTGAATACATTATGATGTATGTTGAAATGATATGATATGATTATGCAATGTGATGTTTATTGAATACAAATGTAATGTATGTTTGATGAAAATGAAATGTAACATATGATAATGGATTATGTTTATGAGATGATGTAAATGTAATTATATGATGTGATGAAATTATAATGCTATATTAATGTAATCTATATTATTTTGTATTTTCATATGTAATATAAACAAACTAATATGATGATGCCTATTATGATAATGATATCTAGAATGTTTCCTAACATGATTGTATATGTAGAATATTTTTGTGTGTCATGGGACACTGTCAAGATGTGGATAGAATAAATGTGAGTGTAGAAGATATAGATGTTAGCACGACGTTAGTGGAGACAAATTAAATATGTATATTTTGTTATGCAAGGCTTTGCATTAACCATCATTGGGTGGTAAAATGTGACAAAAGGACAAAAATACCATGGTATGAAATAAACCAAGGTGTGCAAGGTCATCCATTTTCAAAATAGATAGTCACAGACAAGGAATGTCCTGACTTATACTAAGGGAAAAGTTGCCCCAATCTTTTTGCCAAGACAATCCGAAAACAAAAATCAAAGAAAAGATGATTCATGAGACATCATTACTCCTCTAAATCCTTCACAGGACATCCTCAAGGTAGCTAGTAACATGATCCAAAAGAAAATTTGAAAAGATAAGACAAACTAGACCAACAAAGTCAACAACCATTTAAAGTGTTTGCCAATAATTGTTTGCTGAGGTTTGACTAGGTGAGTGACAGATTGATTGTTTTGACAAGGCCTAGTTTCAGGAGAAGAAACATGTTGTATAAGATGTCAAGTTTGGTTTCGACCATGTAACCACCTGTATAAGGCGAGTGATTTTTTTTGATGAATGGCTATGTCTGGTTTCAAGAAGGACATATCCCGTATAAGACAATTTTGATTGTATTGATGTTGGTTTGATGTTTGTTTGATTTGAAAACTTGACTAATTTGACTTGAAGACTTGTTGACTAGTTTGCCTTGTTGATTCATGACTTGTGTTTGAAGCTTTGATGATTGTTTGTGTCTGAGTTGACTATGTCTGATTTATTGTGACTAACTTGATAAACCCTAAAGGAATGACATAGGTGGCCTCAAGGGCTCATCGATTGATGGCCTTTCCTATGTTATGCACGTAGAGACCTCATAGTTTGACATGACTGTGCTTTGTTTTTATTGGAAAAGAACTAAATCATGATTTTGAATTTATTCAACAAATCTAAAGGACTGACCTAATGCCTCGGGGGCTCATCAACAGATGGCCTTGCCTATGTGAAGTCACAGAGTCAATTTAGTTCAATTGGACTTGGGCTGACATGACTGCCTTTGACTTTGTTTTTGGGATTTTTGATAGGTATTTGGATGTTTTTGGGTTTTGACATGTTTTTATTTTTTTGTCCTTTTTGATGTTTTATGATTTTTTTGTCTTTTTGTCGTTTTATGAATTTTTTGGACCTTTTTGGGAATATTTGGTTTTTTTGTCTTTTTCAATAGAGTGACCAACAACAAGTGTAGGATCCAGTGAAGATGTAGGTCAAGTATTTGCCCCTAGTCAAGTATAAGACCAATTTATTAGGGGTGGGATGGATGAATGCCAATGCATGAAGGGTGGATATGAAAGATGCATAATGTCAATCGCTCCAAGTTATGGAAAGGGAAACCAAGCATTATTCTAGATGACAAGGAAAAGGTGAAGTATGGACTTTATTATGAATGAAGGGGAAAGTCAAATAGAATGATGATAGACGAGGGAGTGAAGGTCGACTACACATGGTGCCTGTTTGCTAGGTTTTCACCATGGTACTTATCCAAAGCGCCACCGAAGTGGTTTTCACTATTGGACAAATTATTTTCTCTTTACTATTTTCATGATTTTCTGATTTTTTTGGTGTTACTAAGATGCCTATTTTCCAGGTTTTCATCAAGGTAACAATTTTTTTTTTCCCAAGTTTTTGACAAGAGCTCTCTCAAGCTAGGTGTAGAATCTATGCAAGTGAAGAATGCTAATAAGTTCTGACAAGGGTTCCCCTTCAGGAGTTGAAAGTTGGTATGATCCTGATCCAAAGACTGCTGTGATAATATAGGGACCCAACCAATTCGACTCAAATTTACTTGGATTTTCTCATTCTGCTTGATTCTTAGGATTCTCCATTAATATCGGGTTGCCATTGCCACAGTGCCGATTCAAAAATTTCTTATTATAGATATGGTGGAGATGATTCTGATAAGCTTGTAGATGGACCAATACATTTTTTCTCCACTCGTCTAGAAGTTCCAAATCATGTAGCCTTGATACATAATATTATTCATCATCGATCTACCCTTGCATGGAGACTCTCAAAGAAGGAAATTCAACCTCAATAGGTAAGATGGCCTCAGAAATAAAGAAAAGTGAGTATGGAGTGGCACCTGTAGGGGTGTGGATACTAGACTGGTAGGCCCATAAGGCGGGGTTAAGCTGAAGATGCCAATCACAACCAACATCGTTGACAATCTTTTTAAGGATTTTGATAATAGTTTTGTTAGACACCTCAACTTGGCCATTTCCTTGTGGATAATATGGAGTGGAGAAGTGGTGTTAGATACAATTTTTTTTGCAAAGTTTACATAAATCTTGGTTCTTGAATGGGAAACCGTTATCGGTGATGATGGATTGAGGGACACCATACTAGAAAATGATGTAATTGAGAATGAAATTTGAGATTAGTTTGTCAGTGATGTATGTCATGGGAATTGCTTCAATCCACTTGGTGAATTACTTGGTTGTGGTGATGATAAATTTACGGCCATTGGATGATGTGGGATGGATCTTACTTATGAGGTCTAGTCCCCATTGGGTGAAGGGCCATGGTGATTTTATCAGATGCAACCCCTATACTGGTGCATAAATAATGCCCCCATGAATCTGACATTTCCAACATTTCTTAACAAAGAAATATGAGTCTCATTCCATTGTCGGCCAGTAGTATCCTTCCCTCATAATATTCTTAGCTAGGGTTGGGCCACTAGAATGAGATCCAAATATACCTTTGTGTACTTCACACAAAGTTATTTGTGCTTTATCGGTATTGAGACATCACAAGAGGGTATTGTCAAGGGCTCGTTTGTAAAGGGTATCACTGATGATGGCATATTTAGAGGCCTTGTGGATGAAGGTTTTGCGTTGGTTTCTAGATAGGTTAGGGGAAATGATGTGGTCATGGAGATAGTCGTAATTGTATTGGTACCATGGGGAATTAGGACCAACATGTTCATAGACCATCTCAGACTTGAGGATGTCAAAGGTAGGGATCAACAGTTGCTCTACCAAAAACTCAAATTGAGGCACATTGTTTGGGATATACAAGAGAGACCCAATGGTTGTCGTGGTGTTTGCTTCTTTGTTTTGAATGCGAGGGACTTGATAAAAAGTGATGCTATCAAATTATAATCTGAAACTATCCACCATGCATTTATATGGAGTAAGCTTTTCATCCTTAGTGTCATAATCATCATTGACCTGACAGATTACCAGTTGAGAATCACTATACACTTGAAGGCTCTTGATTTTCCATTTGATTGCCATGCTAAGTCCTGTGAGAAGACCCTCATACTCTGCTATGTTGTTGGTACATGAGAAGGCAATTTTGAATGATTTGGGTATGGTATCACCTTGAGGGGTGATAAATAATATGCCTAATCTTGAGCCATAATTTGTGTGAGACCCATCAAAATATAATTTCCATATTGTTGGGGTGTCTAAAGTAAATATAGAATCATCTGGAAAATTAGAGACTAGTGGATGATCGGCTTTGGCTGGTGCATCTACAAGTTTATTAGTAATTACTTGTCCTTTTATGGCTTTCCTCTCAACATACTGAATATGATACTCATTAAGTATCATGACCCATTTAGCTAGTCATCTTGTCAAGGTTGCTTTGCTGAGGAGATATTGTAGTGGATCTATCTTGGCGACAAGATTTGTTTGATGATTCAGCATGCAGTGCCTAAGTCGTTGAGTAGAAAAAAACTATTGCAAGATAGGCATGTTCTATAGGACTACAGTTGAGTTCATAACCGACCAAGGTATGATTGATATAATATATTGCTCTTTCACGGCCTTCATCATCATTTTGTGCAAGTAATTCCCCCAATGCTAATGTTGTTGCTGATATGTATAATATGAGAGGTCTCCCATTGAAAAGTGACATTAGAACTAGTGGTGTTAGCAAATAATATTTAATTTGATGAAAGGCATCTTGACACTTATTTGTCCATATGAATGATACACCCTTTTTGAGCAAGTGTTGGAATGGATGTATTTTGTTGACCAATTATGCTATGAATCTTCTGATAGATTGAAGTCATCCTTGAAATGTGTGTAGCTGACTTATGTTGGTGGGTGAATTAATGTCTATTATATCTTTGACTTTGGCCAGGTCAACTTCGATGCCTTGTTTGGAAATAATATAGCTTAGGAGTTTCCTCGACGTTACTCCAAATACACACTTCTTGGGATTCAATCTAACTTTGTACTCTTCCAAACTTTTGAAAATATTGTTTGAGACTCACAATTGGTCACCTCATATCAAGGAATTTGCTAGCAAGTCATCCACATAGTCTTAGAGTGTGCATGAGGTCATGAAAGATTGTTGTCATAGCACATTTATATGTGGCCTTGAAATTTTTGAGTTCAAAAGGCATGACATTCCAACAGTAATTTCCTCATGGACACATGAAGGTTGTCTTATGTTGATCTTCAAGAGATTTTTTAATTTGGTTGTATCCTAAGAAGCCATCCATGAGGGAAAAAATCTCGTAGCTAGCTGTCAAGTGCATGATTATGTCCATTTTCGGTAGGGGAAAATCATCCTTCAAGCATGCCTTATTCAAGTCTCAGAAGTTTGTATAGATACAGATCCCACATTTTGGTTTTGTTACTGGCACAAGGTTATAAATCCACTTTGTGTAGTTGATTGATCTGATAAAGCCAACATCTAGCAAATTTGTCAACCCAACCTTGACCAATAAAGCAATTTGTGGGTGCATCTTCTTGAGCTTCTGTTTGACAGGTTTGGCATTAGGAAATAGTGGCAGATGGTGTAATACCAAGTCATGGTCTAGCCAAAGCATGTTGGCATAGGACCAAGCAAAACTAATCTATCGCTCTACAAAGAATGCGCAAAACTTAGGTTGTTCTGATTCAATTAAGGATGCCATGAAGTGGATAACTCTAGGATTTTAATGGGTGCCAATGTTGACTTCCATATATTGCTCAACAAGAATTGGTGAATTCTCTTGGTTAATGGGAAGAATTTCCAACCCTCCATCCTTGGGTGCCTCAGAGAGGTTTTCACCCTCACATATGTCCTTTATTTTTACTTTTTCTTGGTCAAAAGGTGCCTTGCGGTTTTCACCTAGAGACCTGTCATTTTTTGTTTTTATCATTTTTTATTTTTGTGACTAGAGGGATGGATAGACTCCCCAAAGTATGTTGTGTGATCCAATTCAATGGTAAATCCAACTTTGTGATCTTCACTAGGAACTCCTTCTTGCAATCCCATGAACTCAATGATGACTTCATCATTCTCAAATATGTCTAAGATGGATGGTCCTTGTTGGTCCCAATCGATCAATTGGGGGTAGACTAAGGGAATTCCATCATCGAAAGTGTTAAGGTTTAAATTGGAAAAGGTAAAGATAGAGGTACTGTCATGGTCTTTGGTCATGGTGTTTGGTAGGTCAAGCTTGACAAGCATCTCGGCTATATCATATTCATTAGAGACAAGGGAGTCCCATTCATATTCATTAGAGTCAGTTTCAATATAGTCATTGTCATATGTCTCAGATGGTTCAGGGGTTTCAGGTGTTTTGGATGTCTTGATATTCTCATAAGCACTTACTTCCTCGGTTGAAAGTACCTTAGTACTAGGAGCACCAATATTGATGGGTTTAAACCCTATCCCCAATCCTTTTGGTCACTTAGATACTAACACAGGTTTTGTCATCCCACTTTTGTTCAGGCCAAGTCCTCTATATCCATCATATCCTTTGTTTTGCATGATCTTAAAACCTTTTCCATATTGTTCAATAGGTATTTTCTTGGGCACAACAAATTCTTCTTCTTCTCTATACAACCATGAGGTCACATATTCTTTGTTGATATTTTCTATGCTTAGCTCTCCCCATTTTGTGAAACTAGTCATGGGAGGGATATGAATAGTGACCTTACATTATGTATTATCTACTAAGGGTTTTCCATTTATCTTGGGGGATGTAAGCTTGCTGACACAATAAGATGTCTTCATGTGATATTTACCACACCCCTTGTCTTGGATCTTGATTTTGAGATCAGAAGGTGGAGCCTTGGAAGTAGATACCTTGGATAGGGTGGAAGGGTCAATGTAGTGAGATGAGGAAGATGACGAGGCCTCCTGGTTGACGGGCACTTGTTGTTCGGTAATCCTTCTTAGATTACTGCAATATTTAAATGGGCCAGGCCCACCAACTATTGTAATTCCAGTGCCATTGTGTGGGGATTTGAGGTATTGGTGGTAGGTGGAAGGTATGACCTTCATGGCATGGATCCATGGTCGGCCAAGGAGGAGGTTATATGGAAGATCTAGGTCCATGAATTGGAATATGGTGTCCATCGTTGTAGGTCAAACACTGATAGGTATTGTTATAACACCCTTAAAAGAGCGTTCTTCATCGTCATAGGCTTTTATGACAATGCTCTTTTTCATGTCTATACATGCTTCAAAGAAGACCAATGTAAAAAATTCTAGGGTGTGAATATTTAGTCCCACTCCATCGTCTATCAAGACTCGTCTGACTTTACGTTTATGGATGAAGACTTCAAGGTGGAAGGGGTCATTATGGATAGACTTCTAGGTCGAATAACCTTGGTCAGAGAAGGTGATATGGTCAGTATTAGCCAAGCATCCCACCACCTCTTGGAAAAAATGACATCAAGGTTAGTTGGGATGATAGTATCATGTAAGGATTTATCAAGAATGGCCCTATTCTTGAGTGATATATGCAAAAACTCAAGTATAGAGATTTTCCCAGGTGTTTTCCCCAAGTGGTCTAGTAAGTTATATTGCGATTTTTATTTAACATCAATCCCATTGTGCCATAGAAAATAGAAATCCTTTTGCCAATATTTGTTCTCAAGGTCAATCCTCCAGGCCTTGTTAAGATATTTGGTGGGGGTGCAAGACTTAAGAATTTATTTATAAATAAGTTTAGTTTTGACCTCCTGCAAGGGGAGAGTACCCTTCCACAAGATATCAATTGGCTTATCCTTCCAATTTTTCATTTTGAGATTGTGAATCTAGTTTTTGCAAGCTTCCTTTATGACAGAGTAGGTTCTAAAGTTAGAGGGGGGTAAGATAAAGTCATATTTCAATTTATCCCAACCAACCAGTGATACATTCTTAATAATGCTACTGGAAGTTTTAATGCCAACTTGGTTCCATTTATTTTCCAAGAAACCTTGCAACAAGGTCAATGGTTTCCCATTGTGCTCTAAATTCCACCATATAGATATTTTTGGGTGAATCAGGTTGTTGTTAGGATTAGTTAAGAGAGGACTAGTAAAGGTATCCCTTATAGACTCCCAAGTTTTCCAAATACTTTTGGAAACTAGTGAACCTGTAGGCACTATTGGGTACTTGGTGATGAGAAGATCACTAAAAGGTAGTGCCTTCCATGATTTTTCCAGTTTGGGGACAGCTTGTGAGATGTTATTCCTGATTATAAATTGCCAAGGTTCATTCCCATCCAAGGCCTTGATGACCCACTTGGAAGGTAGTTCTATACCATGCCTCTTTAGGTCTTTAAGGACCAATCCACTACTAACCTTCTCCAAAATAGCACCATTCCCATTTGATAGAGTGCAACTTATTTTTACCTTTCCCATATGACTACAAAAAACCTTTGATTTTATTTTGAACCTCATTAACTTAATAACTACCGAAAACAAAAATTGAGGCAAAGTACAAAGTGTAGGAGGAATTTTTTTTGGCAGACCTGTATCTTGCCAGCAAGAGATAGGTATTGCCTATTCCACCCATCTAGCTTCTTCTCAATTTTGGATTTTAGCCACGACCACATTTCTTTATGGATAGATGAGACTGAGAATGGGATCCCCAGATACCTAACCTACTTTTGCGGGCCCCCGAGCATTGTAGGTCATACTTCTACAATGAACTAGGAGGGGTATCAAGCCATCCTAGCAAAATAAACTTAGCCTTTGAGACTATAGCTCTAAAAGCCGGGAAGAAGAAATCAATCTTAGTAATTAGCTTGGTTAGATTCTCCTCTTCTAGTTCCACAAAAATAGACTTATCATTAACAAATTGAATATTTAGGAGCTCACCACTGTCAGGAAGCTTCAAACCCTTCACTTTAGGTGACACATAATTATCTCTCAGGAGATAATGGAGAGCATCAAAAGAGATTCCAAACAAAGAAAGGGGCAATGGGGCAACCTTGCCTAATTGACCTTTCCAGTTGGAAAAATTCAAACCTAGATCCATTCACCTCAACCTGGGAAAAGGAATCTCTTAGGAGAGTACCAATAATTTTAGAAAACTCTTGTGGGAACCCAAAGGCCTCCAGATCCATTTTTAGAAAAGGCCGCTCTACTTTGTCATAAGCCTTATCAAGATCCAGTAGGAGAATTTCCACATTCCGCTGAGAGAATTTATCCCAGTCTAGGATCTCTCCACTAGTAATTAGGTTTTCAAGGATGTATATACCCTTGATAAACCCACTTTGGGTGGAATTTATGAACATGGGGAGAATGTTAGTTAGCCATAATGCCGAATTTTGCAAGCACCTTGTAAGAAACATGAAAGAAGGTGATAGGTCTCCAATTTTTAATCAAAGTCTTATCCCCCTCTTTTGGCATCAATTTAATAAGCCTTTGGTTGACACAAGTTCCCAATGACCCTTTGGAAAGGGCTTCCATGTATACCTGATGAAGATCATCACATACCCAATCAATGAAGACCTTATAGAACTCAACAGAGAGCCGATCTATCCCATGAGACTTATCATTGCTCATGGAAGAGTTTTCTCTCCTTATCTCTTCCTTGGTTATAGTAGCATAGAGTTGAATATTATCCTCTTTGGAAATTTTTACAGGTATTAATCTCTTAATACTGTCTCTAGCTTCCAAGAAACCTTCTTCACTGTCCTCCAATCTGAAGAGATCTTTGTAAAATAGTGCAAATTGTTGCAAGATATCTTCTTGATTTGACAAGGTCACACCATTATGGAAAATATGATCAATTTTCTCTTTTAGCTCTTTTTCCTTAATATATCTAAAGACAATTTTTGAGCCTTTGTCCCCATTTCTCATCCAATTGAGCTTAGCCCTAACCTTTAGGCCCTGAATATTATTAGCCTACAGTTTCATCATAGAAAATTTATCTTTATTGAGCTCCTCATAGAGCTATTTATTCATAGGATTTCCTTGAATCCTTGTTTCAGCTTCTAGAAGCTCATCTTGGAGGTGGTTTTCTTCCCTCCTACCCATTTCTTTCTTCTTACCAATTTTTTGAAAAATACACCTCTAGGGCTTAACATTTTGATTCCATATTTCTATAGGGTCAAATTCTTTAGCAACCACATGCTGATTCCTCTCAATGTGTTTACAACCTCAACGCAGTCCACATCCCTCACAAAAATAACGCTAAGGATGAAGTTGTCCCTATTCTTCGGATTGAACTTTACACCATTGTTTCTGGTTATCCTGGCCTTAATTGGGTGATGTTTTGTGAGGGTATAAGGGTAAACCAACACTTTTTTCCCATGACTGACAAGTTCAAAACTGAAGAAGTCTCTGTTGGCATAAATTTGTCCAACCTTCTATAAATACTTTTGCCACCTTTTTGAGCATTACATCAAGTAAATCACGCACTATTTCTTTCTTCCTTAATGATATAAGGAAATAAATAGTGCATAAATTCCTTCCTAATGAAAAAAACTCAGGAAATAAGTGCAGAAAAACCCATTCATTTAACACGTTACAATCATTAAGATGCACATTCATAGAAAAAAGAATAGACAAATTGGCACACACAAAGATAACACCAAATTTACATGGGAAAACACTTATGGGAGAAAAATCACACACCAAGTAAAGTCACTTTTTTACTATAGTAAGTATATTACATACAGAGTTATAGACTTCACTCCCAGATGTCAACTCAGAACAACAATACAATCCCTTGATTGATCTCATACACAAATTACAGTCATGCTATTTTTTCTCATCGTTACAATGCTCGTTAAGCATACAATACTGAACCACACAACCACCATTAGGTTCTCATTAATTTCACTATCTTCACCCACAAGCTTCCTTCGTATTGGGCCACACACACTGCCATCAAGCATGCATCAAGCCGCCCAACAATAAATTCAGTTATAGAGAATATTACCATATTTTCTCTCTGTCAACCCCCAAGATAGATCATGCATTTTGATGAGTCTAGTTTATGGATTAATTATTGATAGGATTGCTGTCCATTTCCTATAGATACATAAGACTTTGATGCTTGAGAGTTGATCTTTCATAATATTTCCTTGAAACCATAAACCTTGGACATGAATTTATTTTCATAAGCTTTCAAATGATATCGATATGCTATGTGGACTGTTTGTGTTAACTTTGCATGTGATTAATGAATGCCACTTTAAGATGACTATGGATATGCAGTTGTTGTACATGCTAACGTTGTCATGTAGATGATTTGAGACCTATAATTTGGGAAGATCC
The DNA here is from genome assembly GCA_007115665.2 of Sequoiadendron giganteum. NCBI lineage: Eukaryota > Viridiplantae > Streptophyta > Pinopsida > Cupressales > Cupressaceae > Sequoiadendron > Sequoiadendron giganteum. The sequence continues at coordinate 507,831,397 of CM021108.1, read as the reverse complement.
CGCTAGTTGGATGTGTGCTATATCGGTCAACAAGGTGGTCATTGAAGACTCTTGGTGACTAGAGATTCCTCATGCATTAGATAGTAACCACCTTGTTATGGTCTTAAATGTTGTTGAGCATGTGCTTGCATTACTGCTATGCCAGATTCCAGTTAAGGAAATCATGCCTGACAGGTTCTATGCATGCGTAACTGCCCTTGCTATTTTCCATGCTTTCCCTAATGTGGCATCCTTTGCGTTTGCTAGAGTTGACCGCCTTGATAGGTGGTTGAACAAATAAGGGCTCTGATGTTATTTTTGGTTCTCGGTTAGAAGATTGCTTGATTTATGTAATCACACTCTTGAGTTTTTCGGCAATACAACTATGATGATTGTACTCATGTTTATATTTTGAATAAAATGAAGTTATAAGTTCGTGCATTTGAGTCTATCTTAGTTTTAGGGAATACTTATCCAAGGGGCCCCACTTGGTGAGTATTCCATCCCGTACCTTAGTTTAGTTTAGTTGTTATTTTATGTTCAGTAATTAGTTAAGAATCTGGCCCTGACTGAAACTACAGACACTAGAATTCCATTCTATGACTACTCCTACAACCAAAGTAGACATAGTAGTTTCCTATTTGTTCATTCAAATCTTCATTTTTGTCATGCATTTTAGCTTAATCTAGTTGTTGGGTGATGTTCAACATTTATGTTATTTCCTTCCAATCAATTTACTTTCAGCATTGTGTTTTCTCCTAGGTGTAGGATAGATATGTCTACTTTGGATTCCTAGTGCACATACAATGCTGACCCATTTCAAGTTTACGCCCCTGGGTTGAAAATTTAAATGCACCTTCATGATGATTGAAATGGATATTCAGGTTAGATGTCCAATCTATGAATCATAGGTGCAAGGGCTTAGTTGTTAAAATCATTGTAGGAGGCCAACATTTTTGGTGCCGTTGCTGAGGATGGTGTCAAAATAGGTTAGTTCTTTGGAGTCATTTATAGTTTTTCTTGAAGCTATATCATTTTTGGAGTTGTTCTTAGTATACCCCTTATTAGAAGTAATGTTCCACCTATTCTTTTGCCAATGTTTTGTGTGAGCTAGCTAATACTATGTTGAGACCACATGCGTAGAGGGAGGAGGAGAGATGCTCATGGGAGATTCCTTCCTAACAATCCTAATCCATTCCAATTAATTGAGTACTAGAATCTGTCTAGAAACAAAGAAGAAAAAGAGCCATACCCCTTTGTTGATACATTTCCTAATTTGACCAGTTCTAGAGTTTTCCTTGAAGATCAAAATCCGATTGAAGAATCCTTTGCTTTGGAATTTAATCAAGTAGGCATGGGTGATGCAAAGGGAAAAAAATCTAACAGAGCTAACCAACTAGCTTTTCCTTTCCCCATTGCTCATCAAAATGAAGTAGACAACCTCAAAAACATCCCTGCTTTAGTTCTTCTTAAGTTCTATGGGCTTGTTAGAAAAGATCCTGATACATTCTTGTTTGAGTTTGATATCCTCTATAGAAGTTATGACTATACCACTGATGCCCATAGGCTTAAGCTATTCCCTGCCACCTTGAAAGAACTTGCATTAAGATGGTTCATGAGCCTTGGAAAAGATACTATGGAGACTTGGGAGGACATGAAGACAAAATTCCTTGAGAAATACAAAGAGTATTACAGGGGCAGTGACATGAGAGGAGATGACATTTTCAAGATCCAACAAAAGGAAGATGAGAGCCTGGAAGATTTAATTTCAAAGTTTTTGTGTTGTTTGCAGAAATATCCATACCATACACTTAATGAAGAATTAAAAAAATGATTTTATTAAGAGGAATTACTGACAACTACACTGATGCCTTGGACCTGATAGGAGGAGATATCACCCAAATTCTAGGGAAGATATCAAGAAAATATGTCAGAATTATTCTAAGGCAACCTAAAAGAAAGGGAGAGCTTACCAATCTTATATGGTTATGTCATCTACCAATGGAGTTTCAAGGATGGATATTAGTCACTTACTAGTAGATTTCAAGCAATACATCATAAACAATTTGTCTACTTAGCTGGATTCACTTCAGGCCAAGAAGAAACAAGAGGATTCAGAGATAATGTTGGCAGAATATTGCCCTCATTGCAGACAAAAGATGAAGGACTGCAAATGCAAGATGATAACCAATATTGACAACAAGGAAATGACACCCAAGTTCAAACCAATCCAGGGTGATGATGATCAAGTCTACTATGTTGCACAAAGGAGGCCATGGGCTCCAAGATAGGGTATGCCACCAGATCCACTATCTTTTGCTGGGTCATATTTCAATTTGTATTCATCTAGTAATAAATGAAAACCCCCATATCCATTCAATTATGGAGGATATACACCATAGCCTTGGAATAACCCTCCAAATGCTTGGCCCAATTACCAAAACTCTCCACCCCAGTGGCAGAAACCTTAGGGGAATTGGCAACGATTTCAAAGAAATTGGTAGCCACCCCTAAGAAACTAGCAGCAAACATCTCAATGAAGGGGAGGACAACAATGGCTAAGCTAGACAACCAATTACATGCAACCACCTTATTAGCCCCAACAACTTGCTATAATGCCTCCTACCAATCCAAGTTCAAATGTTCCTAAACCTACTCAACTACCAACCCAACCTGCACCTAACCCAAATAATAAACCACAACATCAGCCAATATACCCTGCTGATCCAAATCAACTCCCTGCATATTATGTGAGTGTAAGTGACATCCATTTGTGTTCAGGAACCACTTTACCAACTCCTTCCACACCTATTATCACTGAGATTCTTGTGGAATAGGAGGAGCCTCTTAATGTCTCTGTTCAACCAAGTGCACCTAAAAATCTTGAACCAATCCCAACCAAGCAAACTGATCCTGAACCACCGTTTCCCTAGAGGTTAGAAATTGTGAAGAAAAAAGAAGAAAATGAGGACACAAATTTTAAAATTTTAGATCAGATGAATCATTTATGTATCTAGATACCTCTATTTCAGGCCATCAAAGGTGTTCCCATTTACAACAAAGCAATCAAGGAAGCATACCTTAAGAAGCCAAGCAGGAAGAAGAAAGACCCCACTAAAGTTTATTTGGTGGGATAGCTCACTGACATCATGCTTGGGAAAGTGACCATCCACAAGTACAATGAACCAAGGATTCCTATGGTAGGAGTTGTTATAAATAGGATGCAAATAAAGAATGCTCTGATTGATTTGGGAGCAACAATAAATGTTATGAACAAGGACATACTGAATCAACTAAATATTGTAAGTATGAGACCTAATCCTACTATCCTGCAACTTGCTGATAGTTATACTATTAAGCCTAATGGTATAGTGGAAGATCTAGTGGTAACTATAGACTCTTGGGAGTACCCAACATATTTTATGATTCTTTCTCCCAAAGACACACTAGGCGAGTACCCCATTATTCTTTGAAGACTGTGGTTAGCAGTAACAGATGTTTGTATTAGATGTTGGACAAGAGAAATGACCATTTCAGATGAGAAGAACACCAAAAATATTTTTCTCTACCCTCCTGCTCAACCATCCCATGTTAAGGATGATTCAGTATGGCCACATGTTGGTGAAGAGGCCAAGGAAATTAATTATGTGGCACAACTTATGATGTTAGGAAGAGGTCCTTTCCTGCAACTTCAAGAAGAAGATGAGGTAATGTCTAGTGTAATTCAGAACCATTATGAGGTAGAGGAAGCATCATCCTCTGATTCTTCCAATACAACGAAGACACTCCTGCACACTCTTCCTACAACCGCTCATCTTGCTGCCACTCTTCCTGCAGTCGTTCTTCATGCAGACACCTTTCTTGCAACCAAATTTGTTGCAACAATAGGTATGTTCCACACATTACTACCACATGAGCTCAAGGTACAAAGCATTAATGAAGTAGATATGGTTGAGTTAACTACACAAGTGCAAGTGTCAAAAGGGAAATATCTGAATATCAACAATAAATTGAGTGAAGAACAACAATTGTCATTAGAAAACTTGCTAAGGGCCCATCAAAATGCATTTGCATGAGATTATCATGATATGAAAAGATTGGATCCTAAAATTTTCACTCATAGGATATATATAAGAGATTATTGTACACCAGTAAGATAGCCACAAAGAAGAATTAACCCTGCATTAAGAGAAATTGTAAAAAGAGAACTGTAGAAATTGCTTGATCCTAGATTTATCTACCCCATTTCGGATATCCAGTGGGTGTCCCCATTGGTGATTGTTCCCAAAAAAGGAGGGAAGTGGAGAGTTTGTATTGATTCCAGGGAACTCAAATCTACCATGAAAAAATACCATTTTCCCTTGCCATTCATAGATCAAGTTCTGGACTCACTTGTAGGAAAGTATTACTTTTCTTTTTTTGATGGATTTAGTGGCTATAACCAGATCCAAATTGCACTAGAGGACCAGTAGAAGACCAAATTTACCTATCCATGGGGAACCTATTCCTACTTAGTACTTCCATTTGGCTTATACAATGCACCAAAAAATTTTCAGAGGGTAGTCATTAGTATATTTTCAGACATTTGTCATGATTGCATGGAGATTTATATGGATGATTTCACTACTTATGGTGCTGATTTCAATGAAGCACTAAAAAATATTAAAAGAGTCCTACAAAGATGTGCAAACCACAATATGTCTTTAAATAGTGAAAATTTCTTCATGATGATGTAGGAAGGTGTAGTTCTTGGCCACTACATCTCTCACAAAGGAATTCAAGTTGATCTTGCAAAGATTGAGGTAATTACCAATCTACCTATTCTTTCAAAACAAAAAGATGTCAGGAGTTTCTTAGGACATGCAGGTTATTACAAAAGGTTCATCAAGGACTTCAGAAAAATGACAACACCATTGTATAATATCCTAACTAAAGATGCCGAGTTCCAATGGATAGAAGGCCGTGACAAGGCATTTTTGGACTTGAAAGCAACTTTGACTCATGCTCTTGTGCTCAAGGGACCTAATTGGGAGTTTCCTTTTCACATCCATGCTGATGCATCAGACTATGCTATAGAAACGGTCCTAGGATAGAAAGAAGAAGCTATTGAAAACACCATTTACTTTGTCAGCAAAAATCTACAAGGAGCTGAATTCAACTATACAGCGACAGAAAAAGAAATGTTAGCAACGATCTATGCTTTAAAGAAATTCAGACATTACATAACCAACTACCAAATCTTTGTGCACACCGATCATGCAACCATTAGATACCTCATGAAAAAGCCTTTGATTTTAGGAAGGCTAGCAAGATGGTTATTATTGATGCAGGAGTTTGACATAACCATTGTGGATAAACCAAGGAAATCCAATGTTTTTGTAGATTTTCTTTTAAGGCTGATCACATCAAAAGAGAATCAAGTCATAAATGATTCTTTTCTTGATGAGCACTTATTTTCCATTAGTGCGCAGACACCCTGGTATGCTGACATAGCTAACTTTTTGGTCATAGGGAGAGTCCCTCCTCACTTCTCTCCAAAAGAGAGGATAATGCTCATTGAAATATATTTTCCTTTCTCATGGATTGTTGGATTTTTGTTCTGCACTGGACCTGACTAGGTCATGAGGAGATGTGTGAGAGAAGATGAAACATTTGATATTCTACATGCATGCCACAATGAACCCTATGGAGGACTTTTTTCAGCCAAGAGGACAACAATGAAGATTTTGAACACATGATATTACTAGCCAACACTTCACAAGGATGTAGGGAGATATACAAGGAAGTGTGACAGATGTCAAAGGATGGGCTGACCAAAAAAATATGATGATATGCCCATTTATCCTCAGGTATTAATTAGTCCATTTGATAAGTGGTGACTAGATTTTGTAGGACCCATTGATCCTCCATCAAAAGGTAAATCCTATATTTTAGTATGCATTGATTATGTAACTAAATGGGTAGAAGTTAAAGGCATGAATCATGCACGAGATAATAAGGTTGCATAATTTTTGTATGAGGAATTTTTCACATGATATGGAGCTCCAAGAGAAATAGTGACTGATCAAGGGACTCAATTCACTTCAACCCTTATTACAACACTGGTCAATGAGTACAACATTAGGCACAAGAATTTTGGGCTTACAGAACACCTAGAAAACAACTACAGGTTTTACTCCATTTGAGTTGTTATATGGAAATTCAGCCATGATGCCCATTGAATTTGAACATAACAATCTTAGAACTACAGTAGAATCAGGAATGGATATTTTTAAAGCACAAAGAGATAGAATCATGTAGCTGAATGCTTTGGATGAGATGAGGAAGGAAACCTTGCATCACGTAGAGGTAGTGAAAAATCAACGAATAAGATGGCATGATAAATTCATCAAGGATAAGAAGTTTTCGCTTGGAGATTGGGCACTACTAGTCTATGATTCAAGATATCAGGATAACACAGGAAAATTGCAGACAAGATGGCTCAGACCTTATGAAGTGGCTGAAGTATTTTCCAATGGAGTTTTTCAACTTACTACCATTGACCTTGCTAGGTTTAAGCTACTGGTGAATGGTCATTGCTTGAGACTGTATCACAAGCCAACTTCTAAGGAAGAGTTCCTCCAACAATTCACTCAGCATGCAATACCCGAACTTCCTGTAGTTGAAGGAAGTGGACCTAGTGTCCCTTCTTTTGACTAATTAAGGTATGTCACATCTCATAATAAAGATTCCCACTTTTTTGGGGTCCACTTCTTCACCCATCCGCCCTTTCATTCTACCTTTCTCTCTCTTCCACCTCATCACCATCATTTCACTTCACTTCATTTCACTCCACCTCATTCCACTCCACATTCATTAATTGCTCAACAAATTTCTTGAAAATGACCAATACTTTCTCCATGATCTTTGCAATAAACTTCCAAAAATTCAGGTATGTGCACATTAATTATTATATCTTAATTGTCTTCTAGTACATTTATTTAATTGTTGTAAATTAATATGGACGTTCACCATAGCATGCCATCATTTCCCGCTCCTATCAAATCATCCTTTCACCTCACATGTGAGGACACATGTACAAATTTAGGTTGGGGGGGAACATGTCAATGCCATGTCTGCATGTCTTCCCGTACTAATTCACATCAACAAGATTTAAGTGATTAAGCCAATTTGAATTCTGAAATGATGGCTCGTATATATGAAATTCAAATCCTTCACCGCTATTTTCCTTAATCATAGCCATCATTTATTACTCATTTATTGCTTTAATTGTCCTTGTCACAATCTTAAAACAAAAGGTAAAATTCAAATGACACCAACATTGGAAATTCAATAGAGTTGAAGGAAGGAAAATTTGGGTTTCCAGACAAGAATTATAGGAAGAAAATATTTGCAGAGTAACTTTTTGATTGTAGACAATGGGAGGTGGGTTGATTCAAAACGAACCCATAGTTCATGATGTTTTATTAAAAGATGCACCTTGCCTATCTAAGTTTAGAAACTGTGGATGGCTAGACTATTTCCTAAAGCTGGATGGATTCAATGAAGGTATTGCATTAGAATCCACCTAAACATTGTTTGAAGGTAGGGCCATAGTAAAAGGGCTGGAAGTCATAGCTATAGAGGAAATAATTGCAAAAGTTACGAGGTTACCTGCTTATAGAGAAAATTACCCTACAGCCAGAGATGCTAGGTCAGCTAGGACCAAATTCATAGAACCTAATGATCCTTCATTGAGCATAAACAAGCAAGGAGCGAAGATGACTTCTCTGCTTGAGCTTTGGAAGCAAGTTGTGGTCTATGTTGTCAAGTATATCACTTGCGAAGGTTGCCATTCAAATTTACATTCCATGCATTTTAAGCTCCTTAACCACATGAGGCACGAAAGGAGAATGAATGTGCCCAACATGCCGTATCACCTTCTTTCAATCATGGTAGAAGAAACTTAAAAAGGTAGGGACAATTCTGTTTCCCACCATTGCCTAATTAAATTATTAGTTGAGAAATCTCTGCATGATGTGTCCAATATTTCTTGAGAAGAATTTTTGAGAATTGATGAAATTAGAATAGAGTATTTGCAACCTAGGGTTTTGCCTTAACCTCGTAGGGTTGGGAGGAGAAGGAGCAATGTTGGGACCACTGTTGGTACCTCAACCACTGATGCAAGCCCTAGTGGAAACCCTTATGTAGCCACAAAAGCTATTGAAATTAGTTCTTTTGAGGCATAGTATTCTGATAATGAGGGTTCCTCTCCTAACTTCGATGATGATGTCCCTCTTGGCACATTAATGAAAACTAGGGCATAAAAGAGGAAGTCATAACTAAAAGAAGGAAAAGCTAAAAAGAAAATGATAGAAAAGGAAGTGCCAAGCTCTAGGAAATGAAAAGTTGACACTGTTCTTCCTGCAACAAAGGAAAAATGAAGAAACCCTCCCAGAAAATCAAAGTCAGTTGGGCCAATTGTTAGGGTATCTCTTGAGGGAAGCCCTAAACATGAAAAGTCATCACAGGAGGATACAAAAGCTCCAATGGAGCATGCAAATGAAAAGGAAAAGGATGTGTTCAAAGAAGCAACAAATTTAACACTGGCAGATCTTGCAGAGCAAGTTGAAAGCCAAACATGTGAAGAAAATCAAGAACTCCTATAGCAAGAGTTCCTATAGCATGAGAAAGAACAAGAACAACATGCCCTATATATTGAAATGGAAGAACAAGGCCTGGAACCCCTGCAACCAGAATGTGCTAAGTAAGAAGAAGCCCTACAAATAGTACTCTACTAAGAGAAAGCGCAAGTGCCAGGTAAAATAATAGTAGGAGTACATAAGCCCTTTGATTTTTCAATGAACATAGCAATTCTGAATTTATGGAAGGAAATACAAAGAAGAGAAGAATGGAAAGCAGAAAAACATAGGCTAAAGAAGGAAATTGAACAAAAAAAAAAGGAAATTGAAGATAAGAGTGCAAAATTAGCTGTTTTAAAGAAGAAAGTGGATGACATGGAAAATTTAGTGCCAAAAATATTGGAATGTAGAGCTCCTCTGAGGGTATATGCCTTGTATTTAAGAGAAAAGCATCTTTCATTCAAGTTTGCAAAGATTGTTTCGGGTTTGAACCCCTCAATTGAAACCCCTACTAAAATTTTCAATCGTTTTCAGATTGCTCCCCCTGAGATGAAAATTATGTTGTGTGAATTTTATTTACATAATTTTTCTGTAACCATATATGAAGATTGGAAGCCACTGCTATATGTTGGGGATGTCCAATTACGGGCATTCATGTCCTAGATACAAAATGAAGTAAGTTGGGGAAAACAGTACAAGACTTATAGGCAAGTTGAATCCAACATTTCCCTTCCCATTAGGGTTGAGTCTAGACATCCAAGAGATATTTTTAAGGATTGGCACATAAAGTTATACCAGCCAAGCTATAGCTACAGGATCCTTCTTGAGAGAGAGGCAACATATAAAGAGTATGAAGAGATGACAAGAACCACAAGAGACTCTATGATGGGATACCTCTCACAGAGATGGAATACCCTATCTGATGATTTGAAGCAAGCAAAGCCTCATTCCACACACAACTATGCTGCAACACCCAAAAGAATTGATAAGTATATTCAGCTCGAAAGAACAAAAGGGCAATTTTGGCTTCCACTATTTTTTCAGCCTCTTATTCTATTGTGGCCAGTGCCAAACTACAGGTTTTACATGTATGACATTGCTGATGAAAGGAAGAGATGGAGTAGAATGGAAAGAAAACAAGGGTTCTATTTGGATCCTAACTTAGATACAATAGAAATAGATGTGGGACAACTTGTAGTTGACAACTTCAGGGCATTGGCTAAACAAAAGCTCAATTCTTCCTCTGCTAGAGGACCAACAAGACATTAGGTTGGGGGGAAATGATGAGTCTAGTTTATGGTTTAATTATTGATAGGATTGTTATCCATTTCCTGCAGTTACATAAGACTTTGATGCTTGAGAGTTGATATTTCATAATATTTCCTTGAAACCATAAACCTTGGACATTAATTTATTTTCATAAGCTTTCAAATGATATCGATATGCCATGTGGACTGTTTGTGTTAACTTTGCATGTGATTAATGAATGTCGCTTTAAGATGATTATGTATATGCAATTGTGCATGCTAACGTTGTCATGTAGATGATTTGAGACCTGTAATTCAAGAAGATCCTGCCAACTAGGTGCGTGCTATATTGGTCAACAAGGTGGTCATTGAAGACTCTTGGCGGCTGGAGATTCCTCATGCATCGAATAGTAACCACCTTATTATGGTCTTAAATTCTACTGAGCATGCACTGTCATTATTGTTGTGCTAGATTCAAGTTAAGTCAATCATTCCTAACAGGTTTTGTGCATGCGTAGCCACCCCTTCTCTTTTCCATGCTTTCCCTAATGTGGCATCCTCCGCGTTTGTTGGAGTTGATTGCCTTGCTAGGTGGTTGAATAAATAAGGGCTCTGATGTTCTTTCTAGCTCTTGATTAGAAGATTTCTTAATTGATGTAATCACACTCTTGAGTTTTTTGATAATACAACTATGATGATTATACTCATGTTTTTCTTCTAAATAAAATGAAGTTATAAGTTCATGCATTTGAGTTTATCTTAGTTTTAGGGAATACTCATCCAAGGGGGCCCACTTGGTGAGTATTCCATCCTGTACCTTAGTTTAGTTTAGTTGTTATTTTCTGTTCAATAATTAGTTAAGAATCTGGTGTTGATTGTTCCTGCAACCACTAGAATTCCATTCCATGACTATTCTTACAGCCAAAGTAGACAGAGTATTTTCCCATTTTTTTCATTTAGATCTTCATTTCTGTCATGAATTTTAGCTTAATCTAGTTGTTGCGTGATGTTCAACATTTATGTTATTTCCTTCCAAGCAATTTACTTTCAACATTATATTTTATCTTAGCTGTAGGATAGATATGACTACTTTGGATTCCTAGTGCACATACAATGCTGACCCATTTCAAGTTTACGTCTTTGGGTTGACAATTTAAATGCACCTTCATGAAGATTGAAATGGCTATTCAGGTTAGATGTCCAATCTCTGAATCATAGGTGCAAGGGCTTAGTTGTTAAAATATTTGTAGGAGGCCAACACATTTAATGCGAATATATCACTATCAGGAAATACAACTTTCAGTCCAATGATTGTTGATTCACAACAATGATGTAGAATCAATGAATGAATTCATGCCATGTGTTGACACATCATTCATCCACCACTTTTGACTATCGTACCATTCGGGTTTACCAAATCAACCATCACCATGTGGTCCCCACCATCCACGCGACATCCATATCACTTCCATACAATTGATGTCACCCTCCACATAGACTAGTCCCACTATCCATCGATTATGTCACTATGTCGCTGAAAAACCAAACTTCACAACCTCAATATCAAAGGTTATGAAGCTATCAAAACTCGTGACATGCTGATAACGAGGTCGCCAAGTCGGGAGAAACACAAACTTCAAAACCTTCATCGGAGGTTAGGAATTTTCCAAAATCTGTAATATCTAGACAACAAAGAGATCACTGAGTCGCTAAGCTATTAAAATCCAAAATTCCACGACAACAAGCAGATCGCTATGTCGGGAGGTTATGAAACTCAAGAACCCCGTGACATAGGTTCCAAAGTTCCAACATTCTGCAATCCCATGACATAAAGGCCAACCAAGGGAAAAATGTCAAGTATTTAAGAGAGGTTCAACCCAACAAGTTGAGGCATATTTTCAAACAAGCTCCCACTTGATGAAGACTTATTGAATTCCTCTAAACTCAAAATTATTGAAAAACATAGGCCCCAAGGCTCATCGAATTGGAACACCACCGATACTTGTCTATGATCATAGGCTTTTCTAATGCATCAACGACATTCTCTAGAGTACCCACTATTTCTAGATTAACCTTTCCATCTTCCACCATGTCACAAACGAAATGATAATGATCATCGATATGCTTTGTCCTGGCATGGAAAGTAGGATTTTTTTGCCAAATAAATAACACTTTGACTATCACAACAAATAGTAATATTCCTTGCATTAAACCCGATATTTGAACACAAATGTTTGAGCCAAATGACTTCTTTGTAGGCATATGTTGCTACCATATACTCTGCCTCAGTAGTGGATAAAGCGACTACAACTTACCATTTTCTCATCCAACTCATTGCACCACTAAATAACATGAAGATGTATCCACTCATGGATCTTCTACTATTAATGTCCCTTGCCCAATTGAAATCCAAATACCCATGAATGCTAAGAGATCTCTATGATCCAACCGAGTTACCATGATAACACAAAGGATACTTCAAGGTACCCTTCAAATATCTGAAAACTCTCTTCACAACATCCCAATGCAGTCTTCCTAGATTAGCCATAAATAGACTAAGGAATCCCAGTGCTTGAGCAATGTCTGGCCTTGTACAAACCATTGCCAACTACACTTTCATAAGGTGCTTTGGTCATGTCCTCCATCTTGGTAGGAGATTTTGGACAATCTTCAACAAATAGCTTCGTTCCCTGCAACACTGGAACAACTAACTACTTGCAATCAGTCATACCAAAACTCTCTAGGATAGTGTTAATATATTTACTCTGGTTGAGCCAAAGATTTCTACTTCCCCTATCCCTTCTGATTTCCATACCCATAATGTACCGCACTACACCTAAATCTTTCATTTCAAACTGTGTTGACATTTGATATTTTAAAACATAAATCATGCCCTTACTATTCCCAAAGAATAACATATCATCAACATACATGGAAATAATAAGAAATCAATCATTTTTAGTTTTGTAATACACACAATGATCAAATTTTGACTTCACAAATCCCAATGACAACACATAGGTGTCAAACTTTTGGTACCACATTCTAGGCGATTGCTTCAAACCATATAGAGATTTCTTTAACTTGCAAACTAGATTTTCTTTACCTTTTTCAATGAAGTGCTTAGGCTAGGACGCATAAATTTCTTCTTCAAGCTCTCCATGAAGAAATTATGTCTTTGCATCTATCTGCTCGATCTCTAAGTCATATGCTACTACAAGCAACAAGAGAAATTTGATAGATGCCAGCTTAGCTACAGGAGAAATTTTTTCTCCATAATCAATTCCTTCCATCCGAGAATAACCTTTCATGACCAACTGAGCTTTATAGTTTTCAACACGACCATCCAGACCAATCTTTTACTTAAATACCCATTTAAAGCCAACAGGCTTTCGCCCTTTAGGCAGGGGTACCAAATCCTAGGTTGCACTCCTTTTTAATTCTATCATTTCCTCATTCATGGCTTCCAACCAGGAATTTGAATCAGACATACTAATAGCCTCTTTCACAGTCCTAGGATCACCAGTTCTAGTAATCAAATCATAGGAATAGTTTAAATCCAACATGGAAAATCCATACCTTCTAGGTTGCCGCTTCTCACGTGTAGATCTCCTCATAGACTGAGACTAAGTTTGTGGTTCTTCTTCTTTAGAATTCTTAGAGCTGCTAGAACTCTCCCCAGTTTTAGGTACACTTTGAATTTGTAGCTCCTCTTTATCTAGAGTTCAAGGAATTTCAACTACTTTTTCTTTCTTTTCTTCTTTCATCTCTGATTGTAGATCTGTTGAAGAAGGTTTCATCTCTCAAAATATTACACTTATGCTATACACAAAATTCTCAGTAACAGGATTCCAAAGCTTGTATCCTTTCACACCAACACCATAGCCAATGAAGATACATTTGAAAACCTTGTTCTCCAACTTTGATCTTTTCTCATTTGGCACATAAACATATGCTTCGTAGCCAAAGAGACAAATATCTCTCGGAGAGGGCTTCTTACCAGACCATGCTTCCATGGGTGTTTTTTCAACAAGAGCTGAACTAGGTGAACGATTAACCAAGTAACATGTTATAGCCACAACCTCAACCTAGAAATTATGCTCCAAACCAAGATTGATCAACATACGTCTCACTCTTTCAATTAACATCCTATTAAACCTTTCACCAACTCCATTTTGTTGTGGAGTATAAGGCATAGTTTTATGCCTTTTAATCCCATGTTCTTTGCAGTACCTTTCAAAGTCTGCAGAACAAAACTCATTGCCATTGTTTTTCCTCAAGCATTTAATTTTTCTTCTAGTTTGATTTTCTACCAAGTTTTTAAACTCTTTAAATCGACTTAACACTTCTGATTTGCTCTTTAGAAAATACAATTCCCTTCTCGAATAGTAATCAATAAACGAAACATAATATCTAGACTTCGATAATGAAGGAACATTCACTAGACCAAATACACCAGAATGAACATAATCTAGTATGACAAAAGATTTATGAGGACTCGAATAAAATGCAACCCAATGTTGCTTTCCATAAATGCAATATTCACAAAAATTGAACTCAAGGTTACAATCAATAAGCCCTTCTACTAGATTTTTATTTTTCAAGGCTTTCAAGGCTTTCTCTCTTATGTGACCAAGTCTATGATGCCACAACATGGTGTTCTCTATTGGGAGTTTCACCTCCAAGGAGTTTGCACCCAAAGATAATTCATTCCCCTCCTCTACACAAGCAACTTTGCTTGAATTTTTAGAGACATTGTTACATTGAACAAGACGTGCATCTAGCTTGTACAAAGTGCCAAAATGTGCACCCTTAGCCAACACCATTGATCCTCTAGTAATTTTATTGCCTCCACTCGAGAAGGAAACTTGCACTCCAACATCATTCATCTTACTAACATAAAGTAGGTTATGAGCCAAACCTAGTATGCGCAATACACCATCAATTTATTTGATTCCTCCATCAAGGAATTGGATTCTAACTCTTCCATGACCAAAAATTTCAAGAGATGAGTCACTTGCCAAGTACACCTTTCCACCAACATAGTTTTCATACTTAGTGACCCAATCTCTGTGATATGTCATGTGAAAAGATGTGCTTGAGTTAATTATCTAGACATCATCTGATGCTTGAGTCACCAAGGCTGCAATGAAGGCATCTGCATCACTCTGAGAAGATTCATTATCTGAGGAGTTGCTCTTCTTATTCTTTTTCTCCTCCTTGCAATCCTTTTAGATATGACTAGCCTACCCATAGCTCTAGAATTTCACCTTGTACTTCTTACCGTGAGACTTTAATCTCCCTTTAGATTTGGATTTATTATTCTTGTCTTTCTTCTTGCCTCTCTCCTTTGATCTGCTCCGAACAATAAGGACCTCCTTATCCATCTCAGAAGACTTCCTCTGCATTTCTTTTGATAGTAGTGAAGCAACCACGTCTTCCATATTAAAGGTGGTTGTTGTACTTCCAATAGCCATTACTAGATGATCCCATGTGTCAGGTAAGGAGCATAACAAAATCATACAGTGATCCTCCTCCTCTATCTTTACACCCATAGAGGCCAACTGAGCAACAATCATATTAAATGAATTCAAATGGTCTACTAAAGATGCAACTTCTCCCATCTTCAAGGAGTATAAATTCTTCCTCAAGAATAAATTATTCACCAGAGACTTCTCCTGATAAATGTCACCAAGTTTATTCCATAATGAAGAGGTAGTCTTCTCCTCATGGATGTTCAAGAGTACATAATCAACTAGACAAAGTCTTATCAACCCTCTAGCTTTTCTACTACGAGGTCCCAATCTTCTTGCTTCATACCTTGTGGCATAGTTCCAAACACAACAATCTAGAGGTCTTTATCCACCAATAGGTCTTCCATTTTGAGTTTCCACAACTCAATATTTTTGCCATTAAACTTTTCAATTTCTACTATACATGATGTGCTTGCCATCTCAAACTATAAATAAGACAATCAATTTTTCATTGCAAGACTCCCACTGAACTGAATTAGCAGAAAAAATCAACCCTACTCACAAGGATAACACAACTGGCCAGGCTTTGATACCACTTGTAAGGAAAGAAACAGTGTGTAAATACCTTCCTAATACAAAATCCTTTGGAAAGAAGTGTAGAAAAAGACCATTCTTTTATCAAGTTACAATCATTAAGATGCACATTCATAGAAAAAAAGAATATACAAATTGTCACATAGAGATAGCACCGGATTTACGTGGGAAAACCCTTACGGGAGAAAAACCCACACACCAAGTAAAGTCACTTTGTATTACAATAAATAGATTACATACAGAGTTACAAACTTCACTCTCAGATGTCAACTCACAACAACAATACAATCCCTTGATTGACCTCACACACAGATTATAGTCACACTATTTTTTCTCATTGTTACAATGCTTGTTAAGCATACAATAATGAACCACACAACCACCATTAGGTTTTCATTAATTTCACTATCTTCACCAAAAATATTCCTTCTTCTTGGGCCACACACACTGCCATCTAGCATGCATCAAGCCACCCAGCAATAAATTCGGTTACAAAGAATATTACTATATTTTCTCGCGGTCAACCCCCGAGATAGATCATGTATTTAATGCAAATATATCACTATCAGGAAATAATTTTTTTGATCCAATGATCATTGATTCACAATAGTGGTGTAGAATCAATGAATGAATTTGTGCCACATGTCGACACTCATCCACTGATTTTGACTATCATACCATTCAGGTTTACCAAATCAACCATCACTATGTGGTCCCCACCATCCACACGACATCCATATCACTATCGTACAACTGATGTCACCTTCCACACAAACCGATCCCACCATCCATCAGTTATGTCACTATGTCACTGAAAAACCAAACTTCACAACATCAATATCGGAGGTTATAAAGTTATCAAAACCCATGACATGCCGATAACGAGGTCACCAAGTTGCGAGAAACCCAAACTTCAGAACCTTCATCAAAGGTTAGGAATTTTCCAAAACCTGCGATATCCAGACAACAAAGAGATCGCCGAGTCACTAAGTTATGAAACTCTAGAACTCCATGACAAAGGTTACAAAAACTCTGAACATTGTGACAACAAGAAGATCGCTATGTTGAGAGGTTATGAAACTCAAGAACCTCATGACATAGGTTCCAAATTTCCAACTTTTCATGATCCCACAACATGAAGGTTGACCAAGGGAAAAACTTCATCTTTAAGAGAGTTTCAGGCTAGCAAGTTGAGGCATATTTTCGAACAAGCTCCCACTTGATGAAGAATTATAGGCTTCCTCTAAAATTGAAGTTATTGAAAAACATAGGTCCCAAGGCCCATCGAACTAGCACACCATCTATACATGTCTGTGCTCACAGGATTTGTCAATGCATATGTGACATTCTCTAGAGTACCCACTTTTTCTAGATTAGCCTTTCCATCTTCCACCATATCATGAATGAAATGATACTGAACATCGATATGCTTTGTCTTGGCATGGAAATTAGGATTTTTTCCAAATAAATAGTAATCTACCCTACATTAAACCTGATATCTAAATATAAATGTCTAAGCCAAATGACTTCTTTGTAGGCATGTGTTGCTGCCATATATTCTACCTCAGTAGTGGATAAAGCGACTGCAACTTGCCGCTTGCTCATCCAACTCGATGCACCACCAAATAACATGAAGATGTATCCACTCGTGTATCTTCTGTTGTCAATGTCTTCAGTCCAATCAGAATCCACATACCCATGAACGCTAAGAGATCTCTGTGATCCAACCAAGTTGCCATGATAAAAAAAAGCATACTCTAAGGTACCCTTCAAATATCTGAAAAATCTCTTCACATCATCCCAATGCGGTCTTCCTGGATTAGCCATAAACCGACTAAGCACTCCCACTGCTTGAGCAATGTCTGGCCTTGTACAAACCATTACATACATTAAATTTCCAACTACACTTGCATAAGGAACTCTGGTCATGTCCTCCATCTCGGTAGGAGATTTTGGACAATCTTCAATAGATAGCTTCATTCCCTACAATATTGGAACAATTAACTGCTTGCAATCAGTCATACCAAATCTCTCTAGGATAGGGTTGATATATTTACTCTGGCTAAGCCAAAGCTTTCCACTTCCCCTATCCAGAATGTACCACACTGCACCTAAATCTTCCATTTTAAACCATGTTGACAACTAAGATTTTAAAATAGAAATCATACCCTTACTATTCCCAAAGAATAACATATCATCAACATACATGGTAATAATAATAACTTGATCATTTTCAGTTTTGTAATACACACAATGATCAGATTTTGATCTCACAAATCCCAATGACAACACAAAGGTGTCAAAATTTTGGTACCACATTCTAGGTGATTGCTTCAAACCGTACAAAGTTTTCTTTAACTTGCAAACTGGATTTTCTTTATATTTTTGAACAAAGTGCTCAGGTTGGGACATATGAAATTCTTCTTCAAGCTCTCCATGAAGAAATGTTGTCTTCACATCCATCTGCTCGATCTCTAAGTCATACGCTGCTGCAAGCGACAAGAGAAATCTGATAGATGTCAGCTTAGCTATAGGAGAAAAAATTTCTCTATAATCAGTTCCCTCCATGGAATAACCTTTCACGACCAACTGAGCTTTATACTTTTCAACACTACCATCTAGACTGGTCTTTTTCTTAAATACCCATTTATAGCCAAAAGGCTTTCGCCCTTCAGGCAAGGGTACAAAATCCTAGGTTGCATTCCTTTTTAATGCCACCATTTCCTCATTCATGGCTTCCAACTAGGAATCTGAATCAGACATACTAATAGCCTCTTTCACAGTCCTAGGCTCATCAGTGCTACTAATCAAAGCATAGACATAGTTTGAATCCAACATGGAAAATCCATACCTTTTAGGTTTTCACTTTTCATGTGTAGACCTCCTCACAAGCTGAGGCCAAGGTTGTGGTTCTTCTTCTTCAGAACTCTCAAAGCTGCTATAACTCTCCTCAATTTTAGGTACACTTTGAATTCATAGTTCCTCTTTATCTAGAGTTCAAGGAATTTCAACTATTTTTTATTTCTTTTCTTTTTCATCTTTGACTGCAGATCAGTTGAAGAAGGTTTTACCTCTTGAAAGATTACACTTCTACTATACACAAACTTCTCAGTAACAATATTCCAAAGCTTGTATCCTTTCACTCCAACATGATAGCCAATGAAGATACATTTGAAAGTCTTTTTCTCCAACTTTTATCTTTTCTCATTTGGCACATAAACATATGCTTCATATCCAAAGACATGAATATGTCTCAGAGAGGGCTTCTTACCAAACCACGCTTCCATGGGTGTTTTGTCAACAAGAGCTGAAATAGGTGAACGATTAAATAAGTAACATGTTGTAGCCATAGTCTCAACCCAAAACTTCTACTCCAGACTAGCACTGCTCAACATACTTCTCGCTCTTTTAGTTAGTGTTATGTTAAACCTTTCAGATCTCCATTTTATTGTGGAGTATAAGGTGTAGTTTTATGCCTTTTAATGCCATGGTATTTGTAGTACCTTTCAAAGTTAGTAGAATAAAACTCACCAACATTGTCCGTCCTCAAGCATTTAATTTTTCTTTCAGTCTGATTTTCTACCAAGTTTTTAAAATCTTTAAATTGACTAAACACTTCTAATTTTCTCTTTAGAAAATACATAAATTCCCTTCTCGAATAGTCATCAATAAAAGAAACATATTATCTAGGGTTCGATAATGAAGGAACATTCATTGGAACAAATACATTAGAATGAACATAATTTAGTATGGAAGAAGATTTATGAGGACTCAAATAAAATGAAACATGGTGCTGCTTTCCATAAATGCAATGTTCACAAAAATCAAACTCAAGGTTACAATCAACAATCCCTTCTACTAGAATTTTATTTTTCAAGGCTTTCAAGTTTTTCTCTCCTATGTGATCGAGTCTATGATGCCACAACATGGTTTTCTCTGCCGAGAGTTTGAACTCTAAGGAGTTTGCACCCAAAGGAACTTCATTCCCCACCTCTACACGAGAAAGTTTGCTTGAATTTTCAAAGACATTGTTACATTGAATAGGACGTGCATCCAGCTTGTACAAAGTGCCAAAACATGCACCCTTAGCTAGCACTATTGATCTCTAGTCATTTTATAACCTCCAATCGATAAGGAAACTTGCAATCCAACATCATTCAACTTACTAATAGAAAGAAAGTTACGAGCCAAACTTGGTATGTGTAGAACACCATCAATTAATTTGATTCTTCCATTAGGGAATTAGATTCTAACTCTTTCACGACCAAAAATTTCAAGAGATGAGTCACTTTCCAAGTACACCTTTCCACCATCATAGTTTTCATAATTAGTGAACCAATCTCCATGGGATGTCATGTGAAAATATATGCCTGGGTTAATCATCCAGACATCATCTAATGTCTGAGTCACCAAGTCTACAATGAAGGCATTTGCATCACTCTAAGAAGAGTCATTGTCTGAGGAGTTTCTCTTCTTCTTATTTTTCGCCTTCTTGCAATCCTTTCAAATATGACTAGCCTACCCAGAATTCCAATATTTCACCTTGGAATTATTTCCAGGAGACTTTGATCTCCCTTCAGATTTGGATTTAGACTTCTTTTCTTTTTTCTTGCCTCTCTCCTTTGATCTGCCCCAAAAACAAAGGCCTCCTTGTCCATCTAAAAAGACTTCCTTCGAATTTCTTCTGGAAGCAACAAAGCAACCACATTTTCCATCTTAAAGGTGTTTTTTTTATTTCCAATAGCCATTACCAGATGGTCCCATGTGTCAGGTAAGGAGCATAACAAAAGCATACAACGATCCTCCTCCTCTATCTTTACACCCATAGAGACCAACTGAGCAACAATCATATTAAATGAACTGAAATGGTCTACTATAGATGCAACTTCTTCCATCTTCAAGGAGTATAAATTCTTCCTTAGGAATAAATTATTCACTAGAGACTTCCCTTGATAAATGTCACCAAGTTTCTTCCATAACAAAGATGTAGTCTTCTCCTCATGGATGTTCAAGAGTATAGAGTCGGCTAGACAAAGTCTTATCAACCCTCTAGATTTTCTATCTGGGAGGTCCCAATATTATTGCTTCATACCTTGTGGCATAGTTACAGACATAAAAATCTAGAGGTCTTTATCCACCAACAGGTCTTCCATTTTGAGTTTCCATAACTCAAAATTTTTTCCATTGAAATTTTCAATTTCTACTCTACCTGATATGCTTTCCATCTCAAACTGTAAACAAGGAAATCATTTTTTTACTGCAAGATTCCCACTGAACTGAATTAGCACAAAAAAATAGCCCTACTCACAAGGATAACACAATTGGCTAGGCTCTGATACCAGTTGTAAGGAAAGAAATAGTGCGAAAACACCTTCCTAATGTAAAATCCTCAGGAAAGAAGTAAACAAAAAACAATTCATTTAACAAGTTACAATCATTAAGATGCATAGTCATAGAACAAAATAATAGAGAAATTGTCACACACAAAGATAACACCAGATTTACATGGGAAAACCCTTACGAGAGAAAAACCCACACACCAAGTAAAGTCACTTTGTATTACAATAAATAGATTACATACAGAATTACAAACTTCACTCTCAGATGTAAACTCACATCAACAATACAATCCCTTGATCGACCTCACAAATAGATTATAGTCATGCTATTTTTTCTCACTATTACAATGCTTGTTAAGCATACAATACTACACCACACAACCACCATTAAGTTTTCATTAATTTCACTATCTTCATCGATAAGCTTCCTTCGTCTCGGGCCACACACACCACCATCTAGCACGCATCAAGCCACCCAATAATAAATTTGGTTACAAAGACTATTACCATATTTTCTTTTTTTCAACCCCTGAGACAAATCATGCATTTAATTAATGCAAATATATTGCTATCAGGAAATAAATCTTTCAGTCCAATGATCGTTGATTCACAATAGCAATGTAGAATCAACAAATGGATTCATGCCACGTGTTAACACATCATTCGTCCAATGCTTTTGAATCTTGTACCATTCAAGTTTACCAAATCAACCATCACCATGTGGTCCCCACCATCCACATGACATCCATATCATTTCCATATAGCTAATGTCACCTTCCACGCAGACTAGTCCCACCATCCATCGATTATATCACTAAAAAAAAAAACTTCACAACCTCAGTATCAGAGGTTATGAAGTTCTTAAAATCCATGACATTTTGATAACGAGGTTGCCAAGTCGGGTAAAACCCGAACTTCAAAACATTCATAAGAGGTTAGGAATTTTCCAAAACCCGTGATATCCAGACAAAAAAGAGATCATTGAGTTGCTAAGTTATGAAACTCCAAAACTCTATGAAAAATGTTACGAAAACTTGGATCACTGCAACAACAAGCAAAGCGCTATGTCGGGAGGTTATGAAACTCAAGAACCCCACAACATAGGTTCCAAAGTTCTAAATTTCTGTGATCTCGTGACATGAAAGGCGACCGAGGGAAAAATGTCAAGTCTTTAAGAGAGGTTCAAGAAAGCAAGTTAAGGCATATTTTCCAACACATACCTTTAAGAGGATCAAGGCTATTGAATTTTTTCTTCAGTCTAGACCAATAGTGCTTTTCATTCCCTTTTTGGTCCATATTGATGCTCCCTTTTTTATCCTCCCTATTCTCAATCATGTTAAAATCACTGCTTATAATCCATGGGACCTCTAGGAGTCTAGTTAGCCATTTCTACAACTCACTCCTCCCAAGATAATCATTGGGAGAATATAATGAAAAAATGTCAAATTTGGTATCACCCCTCTCAAAGGTGGCCCATACAACTCTGTTACAAGGAGATACCCCTGAGTTGATAAGATACTGTTTCCACTTATTAGCCATCAAAATAGAAACACCTCCTCTTCCTTTTTCATGCTTGGAAGCCAAGATGATTGAATTTCCCTAGATGAATTTCATGTTTGTTTCAAGAGTGAACCCCATGACTCTAAGTTCTTGCAGCAAGAAAAAGTCTTTATTCTGCTCTAGGTTGAGAAATATTCTCACCATATACTTCCTATTAGGGGATTCTAATCCTCTAACATTCCAGGAGGTGCAATTAACTATCGTTATTAACTTTGGTGGTAGAGGCTTCTTTAAAATTCTTGAACATTTAAAAGTACTTGATTGCATTCTCTTCATTCTCAATTCTTTCGAGATAAGGAACAACCAACACTATACTAGTTTTCTTCCTCTTCCCTTTGTCGATTCCTACACCATTTTTGCAGATTGATATAGTATTTCATTTTTTCCTACCTCTCTTCTTAGGTTCCTTAGGGGATTTGGGTCAGTTTCTACCACAAAATCCTTCACAGTTTCTAGATTGCTCTCATTTTTTTTGTAGATTCTTTTTCTACTAAGGAAGTTTCCTTAACATAATTCAAGTTGACCCCCTTACTCTATCACAAGCGAGGCCCACACTAATTCCAAGAGTCTCCTCACCATCAAAGTGCCTAATAGGGCTTACAAGTTCACTAGTTGGGCTTGGGTAAGAAACAACAATTTTGGATGATTCAGTCTTATCCACATACCACTTCTTGACCATGTCAGTCAGGGAATCAAGAGTGTCCTCAATCGACATTGAGATACATCCACCATATTTATCTACGAGGAACTCATCCCCTCTTGTGACACCTAGGTTAGAGTTTTCTTCTTTGTTTAAGGGATTATCCTTTCTAGCTCCAAGCCTCGAGGGGATTTTGGAGGACTGATTAGTCTCATAGGTAGAAATTAGATTCTTAACCATGGACAGGTTTTCATTAACCCTTACACTTTCATTATCTTGGGGGATAGATATCACAATTTCTTCATCTACAATAATTCCATTGACATAGGTTTTAATTACTTCTATTTTCTTTTGTTTTTTAATTTTTAATGCTTTCACCCTTTTTTAAAATGCTCTCAAGAGCTAATTGCTGGGCGCTTTTCTTAATAGTGCTCAAGCCTACTGGAGCATAGGGAAAATAACCGAGCTTAGGGTTAGAAGGGGGGGACCAATGATAGAAGGGGAGAGGTGGGAACCACAACTGACATGGGAGAGAACTAGTTGCGGTGGAGGAAAAATGCTGGAAGCTCGGGAGAGGAGAGGTAGCGGCAGGAGAATGGTCAAGGGGCAACACAACACTGGATACAAATAATTGACCAGGTGAAGGTGACTCATGGGCGAAGGGTGAATGAGAAGCTACAATAGGGAAGACTTTGAGTTGGAAAGTGACACACCACCATCACTTGGTGTCATTTCCTCCTCAACCAAAGAAAACACACCACCACTCAACCTAGGCAACTTAGCACTAGACTGGCCAACACCACCATTGATTAGAGGGTAGTTTTTTCTCTAATTCCCTTCTCTCCTACAAAGATAACAAGCACCTAATCTTCCAAGTACTTCACAAGGTAGATATGGAGGGTGCCCTTAATTTTTAAACCAATATTTCTAGGTAATTCAACCCTAGATTGAGGGACACAAGAACCCGTGCATTCAAGTTCGGTAGTGTAACCCTCTTGTTTGTTGACTCAAATAACATTTCTGAACGGTGCCACAATTTGGGAATGAAAGGCCACAGCTCGTGCACAATTTTCTTTACTAGTAGCCATCTAGAGCTTGATAGTGCGAGAATTTCATCACAATTTTCCCCAAGGGACCAAGATAAAACCCTAAACACACACTTTCCTACACTCTAGTAGGGATTTTAAAAAATTGTTAATTGCATATCATGATTCTTGAAATAAATTAAAAAAAACCTTTCTGAATCATCCTACATAGAGAAATTTGAATATTCAATTTTTTATTCCAAACAATATTGAACCAGTTATCCAAATATTTCTTGGCGGGGAGATTATTCGAGTCGAGGGAAACCATGAAAACCGTGACCCCAGAGAGCCTGCCTCTTTCTTTATGGATGGTATCAAGAATATTAAAATTCAAAAAAAATATAGTAGTGTTAGGATGATACATATATGTTGTGGCCCTCCATTAGTAGCGGAAATTTATTCTTCACCTGCGAACTCAAACACAATTTTTTCACTTTCCAAACACATAGGATGATAAAATACAACGACATCATGAAAAGACTTGGGGTGATTAATTTATTTAATTTCCCCCTCCTCTTTCGAGATGTCCCTAGAGGATTTGAAGGGGGTTGTACCCCCCTCCATGGAACTTCACACAAATGAGTGTCCTTTCAGGCAAGAGGAAAATAAAGATTAACACCACTCGAAACCCACATGAAGCCAAGAAAACAACCAAAGAAAAATACCAAATGTGATGCAATTAAATGAGGACAGATATAGAAGGGTATAGAGGATCAATACCTTCGTGGGGGAGGGTCGAGCCTCCCCCACCACAATTCCACTAAAACCCTCACACTAGACTTTGCAAAGCACCCTTTTTATAGCCTGATTTCTACTAAATTGATATTACTCCTACCCAATTATAGTATTTACAATGCAAATAAGAGGATTCTAAAATGGATTCTCAATAAATCCACATGGAAAAACCACAATGCTTGCATGCATACAAAACTCTACCATTGTATGTTTATTACCTCCTTGCATGCCAAATAACCCCTTGCATGTAAAGGCACCTACATGACATGGGTCACACCTATCATAGATTTTCCATTTCCAACTCTTACAATTGTCATAATTTTTCACATGTCATAATCAGTCATAAAATATGGTAACACATTCCATAAATTATGCTTTTGTAATGGATCCACAAAGTGGGATGCCTATTTCCTCAAGATAAGGACACATGTCATCCTAGTCACCTTACATGTAGGATGACACCTAACTATGCCAACTCCCACAAATGATATAATTGGATGAACATAAACAATTAACATATAAATAAATAAGTAGTCAACAAACTAATATTAGGATATTGCAAATTTTGAGACACCCTAATCCCAACAAAAATTGGGGGCACACATTAGATTCTATGTTATATTTTAGTAATTAAAAAATAGGAACATTTTTATGTGCATAAAATATTTGAACTAGAAATATTAACCCATTTTTTAAAATCCTTAGTAGATTGGAAACTATATTTGGAGTACTACAATTAATATTCTTATAATTTTTTTAAAATTTGACTATAGGCATCTTGAATTTCTTGTTGAAGTTCAAGTTTATCCAATTTCAAGATGAAAGGTGGCCACTTTTGACCCCCTTTTTATCCTTCATTTCCATAAATTTACCTTATTGACAAGTGACACACTCTTGCAATTAATTTTTCTCATGACATGATGCTTATTCTCATCTATTCTTCATTCATTTATACTTATTTCCATGCATTCAATCTTATCCTACCCTACTTATGCACATTCCTATATATATTTTCCACTTACACATCATTTATTAGCTTATATTTGTAGCTTTTTCCATATATTCATCATTTCCTCAAGACTAGAACCTTTCCAGAGCTTGGGTCAATCACAAGTGTATCAAATCAACCGAAAAATTTAAATTCTAAAGCTCCCACCCTTCTCATTCATTGTTATGAGTTGACATGGAACATGTTTTTGTGAATTACTTTTATGTCTTGTTACTTAAATAAATTAATTTGTAATCTTAATTCATATTCTAGAGATGACGTAAAAAGATAAGAGCAAGGAGAAAAAAATTAGAGCACATTTCATTTCTGGGTGATCCCACAATATTGGTTTGCAATTTTTGGCCAAACTGAACATTAAAATGAATTTTTTAACTAAATCTTCACTTTCAGAACTTATAGTGGCTAAACCGTGAGGAATTTGGAGATGATGCAAACTAGTGATTTGTGACATTTTATTTGTAGATTCTAAATATATATTTTTCAAAAAATTTGGAATCAGATTGCACTTATTTTCCCATCTCCTTCGAAAACTAGTTTTTAACAATAAATACCATTTTTAAAGAGTGACATTACTGGCTAACACAACTTTTTTTCTATGAAGGATAAAATTCTATTTTTTTAAAATTTAGATTTGTAATTGTTGATGGTCAAAATAGAACAACAACATAAAATAGAATATTCCTACTTTATTTCTTCTGAAAAAGAAAGACAACATATAGTAGTCTACCTTCCAAGGTCCTGGTAGTTGCTTCTCAACTATGCTGATGTCACTCAATTGGCCAATGCAACTGTAATATTCAAGGGGCCTTTGATGGTAATTAGGAACAAAAACTGTATCAGATTCATCAATCTATGTTTAATGTGGAGAGTTTAAATAAATAGAAAAAGGATAGATCAAGGCACAGATCAGTAAAACATGAACAAAATTCCTTAACATCTAGACATATATTCTCAACAACGAGTGTTTCTTAACAGATAAAAACCATAACATGATGCAACCCACAAAATAATTCATACCATTGCACAAATTCACATTGCTTAGTTTAATCATCATAACCATTCATCAAGATACATGAAGATTCAAAAAATATTACTCATTCGTTGCCAACAATATAGATCAACAGACATATAATAATTCCATTCATAGATAATTTAATGAAATAATATTTAAAATCTGGTTTCCCCTATTGATTTGCATCAAATAAGAAAAAATTATGCACAACAAACTCACTAGCATACAGTCTGATTATGGTTCATTAACCTCATCCAAGAAGTTCAACTCCAACATAAAAACTGTATAAATAGTGTATCTAAATTAAACATGAACTTAAAAGTGTCTTTTCTCAAAGCTACAAATCCTATCTGCTATTATCATGTGGCTAATCCTCTTTTATCAGCCCACCTTTAAAAAAAGGAACCTCAAAGTACATATAGGAATGCTACGCATAAATCCCTTTCAATTAGAAATTGAGATCCACTAATCAAGGAACCATAATTGCATCAAGAAACTAGACTGGCTGATCTTCAATTCAAAGGTTAATTGCCCTACTGTGCGAAATATGATGCCTAAGGAGAATCATAACACCAATGGATGAGAACCTTCAGTTCAGCATATGTGAAAATCCTGCAAAGTAGGAGGGAAAAGGGGAAGTCATGTGCCAAAAATAGAACATTTTTCTGCCAACTCACTCCCGCGTTGTTTGCTCAAGAAGATATTCATAATAGTTGGAGAGCACTTGTTGAAGGATGTCCACATTAGGCCCATTGACCCAACTGTCTTCAAATTTGATTCTTTTTAACTCTACTGAGGTGAATTCATGCATATCTTTCAATTTGGTCAACTCCCTCCTAGCAGCTTTCACCTCCTCTTTAATATCCATCAGTCTATCCAATAATAAATCCTCTCCGTCATCTTCTTTTTTCATGACCTCTTGGAATCCGTTGTTCCATTTCTCCTTCAATTGATCCAAATACATGCCTTCTTTAACCGGTATGTCTACATTAACTAAAATAGCTATTACAACTTCTAATTCATCAAGCTACTCATTCAAGTCTTTACTAGCGTCTTGAACTTCATTTCTATGCTTATAAATGAAGTCAGACCTAAACTAGATTATGCTTAAGGCCTTTTCCAGGAAATTTGCATTATCTTCTTCAAGGATTGATTGTTCTAAGAGAGCTGATTTTGGCAACTTGCTAATGTCCTTCAACTTCGAATATATCCCCTATATTCTTCTTCCTGCTTCCCTAGGACTTCAACATACTGATTCATTTCTTCTATCAACTCCAGTGCTCCTCCAATAGGTTGAAATGTTTTATAAAAATAGAAGCAAGCAAAACGTTAATTTTCTTCTTTAGATAAAAGTGCTTCCTAGTAGTGTACAAGCCCAACTTTAGGTGCATCAATTCATTGCAAACTATCTTGGCTCCCACAAGGTGTGGACAACTATATTCACCCAACTTCATGGGGAACTTATGACAACCGAGCTTATGCTTTATACCAAATTTAGAATTAATCCCCAAAGCTTGATAAATGAAATCCATTAAAACAATCCTATTGCTGCAGAATCTAGGGAGTAGGTGAGGGTGACCATCAAATCCAACTAGTCTAAAATAAGTAAAATTGGGGTATTGGATAAACCAACATCCCTAATTTGTGATGAATTCCATGGCCTCCTAGCTCAATCTGTATCCTGCATCTCTCGTAAGTTGTTTAATAATGACATAAAGAAATGCATCATTAACCCTTCTATAATGTAGTTCAGAAGTCTACAATGTGAGCTGATCATAATGATTCCACACCTTATTCTATCCATCAGCTTCTCCCAAAACCCTCACTCTGTTTAATCCAGGAAATATGCCTCTTCTTGCTACTACATAAATCACATAAGAGGTCATGAAGAAACTTTTAGTTTCTCTCACTCTAATCATTTGGTTGTGTATGCATTCAGACACAATCATGGGCCAATCAAACTATTACCTACCATCTAGGATAGTCTAAATGAATGGAAACATCAATTCTTAAAAGTGAAAAGCATCCCTTTTTCCAAATACTCTGGACAACATCATTATCAGGTCCCCAATATCCTTGTAGAATTCTGCCCTTTTAGGCTGATCCGAAAACTTAAGCAAATAATT
Source organism: Sequoiadendron giganteum (assembly GCA_007115665.2). NCBI lineage: Eukaryota > Viridiplantae > Streptophyta > Pinopsida > Cupressales > Cupressaceae > Sequoiadendron > Sequoiadendron giganteum. Next base: position 507,801,976 of record CM021108.1, on the reverse strand, counting down.
TTTCTTAGCTCTCATCCATCTCTTGTTTAGATGAGTTCTATTAGCATCCTTTTTATTACTATATATTTTTAAGGCCTCTGCCTCATTGAGTTTCCTAGGATTTTGTGGGGTGGGTACATTGAACATGAACTGAAACATTTGTGGAGTTAGATCAATAATAATATTGCACGATGAGTCCACACATTTCCTAGAAGTAGGATTGTAGGCCCCAACTGCTATCATTATTAGTTCTAGACACTAGAATGATAGAGGAAATACAACAATATGCGCCAATCCCAATTCATCAAATCTTTTAGTCCTCCTTGTTACTTCCTTAGAAAATACTTCTAGAAACAACTCCTCACAATGGAATGGGCCTAGGTTGGTATCAGTTATATCCACCCAATCAAAATCCACCTTAGTAGCAGTGATGGCAAGACCCTGATGTTTGTACCTCAAAGTATAAGAGAGTTGTTCCGGCTTGACCTTTTTAGGCTTTGCTCCTGGTTTTGAAGTCTTCGTAGGTTGACTCCTTTGAGAAGCCTCACCCGATGCTCATGACATCTCTTAATTTCTATAATAAAACCCAATATTAGATCCATAAGAAGCATAAAACCCCGGATCAGAGATCTAACCTTTCATATACTTACTTCACACTTAGTCAAAATTACATACTTATCGGAGGTAGGACTAGAAAAAAGAACACCCCTAGAGGCTTTGAAGCACTGCTAGGGTCGGGACCGGAATGGACATTGGACTTATCACAAACCATATAGCAGGATCAAAATCAAAATGAAAATGGTCATCGAAACCGGGATCAGACTAGAAATCGGACATCGTACAATGAAGAAGTTTCAAATTTATATCCTGGTCCGCTTCCACTTTCGGCAAAGTGAAATAATTTTGATAGTTCATAATTCATCAGAAGCGGGATCGGGAATGGATCCAACATGCATTGCAAATAAAGGTTCGTAAACAAAATTAATCCTAGATTCGCCTCTGGTTAAGATCAAACATGATGTCATCATTAGAAGTTTCTCTGTAGAACGAATTGCATTACGACCTTAGCACGAGGTCATCAGATAAGCCAAGGAGGCTTAAAGTAATAGTACAAAACTATCCCCATACGACCAAATGGAAAATCTCACGACTAGGGAATAAATTTTAAATTAAACACAAAAGCGCAAAACCCTAGATTATTAAAACTGTCGACTTAAGCAATTAGGGCATCCATTAACCCTACTTAACATCAATGATTCGAGATGTGAAAATGAAAGGCGGGCAAAGCGATGGATCAAAGACAACCATGAAACCAAGAGAACAATGGTATGAGCATGAAGAAAATGTGAAAAGACCGTTTCAAAGCAAAAACAAACGAGAAAATGACAAACAATAAGTAAAACAAACATAAAGAAAGAACTGAAGACAAGAAAAAGAAAAGAAAAGAAAAGAAAAGCAAAGAAAACAAGAAAGGATTCAAACGAAAAGAGTCATGAACCCTGCGAAGAATGACAAACCAAAAAAACACAACGAAAGCAACAAAGAAAATAAACCCTACCCCGAAATGCAATCCAACAGGCTGGATCTTGATGCGAATCTGCATGCAAATGCTTGACCTCTGATTGAATTGTGTTCCCAAATGCTCTACGTCGACTTTGGTTCGATATTACTGCTCACAATGGTAATAATAAGTAGTAAATCAACCCTTTTTAAGGTTAAAAATTGATTCCACACGTGTAAAAAGGTCCATAATTAATGTCATAAATGCAGTAGGTCAGAAGCAGAATTGCGGTGAGAATAAGCAAAAAACATCACACAACCGAAGTAAAGTCAGAAAGCAACAAGAAAGGTGAGAGCGAAAGCAGAATGAGAACTAGGTTTGGAAACTTTTTCCAAGTTCCGAGTTTGGTTCCAGTCTGATTCCAAATCCACCGACGACGAAGAAAAGGAAAGAAAGAACCAAAAAGAAGACATCGAGATCGAGATAAGGTAAAAAACATCAATCCCAAGTCCAAACAAATAAACCACAAAGGCAGAGGCAAAGGTGTGATGGAAACAAAGTTTGGAACTTTGTATAAACCCCGAACTTAATACCCATTTTGATTCCGTTTCTGTGAAAGGAAAACAAGACAGATCGAAGAGACAAACAAAGAGACAAGTGGGATCAAAATTGGGACGGGGTCAGGGAATGAAACTCAAAACGAGTTTCAAATCCATATTCCATTCGAGTTCTGGTTCTGGAAGAACAAAAGAAATAAAAACAAAGTGTTGGAAGGAAGAATGACCCAAGCTTTGTTGAAAAAGACCCCAAGACAGAAAACAAAAGAGGGGGACCCATTTTGACCAAGGCAAAAGATGGGGTGGTTATGCAAGGCATAACAAATGGTGACTCGGTTGGGAAAATGGTTTTCCCATTTTCAAGATATTAAAGAACTTAGTCACCCAAACCTATTGGTTTATGAATCATGTTAAATTGAATAAGATCAAATATGCAAGGTAAGGTTGAGTTGGAATCTCAGATGTATGTCATCATGAACTACTTTGAGTCTGAGTGTGTGCATATATGGTGCATCCTTCTTCATAGACACTTTCTCCACTCATGAACAACTACACCTAAGATCCAAGCTACATAGGTTGAGTCCTTTAGTTGTCGTGCAATGAAATCTTGGGCATTGCTCTGTTGCCATACATGCGTCCATAGCCCCGACGAAGATACCTCTAGTTATCTCAAAGCATTTCTCTAGTGCCAGAAAGGCATCCATAGCCCTGATAGAGATACTTGAATCACCCATTTTATATTGAGTTTTTACCTTTTCTTTCAATAATTCTCTTCCCTCTTTTCTTCCTTTTTTTTTAACATTTTATTGAGTGGAAATTCTTTATGGACTATTATCAATACTCAGATGTAATTGATTTGAAATATAGGTTGAGAACTACAATGAATTTCATGACAGTCTTGGAATCAAATTTTTCACTTGAATAAGATATACAACCAATTTGAAATAAATAGGCATTTTACTTAGGTAGATGTTTATCTATTTTGTGACAGACTTCAATCATAATTCATGAGATATTCACAATGTACCTTTTCCTTAATAACTTTTCAAACCAACATTAGAATGGTCATAAGACATGAGTTTAGAATGAAATCACTCCACAGAAGCTCCCTGAAAATACCTAAATCAATTTATCTCCTAGTGCCTGTAGCATACTTTGAATAACAACCCCTTTTCTTGGAATGGATAGAAATGAAGATCCCTAACTAAATCAGAAAGATAACTTTCTGTTTCAGCACTCAATTTGGCTTCAGTTAGTTTCAGTTCTGGAGGGAATTATGGGATTTTTTGAGCTATTAGTTGTAATATCTGCTCATTGTAAAGGGGTTAGACACCCAAGAAAATAGGGAGAAGTTTTTTTTTTTAACAACTTAGTTGATTAAAGTTAGCAATAGGATAGTTAATGGATATTTCTACAATTCTTATGTTTTAGCTGGGTTAACTCAAAGATATTGGTTTCTGTACATTGGTGATCTTGCCAAATTTGTAAATGCTGCTTATCTATTTTGCAATAGTAGGAGTAGCCAAACTTAAACCTGATTTAGGTTGTGCTCTAGAATGTTTTTGTTTTATTAATCATTTGATTTGGAAATTTTTCAAGGAATGAAGTTCTATCTTTTTATTTTTGGTTCAAATGGTGATATGAAATCTGCTGATGAAATTTGCACTGTGAATGAATAGCTGTGTATTAATTACAAGTTAATTGGTTTTGCAGTTTTAGTTTAGGAATTCCTGGGAAAGTAACAGGTCTAATTAGTTGAATGAATCAACATTCTTTTATATCTTGTGTCCTTGATCTATCTTTTGCCTTTTTTTTATACCCCCCTATTAAAGCAAGTTTAGATAGAAGTTTGATCCTGCAGCAATCAAGAAGCTCAATAACTAGCAGGCCCCTTGAATATTACAACCTCATTGACCACTCAACAAAATAACATAGTTGAGAACCAACTACCAGGACCTTGGAAGTTACACTACTATATGTTGTCTTTCTTTTTCAGGAGAAATAGAGTAGGAATATTCTATTTTATGTTGTTGTGCTATTTTGACCATCAACAGTAACTACGATATCTACTACATGGAATTGGTTTCATAGTGCATTTCATTGAATATTTTTTTCTTAATTAAGTTTCAAATTCAAACCAGTTATAATTTAGACATAATTTACTAGATAAAACATAACTTAAATTTTGTATGCATTGAAATTCATTTTTTTTTTCTTGGATTAAAGACATCAATATCTAACGTGCATAGATATTTTTCAATTTTTTTTTGATAATCTGCTATTTTTCCACATGTGAAGAATAAAGAGCTTGATTTTCAGAGAAAAAACTACATTCACAAGAAAATAAAAATATAATAATCAAATTAAATTTATTTGAAATTATACTTTTTAGGAAGCTTATAATAAGGACTACATAATTACAAAAAATAAATTTTGAATGAATTCATTTGATCCCCGATAAGGTAAATCAAAAGAAAATTTTTATCAACATTTTGATGGGTGTAAAGGAGACTCCATTATAGGTATAGTTTAAAACTAGTGGGGTTCTATCCAAGGGGGTTTGATCTAAGTTGGTTTGATCAAACCATCTTCAATTGGAATTTTTCAAGGCTTAAATCATTATATTTTCTAAAAATATGTGATTTCAACTAAAATCAGGATCTCCTAGAAAGTGTAAACCACTATTGTGGGATCACCCTTCTAATGGATAGAGAATCTTAATCTACATTAGAATCATATATGCCAATTACAAGTCCATGATTGTTGCCTTCAATAATTCACTTAGAACCATATAATTGGTTTGAACAAGGGATTATATTATGATAATTTGACTCTAGATCTCCCCTAAGGTGTTTATAATTATAGCCTTGATATATTTTGACTCAAGGAGGACAAGGGTGGGGAGATCTTTGTTGTAATTTTATATTGGATCATTCTTTTTGAGTCAAATTTCACTCTTATTCATCAAATAAATCTTGTGGTACTTGGGTTATGTTGGTGTTTTTCCCAGTACACCTTAAAAGAGCTCTAGAAGGTAGCCATCCTTCATTGTCAATCATCTCACAGATGAATGGCCAAATTGACAAGTAAAGGGGTTTTGCACCCTTGACCCTTACACTTTAGGCTCTGCAAGACCAAGGAGGGTATTTCCTGGCAAAGTTCACATAGATTTATCCGAATGAGTGAACATACTACGCAAATGTGTTCCTCTACACACAAATAAGAATTTTATAGCAAAATCTTGGTTGGTTTTTACACAAATAACCCCCCATTTGCTAGGAACAGGGCATTGTTTCGAACTTGCATCTTAGAATGAGAAAAAAATGATTTAATTTTATCCTCATTATGAGTCCTTGACATGGTATACTAGACATCCTACCAAATTACAGAGACATACACAAAACAAACCAGTGCTTCATCCATTGGGCACATAGTCGAACACATGATAGTTGGTAATGCACAAATCATGAAATCAATGGCTTCTTCCCATAATGCCTTACATTATGAAAATTTCACATTCACCAAACCACCACTTCTTATCAAAATCCTGGGTAACTGATCACAAACCTATAAATCCTTTCCAGTATTTTAATCAACCTCTTAGGCTAAGACAAGAAAATAAATTATAAATTCAATTAAGCATTGAAAGAAAAATGATAAAAACACTTGGTTTCTCATTCATAATATTGTAATAGTCACTCACAAGAGAGTAGGTATCCTGATTTTACATATTCATCATAATATCAAAAGAGTTGTGCAAAATAATCTAAGATCAACATGTAAGGGATTTGAACCCAAGACAAAACCCTAGTACGTCATATATACATTCTATGTTTCATTTACATTCAACCAACACCTAAGCCATTCTCAGACTCAAATAGATATCAATCTCCTAAAATGAACCTTGAAATCCCTTTTATAAGCCAAGTGAGCAAAAAGCAAAGGGTTCATTTTAGTTACATTTCGTGGTAATTTTGAGGCCATTTTGTCTCATGGGGCTTTATCCCTGAACACTTATCATTTCATTAGTGTATTACAGGAGAGGAAAAATCAAAAAGAGGTAACTAGTTGTTGGGTGGAGATGCCACACAAGCCTTCCAAAAGGCATCACCATCATAATCCACACTTTACCAAAAATAATAAAAGTCACCATCATGCCTAACAAAAAAAGACTTCTCATAACACCCTTGTCAGGAACCACATCATCGACTCGGGACCCCATCACCACCAATCAACACACATGGGCATCACCCGACCTTGTTACTAGCTGAGTGGACGCCTTCACCTGGCCTCCTCACAGAGAGTGGAATTGAAACCACTACCTCTTTGTCTGAATCAGTATAAGGCACAAGGGAAACATGGCAATGGCCACTGCCAAAGCCAAACCCTTCATCCTCTTCTCAAGAGCTATCACTTATCACCACCAGAGGACTAGGTTTGCTGGAGAAAACCCCAGGGCCTATCGCCATCCCCGTTAATTCTTTCACAAACAACTCGGATTCCTTCTTCTCATACTAGGCCAATTTCTCTGCACATGCTCGTGGTTAGAGATTGTAAGCATCTCTAAGAACAACAACCCTCCTTGTTCATTTATGAGCACTCCTTTTAGCTCTTGGGATGATCAGTGCCTCTTCGACTGTATTTATTTGCTTAGGTTCATAAGCCAGTGGTTCTTGCAAACTCAAACGACGCGACCTGCATACTGGTGTGGAAGAAGGGGTCGACCGACTCATCGTGTTAGCAACGCAAGTTGGATATACGCAAAAACTGATAGCACTCACTGAGAGATCCCTAGATAAAAATAGCATGAACTGCACCAACACCAAATGTAAGAAAAGGTTGCCAAAATAATGCAAGAAAAGCATAGTCATCAAGGCACTAGCCCACTAGCCCACCACCCTGGCAAGAACTCACCACACAACAACAATTATTGATCAACACCTGTGATGATTAACCATAAGCATAAATTTGAAAGAAGAATGGTGAATAATCTAAAGGATGATCCTCATTAAATAGATGAATTCCTAGCATGCTGCAATTAATGGCCATTCTAGCTTGCTCGCATGACTCAAAAAATCAATCACTGGCATGTTGCATCTTAGCCGTTGATCACCATAGATTAAAGCTCAATCAACAAGGATCATTAAGGATCGCCACTTGATTTACTGGTAGTACTTAGAAACAATGAAGAAGTGCTTTAAAACTGCCACGTACCTAGCCATATCTCGAGCCTATCAATCCTTGGCATGCGCGCCATCGATCCAACAATCGCTAGAAAATCCCAGCCACAGTTTGAAAACATCGCTCATCACCGGTTTATCCTTTCCATATATGTTTCATCCAGTGATGGCTAAGAAGCCATCGATGAAACATCAACCGTTGATCCTAATTATGCAAGGATCCTTATTGTTGGTACCTAATTGCATCGTTGGTTTGGCATTGATACTCGATTGCATTGTCCTATCCCATGATAAATCAAGCACATGGAGATGAAGAAACCTAGTTCATCGGTGGTTGCAAGTTTCATCCTAACCCGCAACGAGAAACACGTGACAATGGAGGAGACAACGATGTAGATCACAAGTATTCCATTGGCACCAAACCTTATCGCAAGGCCCGTCACACGTTAGCCCCCAAGTTGACTAGCCTCAACCAATGAGACATTTCACCCTAGCGATGGAATACAATCAAGCCATTGCTCATCACCAGTTTAACTATATCTAGCACAAGACAACCTGCGATAGTTAGAAAGATAGTGATGGGTCAAAATGTTGACTGTATCATGCATCGAGTGTTACTCCCTCAAAGACATAAACAAACAAGCGAAGACATGCCATCGAATGATACAAAAAGGAAGGGCATCGCTCATCGCGGGTTACTTGACAAATCTCACAAACAGATAGGCGATGGGCGATGCGAAACTAAAAAAACCCAACTTAAGGAGAAAATACAAGCACATGCACCAAAGGTTGTTTTAAAAGATGACCTAGTCATGGCGGGTAAGACAATGAAGGTGCCGGTAACTCATGAGACTTAGGACCATGAAGAAATAATGAAATGATCAGAAACCGGTTCAACCAGTCAACTCAAAAATAGAAAGTCGAAAGCCCGAGAGGACATGGACATGAAAACCTTACAAAACCAAGACCCTAGGATGATGACCAACAGGGTTTTAACCTCAATTTTTAAGTGGAACAAGGAAAAAATTAAAGGTTCCACCAGTGGCTCCGATTGGGGATGTATACCTCCTATAGGCATAGCAAGATCTCAGAATCTTAGGTAGAAGCAGACCCTTTTAATACAAACAATTCAACCCTGGGATTGCTTTAGTTCTCCTTGCTTTGATATGGTTTTATGGTCCTAGGCCATGAAATGAGAAAATACAATCAATTCTTACTTCTATCAAAAGATTTGTCCTGTTGTTCTTGTAGTGGACATACCCATGGGTTAGGCATGCCAGGGTGACTCAAATCACTCCAATTGGCATCCCCGCTCTTGTCTTGCATGATGTTCTCAATTTTGTTAGCCTACAAAAATGAAATCCCATCTAACTGAGATGGTAAGACAAAATATTCATATCTTGCCTGGTGACTGTCTAGGGCATCATACTAGAATCCTTTATTTATGCCTCGGTGCATACTAGAGACACCTTTTGCAATGTCAAAAGGAAATGAATCATTGCTAATGATATCCCTTTTACAATAAAAGTGAGTATTGTTATTATCTAACAAGAACAAACCTGCAATAAGGCCCAAAAGCTGAGGAGAGTCTACAAAAAATTCTAGCACACAATCGTATTGGTCACCATCACATGTCAGAGCAAGTACATGTACACTAGACCTTCAATCGTCACAATAGGCATATACTGAATTATCTTGATCATTATGTTAATGATATCAAGTTTCCACAATCCATAATGTTGTTTGTAATGATTTCTGGCTTAGATTGTGTTGTTTGATCATTATGCATGTCTGCCGTTTGGAGGGTTAACTGATCTAAATCAGCAACTATGATAGTAAAATGTGAGTCATTACCACCTTCGCCTTTACCCTCAATCACCACATTCATGTCATCATCAATACCCTTACAAGGTGCATATCTGTTATGAAAACATCAGAACTTGCAACAAATAGTGGATTATCCCTACACCAATAAGAATCAACTCCCATCTTATCATCTATTGGTGAAGGTTCATTATATAGTGGGTTATGCCATATTCTCATTGTACTTACATCCACCCCTATCAGATGGGTATTTGGGTCACAATCTCTCATACATTGAGAGTCTTCATCAAGATCATCTTCATCACTTACACGCAAAATTATGGAACCACATTTTGAAAATTCATCACATGAGGAAAAAAATCTAGCCTCATCCACTTGAATCCCCTCACGATCACCAACATGTTCCCTATTAGAGGCTACGGACCCCATATCCATTACATAGGATGACTTGTATCCAATAAAACCATAGTCTGAATCTAGCTCGTCACCAAAGGAACCACTACTTTGTGTGTCGTGATCATCAATCTGGCTAGGAAGTGATACCTCTCCTTGCTTTTGCTTGTCTCTCACAATACCCCAAGGGTGGAAATCAGGTACCACTTCACCATCTTGGTATGGTACCTCAACAACTACATTATTCATCAGACAAACAAGATCACCAACACATGGTTCATGTTCAGAAAAATCGTCCTGCTCTAACAACAAAGATTCCTGATCCTCCTGGTAATGAGCATCATTGACATCACTCTGATATGAAATCTATCCTTCCTGTTCATTATGAATCCTCTCAATGATCCCGATCCAATCAATGACTTGGCTCAAGGCATGAGGCTTTACCTCTTCTGGTAGAGTACTCAATCCAGGTTGATATAACCCACAAAACAAATCAATGCATGTTAGGGCACTGGGCCTAAAATTTTCAGGTACATCAGTGAACCTAGAAAAAAAGGGCCAAGGGATTCCCCTTCATGCTTTTGCATGTCACACAATCTTTGAACTGCAAAAGCTCGGTCATCTTTATCATGCACAGGGACACCATCCCCTTCAACCACAATATAACCTTCTTGCGATGCTATTGATGGGTTGGAGACAACAACAATCTCATTCTCATGTTCTAACTCATTATTGATTGACTCATCTACCATTGCAGCATCATGGGGAGTATTTAAATTCTCATCACAAATATTGAAATCTCCCCTCATCATTGAGTATTTCAAATTGTTCTCAATGTCTATGGCAATGTGATATGCTTGTTGTAATGTTGTAGGTTCCTTATCTCTCAACAAGTAACTCATTTTTCAATAAAATGCTCCCAAGTACACAACCAAACATTCAACATCATTTGGTCTTATGTGTGCTGGGATTTCCCTTATCACCTTTGAAAACCGAATATTAAATGAAGGGACCAAATCCTCTTCATTCTTTTCCATGTCCATAATTTTTTGTCTAACTAGGACCAGATCAATCCTTTCTCCAAATTGTTCCATGAACACCAATTTGAATTCCCTCCATGAGTGTATAAAAGGCATAGGTAAATACGATAGCCAATCTCTGGCATATCCTTTCAAAGATTGAACAAATAGTTTCATAACTACATCTTCAAAGGTCACCTCATAATCTCCCATCACATCAACAAAGTCCTGCAGATGTTGATTTGCCGACTCAATATATTTACCTTTAAATATTGGTATCTTGTTCCTAATGTTGTATGGTACAACAATTGGGTACCCACAAATGTTATTGAAATCCAAAGATTTGTACCTTTCACTATTGAAACCTCCCTGATGTGACAAGGGGGGCCATTATTTACATCCTTGTCAAGAAACATGTCCTGACTAGACATCTTGTTGTTTCTAGCATGTCTTGTTACATACACTCCCAGGGATGTTCAAAATATTTTACTAGACAAAACTCCAAGCTCTTCATATAATAAATTCCAAGTTCTACTTGCTTAGGATCAGGATTTACATGTTTCTTTTATACACTACATATAATTTCACAGCCCTTACTTAAAAAAATGCAAAATTCAACTACCCTTTCCCTTGGTTCACGCTCTTTTCACTTAGTGGGAAATCATTTACACTTTTGAAAATAAAAGAATTCTCATAATTTGTTAACATAGCAATATGAAAAATACCTGGCCTCCTTGCAACATTCACTTAACTTTTCCTTTTAACATATGGATATGGATCTTTAGCACTTGTCAGGTTCTTTAGTCAGAGTTGCCACCTCCCACCGAGAGGAAATAAATGAAACAAAATTTCTTATTACATCAGCACGTTCTGGGTTTAACTCCTCAACAGAGTCACTTTCAGATCCTTTTGAGTTACGTTGCAGTCCATTCTTGACCAAGATGAAAAATTCATTAAGGTATGAACAATTCGTCCATACTACTTACACCATTTGACTCTGTGATTCCAAGATCTGCATCTGGAGAGAGAAATTTGTCCCCAACAGAGTCGTCAATCCTGTTGGTGTTTTTTCCAGTACAACTTAAAAGAGATCTAGAAGGTAGCCATACTTCATTGTCAAGCATCTCATAGATGAATGGCCAACTTGACGGGTAAAGGGGTTTTGCACCCTTGACCCCTGCACTTTAGGCTCTGCGGGACTAGGGAGGGTATTTCTTGACAAAGTTCACACATATTTATCCAAATGAGTGAACATCCTGCGCAGATGTGTTCCTCTGCACACAAATAGGAATTATTTAGAAAACTCTTGGCTGGTTTTTACACAAATAACCCCCCATTTGCTAGGAATAGGGCATCGTTTCGGACTTGCATCTTAGAATGAGCAAAATTTGATTTAATTTTATCCTCGTTATGAGTCCTTAACATGGTATATCGAGCATCCTACTAAATTTTAAAGACATACACAAAACAAACCAGTGCTTCATCAATTGGGCACAAAGTCAAACACATGATAGTCGGTAATGTACAAATCATGGAATCAATGGCTTCTTCCCATAATGCCTTACATTATGCAAATTTCATATCCACCAAAACACCACTCCTTATCAAAATCCTAGGTAACTGCTCACAAACCTATAAATCCTTTCAAGTATTTTAATCAACCCCTTAGGCTAAGAAAAATAAATAAATTATACATTCAATTAAGCATTGAAAGATAAATGATAAAAACACTTGGTTTCTCATTCATAATATTGTAATAGTCACTCACAAGAGAGTAGGTATCCCGATTTTACATATTCATCATAATATCAAAAGAGTCAAGTGCAAAATAATCTAAGATCATCATGTAAGGGATTCGAGCCCAAGAAAAAACCCTAGTATGTCATATATACATTCAGTATTCCATTTACATTCAGCCAACACCTAAGCCATTCTCAGACTCAAACAGATATCGATCTCCTGAAATGAACCTTGAAATCCCTTTTATAAGCCAAGGGAGCAACAAGCAAAGGGTTCACTTCAGTTATATTTTGCGGTAATTTCGAGGCCATTTTGTCTTGTGGGGCTTTATCCCCAAACATTTATCATTTCATTCGTGCATTATGAGAGAGGAAAAAGAAAAAAGAGGTGCCAAGTTGTTGGGTGGAGATGCCACGCAAGCCTTCCAAAAGGCGTCGCCATCATAATCTACACTTTACCAAAAATAATAAAAGTCACCATCATGCCTAACAACAAAAAACTTCTCGTAACACCCTTGTCAGGAACCACATAATTGACCTGAGACCCAATCACCATCAATCAAGACACACGGGCATCATCCAACCTTGTTACTAGCTGAGTGGATGCCTTCACCTGGCCTCCTCACAGAGAGTGGAGTTGTAGCCACCACCTCTTTGTCTGAATTGGTATAAGGCATAAGGGAAACAGGGCAATGGCTATTGCCAAAGCCAAACCCTTCATTCTCTTCCGAAGAGCTGTCGCTTATCACCACCAGAGGACTAGGTTTGCTGGAGCAAACCCCAGGGCCTACTGCCATCCCCATTAATTCTTTCACAAACAACCCAGATTCCTTCTTCTCATACTGGGACAATTTCTCTGCATAGGCTCGTGGTCAGAGATTGTAAGCATCTCTAATAGCAATAACCCTCCTTGTTCATTTACGAGCACTCCTTTTAGCTCTTGGGATGATCGGTGCCCCTTCGACTATATTTATTTGCTTAGGTTCATAAGCTAGTGGTTCCTGCAAACTCAAACGACACGACCTATGTATTGTTGTGGAAGAAGGGGTCGATTGACTCATCGTGTTAGCAACACAAGTCATATATACGCAAAAATTGACATCACTCACCAAGAGATCCCTAGATAAAAACAACATGAACTGCACCAGCACCAGACACATAAAAGGTTGCCAAAACATAGCAAGAAAAGCATAGTCGTCGAGGCACTAGCCCACCACCCTGGCAAGAACTCACCACACAACAACAATTATTGCTCAACACCTGTGATGATTAACCACAAGCATAAATTTGAAAGCAGAATGATGAATAATCTAAAGGACGATCCTCATTAAATAGATGAATTCCCAACATGCTGCAATTAATGGCCATTCTGGTTTGCACACGTGACTAAAAAAATCAATCACTCACATGTTGCATCTTAAGCATTGATCTTAGTGGATTAAAGCTCAATCAACGAGGATAATTAAGAATCGCCACTTGCTTTATTGGTTGTACTTAGAAATAGTGAAGAACTACTTTAAAACTGCCACATACCTAGCCATATCCTGAAGCTATCAATCCTTGGCACATGCGCCATTGATCCGACAACCGTGAGCAAATCCTAGCCACAGTTTGAAAACATCGCTCATCGCCAGTTAGTCCTTGCCATATATGTTTCATCCAACGATGGCTAAGAAGCCAACGATGAAACATCAACCATTGATCCTAATCATGCAAGGATCCTTACCGTTGGTACCTAACCGCATCGTTGATTGCGCATTGATACTCACTTGCATTGTCCTATCCCGCAATAAATCGAGCACATGAAGATGAAGGAACCTAGTTCATCGGCGGTCGCGGGTTTCATCCTAACTCGCAACGGACAATGCATGACAATGGAGGAGCCAGCGATGCAGATCACAAGTATTCCATTGGCACCAAACCTTACCGCAATGCCCATCACACGTTAGCCCCCAAGTTGACCAGCCTTATCCAGTGAGACATTTCACCCTAGCGATGGAATATAATCAAGCCGTCACTCATTGCCAGTTTAACTATATCCAACACAAGACAAACTACGATAGTTAGAAAGATAGCGATGGGTCAAAATGTTGACCACATCGCGCATCGGGTGTTACTCCCTCAAAGACACAAACAAACAAGAAAAGACATGCCAGCGACCGATACAAAAAGGAAGGGCATCACTCATCGCAGGTTACTTGACAAATCTTGCAAATGGATAGGCGATGGGCGATGTGAAACTAAAAAAAAACCCGACTTAAGGAGAAAATATAAGCACATGCGCCGAAGGTTGTTTTAAAAGATGACCTAGTCATGGCGGGTAAGACAATGAAAGGACCGAAAACTCATGAGACTTAGGACCATGAAGAAATAATGAAATGATCGGAAACCGACTCGACCAATCAACTCGAAAATAGAAAGCCGGAAGCCCGAGAGGACATGGACATGAAAACCTCACAAAACCAAGACCCTAGGATGATGACCAACAGGGTTTTAACCTCAATTTTTAAGTGGAACCAGGAAAAACTTAAAGGTTCCACCAAGTTCAATATGAAGGGAAACAAATTCAACCTATAGAAACTTCTAAGACCTCGCAAAACTTGAAATATTCACCAAATTCTAATTATAAATTTTTCATACCTTAAATATTGAATTTTATACAAAATCAATATTTATTTTTCATCATTATTTTCAAACCTGAATACTTCTATTCTTTTATTTAATTATCATAATATTAATTATTTTTATTTTATGATAATTATTATTGATTGATGTAATAACTATATTATTTTTGCTTGTATTTATCTAAACTGCCTATATTTATGTAAAAGAGAAATTATTCCCTTACAAATGTATATGCTATTTCTCTTAGATTCTTTGTGCTTTTGCATTTTTTACAAATAATGTGAGACAATTTAAAGAGGTCCCTAGCTCTTAGAAGGGTCCATCCTATATGGTGGCAATAAGATAAAAGGTCCACTATTCCATGATAGCCATTACTTTTGTGATGTCCCTCCAACACCACTAGATAAAGATCAAGTTCTTCCCTTTTAGAATTTGGATCTTGGCAAAAAAATTGCAGCATCTAGGCTGTGGACATTCATTCACAAAAAGGACAAGAAACTTCAACAGTAAATGTGTTGAATTTTATGGAACGAATTTTCTTTTTTTAATTTGATCTTGGCAAATAAATTGCAGCATCTGGGCTATGGACATCTATTCACATAAAGACAAGAAACTTGAACAGTATATGTGTTGAAATCTATGGAATGAAAGATCTTTACTACTATTCCATGCAATTAATATAACAACTTGCACTATTGCTGAAAACAAATAATAGAATTGCTTGCTTTTAAGACCTTTACTTTTCATGGTTGTCTCGGTTGCTCAAGACAAGACAAGGTCAGGATGATGATGAATCTACCAAGACTTTGCCTCACCTGCCCAGGTCATTGAAATGTGAGGGATATGTTAAATTTGATTGACGTTTGCCTATTCACAAATTTTGCAAATAAAAAGAGAGAATAAAATTCTGGTTGTATTTGAAGCGACACTAACATGAGTAACAACTATGATTGAATTGGAGTTAACAGAGAAATATACCCAAGTTGCTCAACTCCATCTACAGGATAGTGTGAAAGCAGACTAAGCATGCTGTCGGTGCTGTCCCATGAATTGGTATTTACAAGATAGAGGGAAAGGAGAATAGTCATGTTATCAAGAGTTGTGGCTATGAGAATAGAATAGAAGTATTTATTATTGGTCAAAGACAGTTTAAAGGACATGTATTGCTGATTTTTTTGGTTATATATATATTTATGATTCTTTTTGTATATCTATTTTTTAATTGTTGAATGATTTTTAGATTTGATTGTGGGATAATTTTTTGCACCAATATTTCGGATCACACTCCGTGATCCATCATTAGGATGAGAAAAGAGCACAAGGATAAGACTGATAAGTTGCAGACCAAGAAATGAATAAAAATGTAAGAGAAAGGCATGAGGGAGAAGGGGTTGCGTGCTAGCCAAGGCACAAGAGGGCCAAGACTTGAAAGGAAAGAGAAAAAAATGAAAAAAAGTTCTTATAAATATTTTTTGCTGAAGTGTTTGTGTATTTGGTTGGAGTGTTATATTAAGCTTTGCATTCTAAAGTAAAGTGTTTTTATGATTTAGTTGTCTATATTATATAAAAGACACATACACTCTCTTTCTATTTTTCTTTGAACTTTTCCATCTACATATAAATAGTTAATAGTTAGTATATTTTTGTATCGGCTATTTAAATAATTAGAGGCATCATATAATGATGGTTATTTAAAAAATTGAATGGTGTGTCTACAGTGTACACAATATAGTTATCACATAAACAATGTGTCAACTATTAAAAAATCTTGACATAATGAAACCTACTACATCACAAACACAATAGATACATTGTCATCATAACTATTATTGAAAAAATTGACATGAAATTTCCACCACAAAAAAACAAATATGAATTATTTAAAAAGATGGACAAATAAAGGAAGTAGCAAGTGCATTGTCATGTTGAATATTTAAAAAATAAGATAAATATTTTAAGTTGTCATGACTTGACTATAAGATAAACAATCAACATATTGTCATAGCTATTTAATAAACTATGCAAAGTGATATCTTTAATTAGTGACTTGCAAATCAAAAGCTTTGCTAGCTCATCTATTGACAAAATATAAATAATTTTTAATTATTTATGAATTTTGTCTTTATGGTTGTTAAAATTGTCAACTTATCAACTATTTATGATCTTCTATTGTTTATATTAATATCTATTTACTACTATACATAGTACATTGTAAATGAAGTTTATTTGACTTGTTTTACTTTGAAGGATGGTAATAAGTAAGAACTTCAATTAATATACTTTTGATTTTGAGGGAGTAAAAGATTAAATGTAATACAAAATGCAATTTTTTTGTTATATATCAATTTACCCTTAGGCTAACAACTACCATTTAAGTAATTGAAATGAAGTAGAAGGCTTGTATATATACAATCTTTTAATTTTATCTAAAGTGTCTAGATTGTGGATTTGGACTAGAATAAGATCACCTCCTACATAACATTGATGGATTGGTTCCCTTATCTCATAACAACATAGTCAAAAGACAACTTCTAATTTAAATATATACTTATTCATTTTATTATAATCTATTCATTTTAATATATACTTTCTCATTATATTACAATCTAATGAAAAGACAACTTCTAATTTAAATATATTCTTACTCATTTTATTATAATCTACTCACTTAAATATATATACTTTTTATATTGCAATCTATTTTCTTTTTGAAAAAATACCAAAAGAAACTTTTTCCGAGTTGGTTTGGTAGGTACTCTGTAGACTAGGCAAATACCGTAGCCTCACTATGCACCCCCGACAACGAGATTCGAACCGTCGTCTTGCGTGAGCGGTCAGCATAGATTTAATTTGACGTTCGATCTTACCTGTCAAATAATTTATTTTCACGACGGCTATCCATCCATCATCATTGCACTTGAGAAGATGCTGCACAGTAAAATGCCAAACAGATAATTTTGTGATGATTTGGACATTTCGATGGGCTGCGTGGAATTGCATAAAGATGCGTAAATTTCCTGTCAGAAACATTGCATGGGACGGCGTACACGCGCTTAGAGGTCTGTTGAATGCAGCGCAAGGCCTCTGGATTGAATCTGCACCTTTCACGTCCGGAAACTTGCGCAACTTTAGTGAATGGCGTCAAAATGTGCCCTTTCACCTTCAACAGCGTCGAAATGTATTTGATTGGAGATTACAAAGAAAAAGCCAAAAACGTCATCAAATCTGAGCTTTACGAGTTACGACAGGTAACATATCTAAATTGGGTTGTACACAGTAATCTGGCCGTACTGTAGTCTCGACCTTGTAACGAAATCGAGGTCGAGGACGCAAAAGAAAACTTGTTACGACCCTGACGTCAAAAACTACACACAAAGCTTTCATTTTGTTGCATTATTAAATATAGTATGTTCTGTTACTTATGGTGGAAGGAAGTGGAAGCATTTCAACCGAAGGAAGAGTCAAGGAGCGGGCCAGCCAGCCCCACCACGCCGCCCAACGAGCGGTTTTAAAAGCGGCGTCGCATGCGCAAAGACAATCACTGAAGTGTCGTCAATGGGGAAAGGCGGAGATAATTCGCGAGCGGAGGCCGTGAGCGCAGAGCAGGCGCTGGTAAACGAGATACTGGAAATTTACGAGCGGCTGAGGAAATTGGAAAGCCTGCGCCCCTCAGCCGTAGTCAACAGCCTCTTCACGGGCCTTGTGCGCCTCTGCACGCCGCCCAGCTCTGTAGACGTGCGGTTGCTGAGCGAAGAGCAGCAGGTCATGAGGTCGAATCTCATCGGCCTCTGCGGCGAAGCAGAGGGCTTACTGGAGACCCACTACGCCGAACTCCTCGGCCGCTTCGCCGACCCGATGTGCCACGTGGCGCTCTTCCCTTACTACCACAACTACGAAAAGCTTGCCCTGCTGGAGTTCTCCATGCTGGCGAGTCATGCCGTTCCGCCGCCCCGCCGCCTCGCCTTCCTCGGCTCCGGACCCCTGCCGCTCACGTCTCTGGTTCTCGCCACCCACCACATGCCAGCCACGTGCTTCGACAACTATGACATGGATCCCCTGGCCAATGACCTGGCGCGGCGCCTCGTGGCCGGCCGCGCTGACCTGACCCGCCGCATGGCGTTCCACAGCTGCAACGTAATGCATGTCACGGGGCGGCTGGCAGAGTACGAGGTGGTTTTTTTGGCGGCGCTGGTGGGAATGGAGAAGCGGGATAAGGTGGCGGTGCTCCGCCATCTTGCGAAACATATGGCAGCTGGCGCTTTCCTGCTCCTGCGCAGCGCCCACGGGGCCAGGGGATTTCTGTACCCGGTTGTGGAGGAGGAGGAGGTGGAGGTGGAGGGATTCCAGGTCCTCTCTGTTGTGCACCCTACGGATGAGGTTATAAACTCCGTCGTTTTAGCGAGGAAGCGCTAATCATGGCGCTTCCGTTAGTAACGGTCCTTATCGACGTGGGTGTGTGGCACAGTGTGCATTGTGGATGCCGCCCACAAGCTGGAGATTACTAAAACGGGAAAGCTCTTCACCAATAATTATTCACTTTCCCATTGTTTGTAAGGATCTGATTTTGTTGTTCTAATCTGGCCAATAATGATAGAATTTTCATGGCCTTTCCCTTATAACTTATATATTATAATATTATATATATGTTTTTTTATTTTAGCCCACTTTGACACATCCAAGATTATTGATTAGTGCCATTTATTAATTTAAAAATTTATTAGATAGAAAGTTGTGAGTAGTGTAAATATTAAAATAATGTCGTTTTTGTTATCAAGATTGAATCATCTATAATCAATGTTTTATTATCTATTTATCATCTAGTCTATAATCATTTAATTAAATAAGTCTCATTATTTAATTCAATTGACCTATTCATTAATATTATATTATTTATGTATGTATTTCTATTTAGTCCACCTTTACACATCCAAGATTATTGATTGGTGTGACTTATTAATTTAAAAACTTGTTAGATAAAAAGTTATGAGTAGTGTAAATATTAAAATAATGTCGCTTTTGCTATCTGGATTGAATCATCTGTAATCAATGTTTTATTATCCATTTATTATCTAGTCTATAATCATTTAATTAAATAAGTCTCATTATTTAATTAAATTGACCTATCCATTAATATTAATAAACTAATTTTAATTCTTATCTTTAACTATCCAAAAATTATTCATTTTATTTTTCAAGTATTATCCATTAACAATTAATAAATATTATTTTTCACCTATTATGCACCTCTATAATTCATTTGTTTAATAATTAAATAATTAAATAATTAAAATTCACTTCACCTAGTTAATTACCTAATTCATCTAGTTCAATTAGTCATGCTCTCAGTCCCACTCATCAATCAATCCATTTCACTTCCATGTGCTCAATTAACTATTGCATGCAAATAGATTCCCCCATGCACTTAATTAATTACTCATTTAAGCAATTAACTCATTCATACATGTTTTATTATCCATTTATCACCTAGTTTATTTAATCATTTAATTAAATAATTCTCATTATTTAATTAAATATTTCTATCCATTAATAATAAATTAAATCCGATTCTTATCCATAACTATCCAATCATTATCTAATAATTATTTAATTTCATTTTATTTTTCACATATTATCCATTAATAATTACTATATATTATTTTTCACTTGAAGTGTACCTATAATTCATTTATTTAATAATCAAAGCATCAAAATTTGCTTCACCTAGTTAAATACCTAGTTCATTTAGCTCACTCAATCACACTCTCAGTCCCCACTCATCAATGAATCCACTTCATTCATCCATGCACTCAATTAACTATATTTCATACAAATAGTCAACTCCACCTAGCTCCCCTATGTACTTGATTAACTAATTCATGCAAGGAGTTAATGTTGGAGTGAAAAAGACACTGAGAGGGGGACGAGGGGTGAATCAGTGTCATGAACCGATTTGACAATTTTTAGAAAATGAAACAAACAAAATTATGCTCTCATTATTTCAATGATTAAATCATCCATAAATTGAATGCAATCACATAGAATTGAAATGAGAAGTATGACAGTAAAACATTGCATAATAAAGCATTCTCCCAATAAAGCAATCAAACCACAAATGAACAAAGTGACACAAGATATGCCGAGTGGAAAACCCTCCTGGGGTAGAAAAAGCACTCCTAAATTGCTGCCTTTTAGGATTATATTTGAAAAACCACTTTTAACAATGCCTTATAGGCTGATTTATGAGCACCAACCCCTCATTTTGAAACACCAATTACAAGGAGTACAAACCCCTTTTCAGTTTACAGAAATACAATGATACAGAGGGTCTCTCTATTTCTCTTTATCTCACAAGAGCCTCTCAACTGACTATCCCTACAATCCTCAAGGTTCTCAATTGAACCTCAAAAATTCTAGACATACTCACATTTTAAGACAACTTGTGCTGATCTTTTTGTTTCAGATTTACAATCTCAGAGTGAGAAAAATATCTCTCAAAATAGACAATACAAATGCTATATTCAATCTCTCTTTTTCTTAGTCATTACAATAATATTTGTATGTTATTCATCAACAAAGGTATATTCAATAATACAAACTTTCTGTCTAGTAATTTCTTAGTATATTAGAGTTCAACCCAGTACACACCAAGATAATCATTCTTCTAACATAGTAGAAGATGTTTTTCAACAAATGTGTTTTTAGAAAAAAAAAATCAAAGCTCTTCATTGGTCATGAGAGGAGGAATCTGCAGATTTTTGTTTGAATCTTCAACCAAGGGTTTAAAGTGTCATTATTACAATTTATTTTTCTGAACCCTTCATGAATCTATTTTTTACCAGAACAAGCACGCATCTAATTCCTTATTTTACCAGCTGAAAAAGAAAAGAATCTAAAATGTAACTGAACCCTCATCATGATGAACCTCATAAACAAAAATAAACAATGTTTTCAGATTACCCATAATGAGAAATGTAGAGTAACCGACATGAATGCATTATCCTCTGATAAATAAATCTTTTTCACCTTATCTAATTCAAGCAACAAGACTAATTGCAGATCTGATACGAATAATCACCAAAAATATAGAAAAGATTCCAGACAAAGCAAAAAAATAAACCAAAGAGTGAGAACTCTTTGAAACTTTCACCAATGAGAGAATTGAATACTTCAAGATCTTCAAAGTAACTGAAAATGAACCTAATAAATCTACTATGAGAACATTACCAACCTAGCTAATCGACGAATCAACATACTCCTTCCATACTCAAGTCCATACCCACAGAGAAATGACGAACCAAATTTCAAATAGCTTCATAGCTCTTACAAAGAGCTTCAACACCTGTTCATTTGGTTGCATAAAGGAGAGTAACAATTGAAACATGATACCCATGGTGGTGGTGAGGCTAGGGTTTCAAACCCTTCTAAAAAGAATGACAAAAATGCTTTCCCTAAACTCCTTTGAGCCATTTGCATTCGATGAATTTGACAAAACATAATAACTTTTGAAGTCCGAAATAAATCACATGTAATGAGAGCATCTTAGGAAATAGAAGTCCGCGGTCAAGCAGTTTACCAAGAAGGCAGACAATATCAACATATTGATAATTTCTCAATGAAGTGATGATTCAATATTATGCTATTTTGAAGACATTTCTAAATGCCGACCACAATAATGACTAAGAACATAATTACCAAAAAGTCGATGCCATGTCACTTCCAAAGTGACTTTTGAAAGATTTCACATACCTTTTGTCAGCCACAAGGCTTAATTAATCAACTATAATAAGGCCCAAATCAAACATGACATCATACTAAAGTCAATTATCCATGCAAGAATATCAATTCTATCAAGTGCTTAAGGAAACCCGATAGGGTTTTCTTGATATTAAATGCCAACTCATATTTGATTCCAAAACCAAGTTGCCCATAAGCATTACCTGTATGAGGTTGAAAAACACAACTATGATGTTGTTCAATACCTTATCAATGCCATGTAACCACAAAAATATGAACATGACAATACCATATAAACTTGGATGAAGACTCCATATATATCACTCACTATGTCCTTACTAGTGACACCAAGATCATGTGAGATAGCTATGAAATGATAGAACCAACTGAAGAGTGAATAGAAACCTCATATATCAATGATGCCAAATGAGTTATCAGACTTGAGTGCCAAAGATAAAATTAGTATAATTCCAACCCAAAATGCCATGTAACAATTAATGTACCATAACTGATGACATAAGAGAGATATGTGCCATGATCAACCAATGATACCAGTAAATCAACTTGATAAGTATTAATGGAATTGAAAACCAACTGATAATGAATGATTGAAATGATATACCTGAATAGCCATGCCATATACCTGTATAAGCAAGATAACCTTTATCTACACATGAAGCTCAACTTGATCAGTACCACAAGATATAATAAATTTGAATATAAACTAAAGCCATAATACTGTCCATAGGCAAAGTACTGAATGCTAGACCATGAATAGACCAAGAGTAAGCTAATACTGAATCAAGTATCACAAAGTCAATACCAAAATACCATAGCTGCACCAATGAAATTCCAAGACTAAAGAGTCAAGACCAAAGTGCCATAATATCAATTTTGACTTCAAGGATAGCATATCGACAAACTCCCCCCCTTTTTCCTTGATGGCAAAAATCGAGCCATCAAAATCTGAATCAAAAAACAAAAACTCATTCTCCCCCTTTTTTGTCACAAGGACAAAGGAGAACTAGTATAATGTCAAGAGATATAGCTGAAATAACTACAGATTTAGAAGCAGCAAATAAGAACCAATTGAAGCAACAAAAAGCTGCTCAGAGAGCTAAAAAGATCCCCTTGAATCCATGGTAGAGCATTAAGAGAGAAAAGATTGAGAGACAACTCCCAATCTAGACCGAAGTCTTTCAAATACCTCTTTAGCCAAAGGCTTAGTGAAGATATCTGCTACCTATGCTTGAGTAGGAACATATTGCACAAAACCTTCATTAGCCAGCACCTTTTCACGAAGAAAGTGAAATTTAATAGCAACGTGTTTAGTGCGAGAGTGAATAACATGATTTTTGGAGATATTAATCGCACTAGTATTATCACATAGAATAGAAACAGGTTTAGGAACTTCAATACCCATATCAGATAGAGTTTGTTCCATCCAAATTACTTGAGTACAACAAGAGGTGGCAGGAATATATTCTTCTTCAGTAGTAGCGAGTGAAACAAATTCTTGTTTCTTGTTGTGCTATGCCACTAATCGATCACCAAGAAAGAATGCAACACCACTAGTGCTTTTCCTAGCATCTAGACAACCAACCCAGTCAACATCAGTATATGCAATTAATGAAAATTCATTGCTTCTAGGATACCAAAGACCATAATCAAGAGTGCCCTGAACATATTTAGGATTCTTTTAACAACAATAACATGAGATTCCTTAGGAGATGACTGAAATTTTGTAACCATGCAAATTGCCTGCATTATATCAGGTCTAGAAGCTGTTAGATATAAAAAACTTCCAATCATTGACCTATAGTCAATTGGATTTACATCAAGAGAATGATCAACCTTACTAATTTTGCAGCCTATAGCCATTCGAGTGCTAACTGGATGACATTCATCCATTTGAAATTTCTTGAGCATCTCTCTTGCATACTCCGTTTGAGAGAGAAATATAGCAGTTTCAAATTGAGAAATTTGAAGACCCAAAAAGAAAATTAATTCTCCCAACATTGACATTTCAAGCTCAGATTCCATAATCTGAGAGAATTTTTTACTCAAAGCAATATTATTGCAGCCAAGGATAGTATCATCTACATAGATTTCAACAACCAGAATATCAGAACCTTCAATCTTAACATAAAGATTGCTGTTAACACCTCCTCTAACAAAGCCTTTTGAAATCAAGTGATTATCTAGTCTAGAGTACCAAGCTCTAGGTGCTTGTTTTAGGCCATATAGAGCCTTTTTCAGCCTGTAAACATGATTAGGCTTGTTTTTGCAAATAAACCCTTTAGGTTGTTCTATATAAACTTCTTCATCTAAATAGCCATTCATAAAAGCAATTTTGACATCCATTTGATAAAAAGTAAAGTTCTTAAAAACATAATAGGCCAAGAATATTCTAATAGATTCAAGTCTAGCAATAGGTCCAAAGGTTTCACCAAAATCAATACCTTCTTGCTGAGCATACCCTTTGCAGACATACCTAGCCTTGTTGCAAACAACATTACCATTTTCATCATGTTTATTTCTAAAAATCCATTTACCACCTATGACATTCTTGTCATATGGTCTTGGGACTAACTCCCAAGTCTGATTTATCTCAATTTGATCAATTTCTTCCTACATAGCATTAAGCCAACATTCATCAATTAGAGCTTCATCATAATTTTTTTCCTCAAACTATGTAACCAAACAAAAAGCAGTAAGCTCAACTATGTGAGCTTTTTCATCAGATTTAGGAATTTTTCTTCTTGTTTGAACTCTTTGCATATTTATCTCCAATAATCAAATCTTTAGGATGTTTTCTAGCAAGAGATTTTGAAGGAGTTTTTGACACACACTTTTCAGGACTTGTTTCATCATTTTTAGGATTTGTTTCAACAAATTTAGGACTTGTTGATTCAACTTCAAACTTTTCTATTTCAAAATCCTTTTGAATTTATTTCAAGTTCAAATTCTTCTTCCTCATCATCCTTCATAGGTTCAACATCTAAAATAATCTTTTCATCAAACTTGACATTGACAGATTTAACAATCTTATTCAGCCTATTATTGAAACATTTATAGTCTTTACTATGAGTGGAGTATCCTAAAAAGATACCTTCATCAGATTTAGATTGAAATTTTCCTAAATTATCACCATCTCTCTTGATAAAACATTTACAACCAAATATTCTGAAGTATTTAATTGAGGCAAATTCACCATACCATAGTTAACATAGAGTGAAATTGGATTTCACTCTAATTTATACTCTGTTCAAGATGTAAACAACTATATGAACAAATTATTTCCAGTACATGTCTGCAATTTTGCTTCATCTAGCATTGTCCTTGCCATCACTTTTACTGTTATGTTCTTTCTCTCAACAACCCCATTCTGTTGAGGTGTTCTGGCAGCAACATATTGTCTTTTTATGCCATGTCTTTCACAATAATCAATGAATTCTTGTGAAGTGAATTCACCACCTTTGTTAGATCTCAAAAAATTCAATTTTAAATCAAATTCCCTTTCAACCATTTTTCTAAAGACTTTAAAACATTCAAATGCTTCAGATTTATGCTTAAGAAAAGTAACCGATACCATTCGAGGGTAATCATCAACAAATAAGATGAAATATTTATCACCATTGATAGATCTAGTCCTTGTAGGACCACATAAATCTATATGTACAAGTCACAAAGGCCTAGTAGAAGAATTTTATTTAGATTTAAAGCTCACCTCTATTTGCTTTCCTTTGAGACATTCTTTACAAACTGCATTTTCTGGTTTACTTAAGACATGCAAACCTCTGACATTCTAGTTTTTGCTGATCCTAACTATATTGTCAAAGTAAATGTGTCCTAGTCTCTTGTGCCACAACCAAATTTCTTCAACTTAAATAATTAGACACATACCTTGATTATTTTCATTACCAGATGTGTCAAGAATATTGTAAACATTTCCTTTAGTCCTTCTAGCTGCAATAGCCTTTCCAAGCTTGTTTTTTAACTCACATCCCTGTGAAGTGAACATAACATGATAGCCACTGTCACAAATTTGACTCACTTAGAAGATTTTTCTTTAGACCTTCTACGTAATACACATTGTAGATAGGAGCGTCCTCATTCAGAAGAAGTGAACCTCTACCTTTGATTTGTATGCCAAAATTATCACCAAACTTCACATATCCACCTACATAATCTTCAAGTTTTATGAATTTTTGTTTGTTACCAGTCATGTGGTTAAAACAACCACTGTCTAGAACCCATAAGTCCATTTTTCTTGGAATGAAAAGTATTTTGAACTAACATAGTTTGCTCTATGTTTTTGACATTTTTAGGTTTCCAAACCTTTTTGGTTTTCTAATGTTTATTTTGCAGATCAGCTTTCCACTGCTTGACAAAGTGACCCAAAGTATTGCATTTAAAACATCTGATCTGTTTGACAAAACCAAAGTATTGCTTATGACCAAATCTAGGAATTTTAGGATTCATAAGCCTGCAAGAGCTCACTTTATGGCCAAATTTGTTGCAGAAAAAGCAATACCCATAAAAAAAAGGGTTGATATTGTATTATTTTATGTTCTTCCTAAAAGGATGAACATGATTCTTATTAGAATCAAGATGATTTGATTCAAAACTTTTGTTTGCAGCAACATCTTTTTTCTATGTATCATCATTAGAACATTCACCCTTTTCAAACCCAATACCGAGGTAAGTGCACCAATATGTGACACAATTTAGGTGCCAAATTGCAAAAAAAACCCATAATAGGCCATATTGCGCTCACCAAATGGCTTGAATTTTACAATGAATTTTGTAATGCATTTTTCTAAACTCTTTTATTTACATATGGACATTTACTTTCTTATACTTTAAGTTATATTACATGTATATAGGCAGGATGTTTGAGAGTGGTTTCAGATCTCTAGGAATTATAATGCAAATTCTAGTTTTTGGAAGATCATAAAAATTTCAGATTTAGTCAAATTTCAGTAATCAACAATTTAAATTTCAGTAATGAGGAGGTCAAATTTTAGTAGTCAACAAGTTTTATCATCTTTCTCTCTCCTTCTCTCTACTCTCTATCTCTCCACCCCCTCTTTCTCTCTCCCCCTTCCTCTCTCTCTCCCCTCTCTCTCTCTCATACACATACCCCTCTATCTCCTCCCTACATCTGCCTCCCTCCCTCCCCTCTCTACTTCTCTCTATCTCTTCTCTCTCTACATCTCCCCTCTCTCTCTCTTTACCTACCTCTCCCTCCATAACTTTGTATCTCACTTATGTCTCCCTCCCTACCTCTTTCCCTCTCTACTCTCTATCTCTCCTCTCCCTCCCTCTACCTACATCTCTCTCTCACTCTTTATCCCTCTCTTCCCCCACTTTCTCTCTAACTCTCTCCTCTCTATCTCATAATTCTCTCTCCCTCCCTCTCACTCTCCCCTCTCTATCTCACCACTCTCTCTATCTCTCTCTCTCACACACACACAAACCTCTATCTCCCTCACTAACACTCCCTCCCTCCATCCTTCCCTCTCTACTTCTCTCTATCTCTCCTCTCCATCCCTCTCTCGACCTCACCCTCCCTCCCCTTATTTTTGTCTCTCCTCCCAATCTCTCTCACTATTGTCCCTCCCTCCCTCCCCCTCTTTCTCTCTCAATTGATCTTTTTCTCTATCTCACCATTCTCTCTCTCTCACTCTCACACACACCTCTATCTCCCTACCTCTCCCTCCCTCCCTCCCCTCTCTACTCTTTATCTCTCCCCTCTCTTTCCCTCTCTATACATACCTCTCCCTCCATCACTCTCTCTCTCTCCATCCCTCTCTATCTCACTTATGCCTCCTTCCCTACCACTTTCCCTCTCTACTCTCTATCTCTCCTCTCCCTTCCTCTACCTACCTCTCTCTCTGTCTCTCCATCCCTCTCTTTCTCTCTCACTCTCTCCTCTCTATCTCACCATTATCCCTATCCCTACCTATCACCCCCTCCTCTCTAAATCACCATTCCATCTCTCCCACTTTCCATCCTTCCCTCTCACTCCCTCCTCTCTAAATCACCATTCTCTCTATCCCACTTTTCCTCATTCCCTCTTTATGTATCAATTATCGCTTTCTACCTCTCTCTCCATCCAACCTCCCTCTCTCTCTTTATCTCTATTTCTCATTCTCTCCTTACCTCTCTACTCTCTATATCACCACTCTCTCCATCTCACTCTCCCTCCTATCCATCCCTCTCTCCTTCCCTCTCTACCTACCTCTCCCTCCACTACCTACCACTCTCTCCCTCACCCCTCTTTCTCTCTTACTCTCTCCTTCCCTCTCTACTCTCTATCTCTCCCCCCTTCCCTCTCTACTCTCTTTCTCTCTCTCCCCCTTCCTCTCTCCCCTCATTTTCTCTCCTCTCACTCTCTCCATCTCACACACACTCACCTCTATCTCCTCCTTTCCTCTCCCACCATCCCTCCACTCTCTACTTATCTCTATCTATCATCTCTCTCTACATCTCCTTCCCTCTCTATTTATATTTATCTCCCCTCTCCTTCTCTTTACCCACCTCTCCCTCCATCACTCTATATCTCAACCATGTCTCCTCTCTCTCTCTCTCTCTCGCACACACACACACACACACCTCTATCTCCTCCCTACCTGTCCCTCCCTCACCTCTCTACTTCTCTCTATCTCTCCTCTCTCTACATATCCTTCCCTCTCTACCTATATTTATCTCCCCTATCCCTTTGTTTACCTACCTCTCCCTTCATCACTCTGTATCTCACCTATGTTTCCCTACCTACCTAGGGTTGAGGGATTAAGGGTCAAGGGTTGAGGGTAGAGGGTAGAGGGTAGAGGGTAGAGGGTAGAGGGTAGAGGGTAGAGGGTAGAGGGTAGAGAGTTTACTTGGGTTTAAGGGTTTAAGGGTTGAGGGTATAGGGTTGATGGTAGAGGGTATTGGGTTTAGGGTAGAGGGTATCGGGGTGAGGGTTGAGTGTTTAAGGGTTTAAGGGTTGAGGGATTAGGGTAGAGAGGGAGGGAAGGATGGTGGGAGAGATGGAGGGAGAGATGGAGGGAGAGATGAGATAGAGAGAAGGAGAGAAGAGGAGAGATGGATAGAGATATATGAGGGTTGAGGATCCAATGTATAGGATAGAGGGTTGAGAATTGAGGGTATAGGATTGATGGTTTATGGTATTGGGTTGAGGGTATAGGATTGATGGTTTATGGTATTGGGTTGAGGGTATAGGGTAAAGGGTAGAGGGTTGAGGGTAGAGGGTAGAGGGTAGAAGGTTTAAGGGTTTAGGGTTTAGGGTTGAGGAATTAGGGTTGAGGGTAGAGGGTTTAGGGTATAGGTTTAAGGGTATATGGTTGAAGGATTAGGGTTGAGGGTCTAATGTATAAGGTAGAGGGTATAAGGGTTGAGGGTTTAGGGTTTAAGGGTTGAGGATTAGGGATTAAGGGTTGAGGGTTGAGAATTGAGAGTTAAGGGTTTAATACATAGGGTAGATCATAGAGGGATTAAGGGTTGAGGGTCAAGAGTTTAAGGTTGAGGGTAGAGGTTTGAGGGTATAGGGTTTATGGATTAGGGTTTAGGGTCCAACATATAGGGTACAAGGTATAGGGGTTGAGGGATTGGGGAAGAGAAGGTGGGATGGATGGAGGGAGAAGTGAGATAGAGATAAGGAGAGAAGAGGAGGGAGGGAAAAATATATATGAGGGTTGAGGATCCAATGTATAGGGTAGATGGTTGATAATTGAGGGTATAGGGTTGAGGACCTATAGGGTTAATGGTTTAGGGTATTGGGTTGAGGGTATAGGGTTTAGGGGATATGGGAGAGAGATAGATGGATTGATTGAGTGAGAGAGAGACCTAAGAGA
>CM021108.1:507684980-507771463 GCA_007115665.2 Sequoiadendron giganteum | reverse complement strand
AATGGAGCTCTAGTCATAAACGTGCCTTCATGAGCTTGAGATATTTTAAAAAAACTCCAAGACCAGAATCAATCCTAGGTTGATTAAAGCTATCAGAGGACCCTACGCTCTGATACCAATTATTGGAGTGAAAAAGACACTGAGAGGGGGGTGAATCAGTGTCATGAACCGATTTGACAATTTTCAGAAAATGAAACAAATTGAATTATGCTCTCATTATTTCAATGATTAAATCATCCATAAATTGAATGCAATCACATAGAATTGAAATAAGAAGTATGATAGTAAAACATTGCATAATAAAGCATTCTCACAGTAAAGCAGCGAAACCACAAATGAGCAAAGTGACACAAGATATGTCGAGTGGAAAACCCTCTTGGGGTAGAAAAACCACTCCTAAACTACTGCATTTTAGGCTTATATTTGAAAAACCACTTTTAACAATGCCTTATAGGCTGATTTCTGAGCACCAACTCAAGGAGCACGAATCCCTCATTTTGAAACACCAATTTCAAGGAGTACAAACCCCTTTTCAGTTTACAAAAATACAATGATACAAAGGGTCTCTCTGTTTCTCTTTATCTCACAAGAGCCTCTCAAATGACTATCCCTACAATCCTCAAGGTTCTCAATTGAACCTCCAAAATTCTAGACATACTCACATTTTAAGACAACTTGTACTGATCTTTTTGTCTCAGATTTACAATCTCAGAGTGAAAAAAATGTGTCTCAGAATAGACAATACAAATGCTATATTCAATATCTCTTTTTCTTAGTCATTACAATAATATTTTTATGTTATCCATCAATAGAGGTATATTCAATAATACCAAATTTCTGTCTGGTAATTTCTTGGTATATCAGAGTTCAGCCCAGTACACACCAAGATAATCATTCTTTTGATAGAGTAGAAGATGTTTTTCAGCAAATGTGTTTTCAGAAAAAGAAAAATCAGAGATCTTCATTGGTCATGAGAGGAGGAATCTACAGATTTTTTTTTGAATATTCAACCAAGGGTTTAAAGTGACATTATTACACTTTATTTTTCTGAAACCTTCATGAATTTGTTTTTTACAAGAACAAGCAGGCATCTAATTCCTTATTTTACCAACTGAAAAAGAAAAGAATCTGAAATGTAACCGAACCCTCATCATGATGAACCTCATAAACAAAAACAAACAATGTTTTCAGATTACCCATAATGAGAAATGCAGAGTAACCGACATGAATGCATTATCATCTGATAAATAAATCTTTTTCACCTTATCTAATTTGAGCAACAAGACTAATTGTAGATCTGATACGAATAATCACCAAAAACATGGAAAAGATTCTAGACAAAGCATGAAAATAAACCAAAGAGTGATAAATCTTCGAAAATTTCACCAATGAGAGAACTGAATACCTGAAGATCTTGAAAGTAACTAAAAATGAACCTGATAAATCTATTGTGAGAATGTTACCAACCTAGCTATTCGATAAATCAACATACTCCTGCCATGCTTGAGTCCATACCCACAAAGAAACGACAAACCAGATTTCAAACAACTTCATAGCTCTTACAAAGAGCTTCAAAACATGTTCATTTGGTTGCATAAAGGAGAGTAACGACTAAAACATGATACCCATGGCAGCAGTGAGGCTAGGGTTTCAAACCCTTCTAAAAAAGAATGACAAAAATGCTTGCCCTAAACTCCTTTGAGCCATTTGCATTCGATGACTTTGACAAAACATAATAACTTTTGAAGTCCGAAATAAATCACATGTAATGAGAGCATCTTAGGAAATACAAGTCTATGGTTAAGCAGTTTACCAAGGAGGCCGACTATATCAACATATTGATAGTTGCTCAATGAAGTGATGATTCAGTATTATGCTATTTTGAAGACATTTCCAAATGTCGACCACAATAATGACTAAGAACATAATTACCAAAAATTCGATGCCATGTCACTTCCAAAGTGACTTTTGAAAGATTTCACATACCTTATGTCAGCCACAAGGATTAATTAATCAACTATAATAAGTCCTGTATCAAACATGACAACATGCTAAAGTCATTTACCCATGCAAGAATATCAAATTTATCAAATGCTTAAGGAAACCCGATAGGGTTTTCTTGATATTAAATTCCAACTCATATTTGATTCCAAAACCAAGTTGCCCATAAGCATTACCTGTATGAGGTTGAAAAACACAACTATGATGTTGTTCAATACCTTATCAATGCCATGTGACCACATAAATCTGAACATGCCAATACCATATAAACCTGGATGAAGACTCCATATATATCACTCACTGTGTCCTTACCAGTGACACCAAGATCATGTGAGAGAGCTATGAAATGACATAACCAATTGAAGAGTGAATATAAACCTCATATATCAATGATGCCAAATGAATTATCAGACTCGAGCTCCAAAGAGAACATTAGTATAATTCCAACCCAAAATTCCATGTAACAAGTAATGTACCATAATCGATGACATAAGAGAGATATGTGCCATGATCAACCAATGATACCAGTAAATCAACCTGATAACTATAAATAGAATTGAAAACCAATTGATAATGAATGACTGAAATGATATACCTGAATAGCCATGCCATATACCTGTATAAGAAAGATAACCTTTATCTGCACATGAATCTCAACTTGATCAATACCACAAGATATCATAAATCTGAATGTAAACCAAAACCATAATACTGTCCATAGGCAAAGTACTAAATTTCAGACCATGAATAGACCAAGAGTAAGCTAATACTGAATCAAGTATCACAAAGGAAATGCCAAAATACCGCAGCTGCACCAATGAAATTCCAAGACCAAAGAGTCAAGACCAACATGCCATAATATCAATTTTGACATCAAGGACAAAATATCAACAGTTAACTCATTAATCAATTCTATTAACTCATCAATCAACTTGAGTTGAGCAATAATAATAATTTTATTTAAAAATGAAAATAATTGGAAAATATTCCATGGTTGCCACCTCTCCTCATTAGCTCCCCCAATCTTAGATGAAACTTGAGATCCAAGATTAAAGCTCAACTATCCATCTAATTCTTTTAAATTCTATAAAAAACCTATCATTCATCATTTTAATATTACTATTTTATGTATCTATATTTTGTCAATTTATCATTCAAGGAATCTAGTTTGTTATATTTAAAAAATGAGCACCCATATTCATCGCGAGCATATATTCTCATGTCACTCAATTTGAGGTTTGCATGAGTAGAGTAAAGTGTTTTAATTAGCTGATTTCAATTCTTGTTAATTTACTCTATTTCCAATGCATTTCTTTTAGTGAACTTGACATGAAATAACACTTATTATACATCTAGTTCTTGTGCTTTGGAGCTTCTAGAAGTTTGATCTTGCAAGTGTGTATTTATTTGAGGTGGTTCTCGTATTCAACTTATTTTAGGAGCATCCTAACATGAAATAGATATCATGATTGCATTTGGAGTGGTAGATAGAAGAATTGTGATATGTAATTCGACATGCTTTTCTTACAAGGAAATCAAACAATTTTTTTAGACATCTTAAAAACCTTAGTATGGAATTTTGCATGACCATATATAATCTGTAGGGTCATATGAGTTGTACCATTCTACAATACTAGTTTTGACATATTTATTTGTGGTCACAAGTGTATACATAACCTGGTCATAGGTATATACACATAAGTGTATAGGAATATACATATAGACATTAAGGGTTTCATATATACACAAGTCATCATATAAAGAATGGTCATGGTGAATATATATAATGTCAAGTATATATAGTGGGCATACATAAATAAGGTGATATACATAAATCTATGGTATTTAAAAGAGGTATAGATGTTTTCATAGGTAGGATACTCACAATTGATGGTAGAAATATACATAATAAAAAGGTTATAGTTTGGCACTATGTATATCCATTTGGATATATGTGTAGGGATACTTTGATATACTCATAAACATATATTCATCATTATAGACTTGTAGGATATACACACATGTGCAACATATAAGAATGTAGTCACGATGAAATATATACACATGTAGTCATGAGGGAATATACATGTATGTGTAGTATATTTATCCAAGGCTTGATTTATATTGTATTACTTAGAAAAAAAATAGCTCCTAGTCATATGAGTAACAAGGAGTTCTAGTAATCCTAACCCTTGGTCAAAATTTTCTTAGCCCTTGGATATAGGGGCCTAACTTTGGCACCCAACACCCTATTTCACAACCCTTGGATATAGGGGGCCTAACTTTGGCACCCAACACCATATTTCACAACCCTTGGTCATATGTTCAACTAGGAATGAAAACATAGGGGGATAAACCTTCCCCTTACCCATCAAAATTTTCCTAAAAATCTCCTTACACTCCAAAACACTTCAAACCGTCACATCACTAATTGAAATTTTAATTTTTTTAAAACATTGGAAAGCTAGTTCAAAGCTCTACATAGTGGATTAAGAGCACTAGTAATTATGTAAAAGAATTTTAAATTCAATATTCTTTTGGAACTTTAAATGAATAAATTTTGCATATGAAGTCATTTTTCCATGATTAAAAAATATATCATAAAACTGCAAGAAATCTAATGGTACTATCTAGTTTTTCTTTTAGATAGCTTATTTATTTTTTAGTTAACTATTTGAATGTATTGTCTCTTGTTGGTCAAAGAAAACACTTTAAAATTGCTAGTCCATGGTTATATAGGACACCTCATTGAAAACCATTTTTAGGAAACTTTTACTTCTAATTACTATGCTTTTTCTTTTATTTTCTCACATTAAAATTGAGATTAAAAATTACTATACATTTTATATTTTAAAATTAACAAGTTTCTTTTAATCTTGAATTAGTGGATGTGTATAATTTTCTCTCGGACACTTCCATGATTTAGAAACACACACTTCTTCCCAAATTATTTTGTAGAAGGTTTGTTTAGAGATTTCATCATCTAAGAAGATGGTATCAATCATGTATTTTAGTGGGGTATATAAAGTGGAGAGAACAAAATTATATGTGAAAATAATAATTATTATGTTTAGCATAGCCTTGGGGCTCCTATTCACTAAGACATAAGGTGAAGGGAAATTTTCTTGCAATTATGTCTCATGATTATAGATGGGCTCTAGTTCACATAAATTTAAGTCTTGTACTTTTGAGTATATTAATATCTCTTTGGAGAACTTGTCTATCCTAGTTTAAGACCTTTTGGTTATGCTTGGTTACAATGCACCAGTGAGTGGTTAGCCTTAAGAAATTACTCACCTTATGTTCTAAAAAATAGATATATGATATGTATTCTCTCTTTCATGACATTATGAGTGATATTGAGTTATGAACATTATTCACTTCTGAGACATAAGACTTACACATCTCACTTGGAATAGACATGTTGATGGGATTATATTCAAGTAAACTTCTTTTATTGAATAATTTTAGGATTCTTAATGTTTATTATTTAGTGAGTGTTGAAAATACCACATACATGTTTTCAACCTTTAAAGTAATTTTCATATTCCAAAAAATTAAAAAATATTTGTCCTTTTTTTCTTAGTTTAGGGTTTTCCTCTTGCTAAGGTTTATAAATTAAGTATCTCCCACAAGCTAACATTTATATACATCCAATCCACCCACCCTATCAATCCCATTTTCATATACATTAGGAACCTTTGAACATCAACCAACCATCCTCATTTGGCCATACCTAAAATCCACACAATTTATTTTTTCTGTTTCAATCACATATCTTCAAACCATATCTTACTTTTTATCATAATATCATTCTATTTTATAATCCATATTATTTCTTCAATACAAACCTAGATACTGCAATTCCAATTAAACCACAAACCCAAATTCCAAGTCCAACCCCATCATCTAGATTCGCATCCTAGCATCATCCTAATTCACATCCACTTTTATTTCACATCAACATTAAAACATCAAAAAAAAAAAGTCTAACCCCAAAATCTAGGTTCCCATTCTAGAATCATCCTAACTCACATCCCTTTTCTATTCCACATCTAATCTTTCAAATAAATATTAACCAATCTCATCAACATCTCATCAAACACCACCTCCCATAATTTTAACCTCATAATCTTTCATCCCTGGCCAAACGTACAACTATCGCAAATCTACATGCATCTTCTTCACCCCAGGATGGGCTAAATAAGGTGCACGATGTGCTTCAGTCATGACCAAGGTACGAAGACCATCAGAAGGAGGAACATATATGCGTCCCGTGTGTCTCAATAGATCATCTGAATCCAGAGTATATCCTAAATGTCTGCCCTCAAGAGGTCTACCTGCCTCTATCACTGTCCTGACCTCTTGGTACCAACTATCTGCTAGAAGGGCAGAAAGAATCCAACTCCGTAGATCCACAACTAGAGTCAACTCGGATATCTCATGTCTCCTTCGACTGAGTGCATCCGCTACCACATTCTCCTTCCCCTAGATGTACTTCACCTCAAAGTCATACTCACAAAGGAACTCCATCCAACGCCTCTGCCTAGCATTAAGGTTGTGCTGCGTGAAGATATACTGAAGACTCCTGTGATCACTATGCAGCTCAAACCTATGGCCAAGAAGGAAATGCCTCCATCTCGTCAATGCATGCACAACTGCTGCTAACTCAAGATCATGGGTGGGATAGTTCAACTCGTGATCCTTGAGTTTTTGTGACTCATATGCAATGACTCGACCATCCTACATCAACACTGCACCAAGACCCTCCAAGGACGTATCTGTGCAAAATACAAAGTCCCCAGTCAGATCCGGTATCGCAAGTATCAGTGCACTAGTCAACATATCCTTAAGGTTCTGGAATGCTGCCTCACACTTCTTTGACCACTCAAACCTCTTCCCTTTCCTCTGAAGGGTACTGATAGGATAACCTATCCTCGAAAAACCCTGCACAAAGCGTTTGTAATAACCTGCTAGCCCCATAAAGCTACGTATCTCTGCCACATTCGTGGGTGCAGGTCAATCTGAGATCACTTGGATCTTTGCTGGATCCACTGAGATACCCTTCCTTGAGATGACATGGCCAAGGTACTATACCTCAAATTTGAAGAACTCACACTTCGACAGGTTGGAAAACAACTGATTATCTCGCAAGCACTGCAATACCTGCTGTAAATGTTCCTCATGCTCTACCATAGTCTTGGAATAAATCATAATGTCATCAAGGAACACCAGGACAAACCTATCTAGGTATGTACGAAATACACCGTTCATCAGACTCATGAACACAGAAGGTGCATTCGTCAACCCAAATGGTACTACTGTGAACTCGTAGTGACCATACCGCGTTCAAAACGCTGTCTTATGAATATCAGAGTCAAAGATCCGAAGTTGATGGTATCCAAACTTAAGATCAATCTTTGAAAAGATGGTGGCACCCTTGACCTGATCAAAGAGATCATCGATCCTAGGAAGTGAATATCGGTTCCTGATGGTCACTTTTTTCAATTGTCGGTAATCAATACATAACCAAAGTGAACCATCCTTCTTCTTAATGAAGATGACTGGTGCTCCCCAAGGTGAAAAACTAGGGCGAATGAAGCCCTTCTCTAACAACTCTTCAAGCTGCAAACAAAGCTCTTTCAGCTCCTGGGTAGTCATACGATAGGGAGCTCGAGAGATGGGTTGAGAACCAGGTATAATATCAATCTTGAAGTCAATATCCCTCTGAGGTGGCATCCCTGGAATCTCATCTGGAAAGACATCGGAATACTCCTGAAGGACGGGGTGACTATCAAGAGAGACTTTCTCTTCTCCACTACCTAGATCCAAGTCATCCACTGTAACAACAAAAAAATGGCAACCCTGACGTACACACCTTCTCAACTGCATAGTTGAGATGACCCTCAAAGAAATCGGCCTCAGGACTCCCACTATCTCTATCTCTCTACCAGATGCATCAATGCATCGAATCGACTTGTGTCGACAATCCAAGACCGCACTATGTGCCTCCAACCAATCCATCCCAATGACGATGTCATAAGAACTCAATGAAATAACATGAAGGTCCAACATAGTTTGAAGAGGTCCAACCTCCAACCTACACTCTGGCACAAGGGAATGCAATGTGAATTTCACACCTGAAGCTAGCTCTACTTGCAACCTATTGCCTTGCCTTACCACACCCAGCCTACATCACAACACGACTGAAGAAGAAATGAAGGAGTCTATCGCTATTGAATCAAATAAAATGGTAACTGGGTTACCCATCAACATACAATAGGTCTCGATGACTGTGCCCTGATGTTCTGCCTAGCGGTTATCAACCGCTATAAAAACTCGATGCCCTCTACCTGCATCACCAACTGTCAGCTTAGATACCGCTGGTCCCTGTGAAAACCCTGATGTGCCCCTATTGGGACAAACTCTAGCCATGTGATCCTGCTGACCACATGCAAAACACTCAATGACTTTGCCAAAACCTCTATCTCCAGATGGTGCGCTAGACTGCTGCGCACTATCCCTGAAAGTAGACTGTGAACTCTGTGCTAGCTGCTCAAAGTTGGAGCGTTTCACACGCCTCCAATTCCTGTCTCCTTGTCTCTACTGGAAACCCTTACATTTCCCCCGTGATGCCTACTGCTGCTACTAACCACCCTGAGATGGCCCCTGCTGAAACTTAGGAGGTAAACCTCCCTGAGACTGCCCTCCTCTAGCACTAGATCCAACCACTACACTGCTGCCAACTAGAGCACTCATGTGCCCTCCAAATGCCATACTCAAATTCTCCTCAACTAGGCGTGCTTTCTCCACTACCACTTCCATGGTCTTGGGTTTGAAAACCCTCACACCACTGCTGAGACGGGCATTTAAGCCCCTGACAAAATGGTGAACTAACATGCTCTCGTCATCACCAATCCCTGTATACTGTTTGAGCTCATAAAAATGACGCTCATACTACTCAACAGATAATGCTAACTGACGCAAGGCATGGAACTCATCTCCTCGGCGCTGACACCAATGCTCAGATAAAAATCGAGCTCTGAATCTCTCTACAAAGATCTCCCATGATGCAGTGTGTATATCAATATGGAGCTTTTGCTCCTCTAATCTCCACCAAGTGGAGGCAAATCCTCTCAGCTGCATAATGGCATATCGAGCTCTGGTGTTGCTACCATATAGATGCATGGCGAAACACCTGTCCAAGCCTATCAGCCAGGTCTCAGCCTCTAGACCCGTACCAGATCCATCATATAAGGGAGGGCTCCCTCTGAGAAAGTCCCTCATGCGAGCCTTGGACTGGGCTAGAGCTTCCCTCACCATAGGGTTAATCTGAACCTCTGCCTGCCTAGGTCCAAGGAGTGCCAAAGCCTCCTCTAGTGCTCTACGCGTTGCCTCGATCCCTGCTGGATCTTGTTGTAGATTACTAACCCCAGGTGCGTTTTGCGATCCCTGCTGTTCCTCTTGATCAGGAATAAGAGGAACTAAAGGAGGAGAGTCATGCTGACTCTCACCACGACCACCTAGATGGCCTCCAACACACCCTCTACCTCTTTCGCGTTTGGGTGACATAATCCTGCACAAACACGTCAAGGTATTAGGCAAGAAACATACTCAAATTTTAATCAACTAAGCTTA
Source organism: Sequoiadendron giganteum (assembly GCA_007115665.2). Classification (NCBI taxonomy): domain Eukaryota; kingdom Viridiplantae; phylum Streptophyta; class Pinopsida; order Cupressales; family Cupressaceae; genus Sequoiadendron; species Sequoiadendron giganteum. Next base: position 507,761,824 of record CM021108.1, on the reverse strand, counting down.
ATGGTTCCATCATAATCCCAGAGTGCCCAATGTTTAAACCTAGGCTCTGATACCATGTGTAATACCCTGCCACGCAACCCTAGAGGAAGTTGCATTTAACTACTTAAACGAAATAATTTTCTTTTTTTAAAAAGATAATTAATAAGTAAGTTAATTAATTAATGCCAACAACCCCTAAGGTTACGAGACAAAGGTTATATAGAACCTCAACAAAACATGATTATAAACTAAGACAATTATTTAATCAATAAATTAACACATACATTCCAAGTAAGATGAAATACAACAAGCATAAGATAAGTCTTTCGATTTCATTAATCCATTCAATAAACCATAAGGTTACAATCACTCATTCCTCAAATGAGGCAAGACCAATAATATAAGGTTACAATTAGAAAATTCCACCTTGATAACAAGAGGGGTAATGATAACATGAATAATGGAAAGGATAACAAGAAAGGACTGTAACTAAAACAACCACGAGCTCTCCAACTGGAAGTCTCATCCACACGAACAAGGAGAAAACCCAACGGAGTAAGGTGCACGTTCCACCCAACCAAGTGGAACCCAAAGGTCCACCCCCCATGCTAGGAGATAGTAACCAAAATCTCTAACCAAGGACGTCTACCACTAGACATAGGCTAACATAACCATACTGAAGTAAATACAGTAACAACACTTAATCATAGGGTTATAGTGCTTCCAGAAATTACTTAATCAATTGCATCACTGATGCGAACATACTGTCGACCTAGGAGAAGTGTCATCACATTGTTACATAGGTTATCCTGGTGAGTCTTCCTAGGTCTCGTCCCCCATCTCGGGTTATCCTGGTAACCTCTAACGACTTCCGACCCCTCATGTAAACCAATGCAGAATCAGTTATCTTTCGTGGTGACAAGATAATGATCTTGCCATTCCAGGCCTTCCCGTCTCGACCCAAGTCTTTACAAGCCCTTGTGATCATGAGCAAGGCATAATTATCTTATTAAATGTGGGTATGTGCAGGATCATGATGGGCCAAAAAGTGGCGATATGTAAGTGATATGATGGCCCATGTGGCTGACGACTTGTTTTTTACCCAAAATTGATGAAATGAAAAGGGCTTTTAGAGGAGATTCTCAACTTTCCACCAATATAAATTATGCTTTACTTTAAATTTAATAAATAATTATTATTTATTTTCTATTAGAATTACGAATAAAGTCCTGATTGACAGGTTAATTGAAAAACATCTATAACTTTCAAACGGTATCACATTTTTTGAATCCGAAACATGCGTCACATTCCATGTTTTGCATACTATAGGATTTTTATAAAAAAAAATGAATTTCATGAAGTTTTGACCAAGTTAAGGTAGTTAGACAGACGAACTTTTATATTTTTTAAAACTTGTAATAAAAAAATCATAATTAATTATTTACTTGGAAAAAAATTATAAAAAAATATGCATCACATCAAGAAATGAGTCCTCTACTTATATCTAAAAGCTTATAAAAAAATATTATCATTTTATTGTGGTTAGGGTGGTCAGACAGACACCTACTTCTTATTTTTACCTTGAAATTTAAATACTATTGCATTGAAATTTCAAATTTTCACCAAATAGATTTAAAAAAATAAATAAAGGTCTAGTAGTTTAGAAACTACATTCAATTTTCTACGGATTCTATTTTAACATTTTTTTGAAATAATATAGATAACCTATTCAAAATTTTACGTCAAGTTGTGTAACTCTGATTTTTTGACTTTTTATTGCCACTTAAGGGCCTGTTTTTTCCATGATGATCTTGCACATACCCCTGTTTGATGCTACATGATACTCTAATCATTTAATTTAGTTATCACTGGATTAACTAACTTACAACGAGTTATCCTGGCACCACTTTGTGTGCCGGCCCTCATTATAAGCCACTCCTCTAAGATGACACGTGGAACAACTCCACAACCTAAGGGTACACAAGTGCTATGCAAGGATATCACATCCCTAACCATGACATACAGTCAACAAACACTCCCGTTCGTGATAACTGGGAGACAAACTGGTTATGCACTACCCAAGGCCATCTATGGTTGACTACACAAAATGACAACCCACAGACTGAAATCCCAATTGGAAGACTTGACATTTAAGAACCCCACACTTCCCAATGATACGCACGTAGATCAATGCCAACACCAGAATCAAATCTACTTTGGGTTCACTAAACCCATGTCCTAACTAATCATTCAATAAACAACGCGTTCAATAAACAAAATTTATTACGCCACTTTAAAAGGAATCATTTCATTCACAACAGCATTTGAATGCATAAGACATTACTCGTGTCCCCATAATTCTTTTTAACACAAGTTCCCATTTTAAATCAAATATTATTCCATAAACAATTAACCCCATTAAAAGAAAACAATATTTCCCCCTTTAAATAATTGAAATAATATAATAATATACTCATTTTAAAACATTAATATTAAAACAATAATATGACCATTATTATTTACAATTTCCATAATTCATCAATTTAATAATCATATTATTAAAATATTACATGTATTTAACTATATGAGGAATTAATCATATTAAAATAATAAATTTTAACCTTAAACATTATAATAATTATAATTATAATATTTTAAATTAAAATATTATTATTTTATTACCTATTTTTTTTTTTAAATTTTAAATCACAAAGGGCGGCCTCGGTTCGCGTGAACCTTGGATTTCGCACCCAGCTATCCACAGGTTGCAAGGAGGTCGACCCGGCCATGGAAGACATCATGCGGTGGCAGAGGGAGTTTTGGTGGCCACAGAGGGCGGCGCCACCGCTATGAAGGAGCCGCCGCGGTTCCCTGCTGTGAAGGAGCCGCCGCGGTTCCTCGCGGGTGGCGCCGGCAGCGTCGCCACCACTGTGGTGGCCACTGCCTACGTAGCTCGCGTGGGCCGCGGATGGTGGGGGGAGTGGGTGCGGCTCCCCCACTCTGCTCCCATGGGAGCGGCGGTGGGGTGAGCCCCCACTCGCCTGCCCTAATCCGTTTTTTTTAATATTAATTTTTTTTTGTTTTTCTTTTCAACTGTCATTTTTTTGAATTTCGTTTTTTTGTTCTTTTTTTTTTTATTTAATTTTTATTTTCTCAACAAAATGAGACTGCCTTTTTTATTTTATTTTTTATTTTCCAATAGAAAAACCAGAACTTAGAGAGATAAGAAAATGACATAAGAATAATAAAATTCTGGGAAAAACTATTTATTTTTTTTTTTTGAAATTTGGCCAGCATAACTTTGCCATAGGAAATTATAAAAATTAATCCCAAGTTCACATGGATTATTCTATATATAAAAATAGGTCTAAATAGCCAAACAATCAATTGAAGACTAAAAAACAAATTGAAGAACATCAAGAACAAAGAAGGATTGAAAGAAACATGGAAATTTAACCTTTTATTCCTCAACACACTTAAATCAACCAAATTGCATTAAAACAAGGTGTGAACCTAAATCTTTTGGAGTATGTTGAAGAACCTGCTACTGCCTTGAAACCCTCTTGAGCACTTCAGATTCCACAAGCTTTTCCGTCAAACCCACAAAAACAAGCAATCTTCCTCTTCTCTTTTCCAATTTTCTCAAAAAAACTCCATCTTTAAAAATTGTGAAGAAATTCAAGATAATGCAAAAATTTTCCAAAATCCCACAACAACCCTCATAAATTTTTGAAAACAGAAAATAGGAAATATCTTTTTTTTGTTGAATTTTTGAATTTTGAATTTCAAATTTGACTTTTAATTTATTTTTCTAATTTTCCAATTTCAATTCAAATTTGCATGCATTTTCAAAATGAATAATTTAAATCATTTCAACATGAACAACTTGATCAATTTAATAATTAAATCTACCATAAGATTAAATATCAAATTAATTAGCTTAAATTACTCAATACTTAAGCACAAATCCTACATTACTCTAACTCCCCAATTAGACTGAAATCAGGCAAAAGAGCAAAATAGAACAACAGGGTTACACAAGATTGACAACACACTACAACTAGGGTGATGAATCGATGCGGAAATCCTAGCTACTATCTCCCAATCGATTGCTGTTGGGCAATGGACACACTCGAACTTGAGAAACCAGGTGGAGTCGATGTCTTGTACCTGCCAACCTGCAACACATAATATATCCACATGCAATAATATGTCATAAATAAGGCACACCGTGAAGAGAAAATCATGAGATCGCAGGGCACTCACAAGAGAGTGATGCGATACCGTCCTCTTCACCAATACAATAGTTCTAACTGATGCATCTTCAAAGCAGCATAATCGAAAGCAAGAAACATCATAAGTTAAATATCCACATATGTTAATTCCAAACATGGCATAATAATCATATCCAAATGTAATATCACCACATCAAAATACGTCACGATAAAACAGCGATCCACTGAAATCAAATACATAGTCCAAGTACAAAGCAAAACTAAAGCATAGAGAGGAACAACATAGTTCACACAATAGATCAAAACAGAGGGGTATTACAAAGGATCTATCATAATAAAGCTTCTAGGCAGAGTATTCTTATACAATTATGATGGAATTGTTAGGAAAATATAAGATCAAGGAATGAGTGTCAAGGAGAAATTCTTCAACTAGATAATATATAATAATCTACAATTTTTCATATTTTATAATTCATGTACTCAATATAAATTCACTCAACATTGTGAAACATTTATCCATCTATATTGTGAAGGGGGACTTGGATAAGAGATACCCGATGGGTTAATATTGAAGATATTCTAGGTGTGGCAATTGATAATTTAGGGTTAACGAATTTGGGAAGTGAAGATGACAACTAAGAATGCTAAATCCATATTTGTGTAATTAACCTCATATATGAAAAATGTGTGATTGATGTAATAGACTATGTATTCATGGTCCTATTCATCATGTGGTGCAAAAAGTTCCCTTGGTATGACTAATATGGTTGAGATATAAATTAGTAACAATTTGTTCATTCTAGGTGCCATTAGAATAATGGTGTAGTAAAAGAATCCTTGATTCGATCAAAATATTTTGACATTATTCATCCTAGGTGGAAACTAAAAATTTCCTTGAGTAGGTGTGAGAATGGTTAACACTTATCTATCACCTATCCAATATATCTATGGATATCCTATAATTTTCACTAAATATTGCATAGTTTCTTTACGTTCCTATAGGGAGAAATTTGTGTTATGGCTACAAACTTAGTGTAATCCACATCTATTCTTCATTAGGAGATAATCAAGTAGCATTGAAAAATTGTCACCCTTGATAATTTCACACTAGGTTTAGCTCCACCCTATGTGCTTGGACCTAATTATGCATTTAATTTGCTTGTTTTATAAATATCTAAACATAAAATTAAAAGATGAGATTGAAAATAGACATTTAATATTTTCCCCCAATGTTTAAGGCCCTGAAAAGGATGGATCTACACTAGGGCACACAACACCCTTGTCCTATCCTTTTTTGGCTAAAAATTAAATATGTCAGTGTCAGTATTTTATTATGTAAAAGTTTAAAATCATTTGTTGGATATCGGTATTTGATTTTTCAGAAATTAGAAGAATTGCATATAAATACAAATCATTTTCACCATTTTATTCCTAGCAATTTTGGAAAGTGATGCAAGATCATAATTAAGCATCCTATGAGTAGTCAAGCGAATAATTAGCAAAATTACAGTAGTATTTGTTTTAGTCAAGCATCATGTTAGCCATGAATCATGTTTTCATGTTATATGTTCATTTTTTTGTGAGCACTAATATTTGAAAGACTTCAAATCAAGAATCAATTTTATCCTTGAAGGTGATGAGTACATGACTTCATTCCATCAAGGAATGCAAATAAAAGTGGTGAGTTGCAACAATAGTCAATTTATCACTTGTTTATCATTTAGCCTTTTCTTGGCATAGGGTAAGCTCTCTTTTTATATCATCATAGCCATTATGGAGGTAGAAATACTAAAATGGGGTTTGAATTAGTCAAGCCCCTATATGGCACAACCCTTCTCCTTCTTTCATGTGTGAAAAATTTACAAATTTGAAGTTAAGTCAAACCCCTATATGACACAACCCTTCCCCCTCTTTCATGTGTGCAAGTTACAAATTTGAAGTGAATTGGTGGACTTGATTTGAAGCCTAATTGCGTATTCGTGCATCCAAGCCCTACAAGTTGTCAAATCGAGGAGAGGGGTTTTTATCAGTGATAGATGAAGTTTCAATGATGACCTTAGAAGAGAAGGACTTGTAGATAAAGAGCAAAAGAAGTGTGAACTTAGATTTTGAATAGTTTTTAGCTAGTATAGGGTGTCCAATGCCCCTATCCAGCTATTTTAGGTCCAAATTTATATGTTAGGTTATTCTATTTCTACCCTCTTCTTTTCTAGAATTTGTTTCTGTTGGTGTTTAAAATAACAACCCAACTAAACCTTGCAACTCTCTAAGAGGTATCCAACCTCTATATTAAAGAACCACAAAGGCTAGTGGCCAAGTGACAAGATTTAGTCAAAGACTAACATCTCCTACACTTCTGGCTCTGCAGGACCAAGGTGGGTAAACCTATACAATGTTTAAAACTTAAATCACTGATTTACTGACATTGTTTTTTATAGCAGATAATTCCCAATGCAAAACTACTAAAGGAAGCATTGACAACTTTAAATTTGGCTAAATTTACAATAGCTCAACCCTCTCTCAGCCATTGGAAAGCAGGACATACAACAGTCCAAATAGTAAGAACAAGAATGATTTTGCATTTAATTTTTTTTTCTAAGATGCATTGACTGCAAACAAATTAGTGCCAATTCTTGGCCATGGAGTCAAACACATAAAATGAATTCCCCAACAAATAGTCTTCAACCAGTGGATCTAACTTGCTAATGCTTTGCATTAACTATTAGTGTCTTGCACCAACAATCCTTCTCTTGATATCAATCAGATTTTTCTTATCGAATCCCATCTGCACACCTGAAATCACAATCACCTGTTCAAAGCATTCTAACCATTTCCTTGAAACAGAATAGTGAATAGACAAAACAATCTCATGAAACTTGAGATGATAAACTCAAAGACACTTTGTATTATTGAATTTATATAACTAAAAGTGTACAAGAATGGAGACAATCTCATGACATTCATGAATGTGGAAACACCTTCATGATGTTAACTACATAAACTAGTTGTATTTACTCTTGAATTCATAAAATTATAGCTTACAGACTCAAACAATGACTCAAAAAATACAAATCTCTATCTACCCAGCCCAATACAAAAACTCAGAACCCTTTACAATGAGAAGAGAGGAGAAGAAATAGAAGAATGGAGGAAACATAAGAAGCCCTAAAACTAATCTGTTGTAGACACATGGTAGCTCCATTCCCATTGATCAATCAGAAAAGAATATCTTCTCCTCTTCCTCTACATCAGCAAACTTATTCCCTCAAAAACAACATTTTCTCATCATTGCCAAGCAACAAAAAACATGCCCATGTGGAGATTCCTCAAATTCACCCAACTGGAAAATATCTCTTCCTGTGCAAATTCTATTTCTGTCCTTTTTCACAATGCTGCACTTTATTTTAAAACCAAATATTAAAGTTTCATAACTTTAATATTTCTGCATTTTATTTGCTGCAGTTTAATTCCCAGCACATATTTGATTATAAAGTGAATAAAATTCACTTTATACAATACCCACACTCTACTCAAATATAAAATGAATAAAACTCACTTCCAGATATCAAAGTCTCAGAACTTTAATAATTCTGCTCATATCCACCTCCCAGCAAATAATAAAATTTAAACAATAGTGAATATAGAATCCACACTTTGCATTTATTCCCAGCAAGGAAGACACTTTGTGAATATTTTATTCACCTTCTCAAATCATATCCTCTGGCATTTCTCGTACATTTTACACAAATAAAGAATTTAAATATTTCATATTTGAGCTTTTACTTTTACCACCACTACTCATTTTCACCTATGTGAAAATAGAATCTCTGATAATTACTTTCATTTTGTTCCACTTTAATTTTTTACCCATCTCCACGTTTACATTTATTTGCAAATTTCTTTAATAAAAATTTCACCTCGAAACTTTAAATATTTATATTTTGGGCCCACTTTTTCCTTACCTACCACGCCCCCTTTAAATATAAAAGTGAACTACTTGGAGAGTAAAAAACATCATACATGATCGGGCAATCTTCAACCATGAAATATTTTTCAATAATTGAAAATTTTTTGGGCTCACCATAGCACTACCTCGCACCCCTTGTAGCCTTTTGGCTCACCTCATCCTATCCTTGCGAGGTCCATGAGATTATGCCACATGGCCACCTCTTTCACTAGCCATCGATCATTTCTCAACCCTAATCTTGCTGTGTGTTTTGATTTTTTATCGGGCTTGTTCACTACACTCCAATGGCGGCCACTGTAATTTTCCATTCACTGCATTTGAATGCAAGCTGCTAAAGAGTCTCAATGCCCTCCTTTAATGAAGATATTTGCACTACACTGGCTCAATTATCACTGAGGCATTTCCAACAAAATTATTTTGTTTTATTATGTGGTGATGGCGTTTCCCCTCATAAATTTATTTGGAGACTCCACTAAACCAATTTGCATGCCATGTCTGTGAAGTGGCATCCATCATTACCTAGATCGATCCCCTGTTTCAATGCTTTGATGTATGTCTATTGCCTATCTCCAAGTTTCACCCCTTCAAACAACACACTGGATACGCCTATCAGGGACCTCCTCCATGCCAGGCACAGGCCAACCTCCTCCATGTGTGCCTCCCCCAAACAACACAAGCTCTTCACCTGGCCATGCCCCATTCCCAATGGATTCCTGTACCCTTGCTCCTCACATGGCTCGGGCTATCAAAATATGCTTACTTAACTGGCTACACCCACCATGACTAGCTGGCTGCACCCTCAGAGAACAAAAAAATGTCCAGGTTTCAGCCACATTCCACATTCACTAATATTTCTAATGGAAGGTTGGGTCCACCTCTACTTTCCATGTCAGCCACCCAACTAGTGCGTGGGCCTGCTCCACTGGCCTCCTGTTGCTGACATGGTGCGGGCCTTATCAAACAGTTCATCTGCCCATCCATGCTTTCCTCCACATTCACTGGCCACGTCCACCTGTCGGTTGCATTTATCCAAAAATTTCTAAGGCATTTTTCACCTTTGTGCGTAGCCTCTTCTCCATGATGACCAGCACACCCCTCCATTTTTTTGAAGTTTCTAATGCCTTCCAAAAACTCGAATTATATTTGCCTCTATACAACCAGCATGGGAGTTCTTTAACTCGCAGTCTATACACTCTCCCTTCATCCTCTGACAAGGTTGCTATTGATTTGGTGCAGACTTTCCTCCATCAAAGGTTTAAGCCTTTCAACAAACCCATTCTGATGTAGCTGATGTAGCCATATTCTTCTCACACAAAAATAATCCCTCTATATGTATGAATATCATGGTCAATACTGCATATTGTTGTACCAATCACGAACATTTGATGCTTGTCCATTGCAGAATAATTTTACCCCTTTGATAATATAATGTTCAAACTCCATATTGAAAAATGTGGATCTCACTTTACACTTGAAAGAAATTACAATTGTACACCCCTCCTCACACAGATCAACTCAGAACAACGTACTTGACATGGTTGCAACACTGCAACAAATATAGGTTCATGATTAAAGAAAACATTTCAATTCCATAACCATGTGAAGCATGTTGGGTCTGTTGTGGACTTGACTAATTTTTTTTTCGTTTTCAAACAATTTTTTTCCTCAAATTGCTCAACACTGCTTTTGAGTGTTTCCGAGATTGAAAAATGAACTGGGTTGCCATAAAAGTCTGGTTTCTGACAATTTTGGAAAATAGGCAAAACTAACCCAGTGGGCTAAGGAATCAATCTGAGAAACTGGTCAAACGACCTCCGGGAGACATGAAAACCTGCAAGCATATAGTCATTTGAACCAAAAGTATATTGCAAAAGACGGCTCATAGAAATAGATAACGAGGATCCAGATATTAATCGGTAAAGTTGCCCAGTCAGGCTTTTTTGAAACAACAGCTGTTCTGCACTAATTGAAACCGATTCAATTGTCAATTTGTAAAATAGTGATTCAACTCCTGGTGAGCTTCCATCAGACATGCAAGTTCATTTAGGTATGGGGAATATGGAACAACATGAATTTTGTCACGACAGTGAATTGGTTGCGAAAACCAAGCTTAAATAGGAGGCAACTTCGCAAAACAAACAGTCTGCAAATAACAGAACAGTGTGAAAACCCTCCAGCTTCACTTTTCGAAACTCTATCAAAACTTATCATGGGAGGCCAAAATTTGACATGCCTGCTCACATATGTCTATTGAGTATGTCTACAAATGGGTTTTGCACGACAATCAATAGGCTTCAAAATACAAGCCTCTAAAGTGGGTCAGTTAGGACTGATTTATTAGGTGCACTTTTGAAAGTGCAGAGGCGAAATTTTGTAATAGGAATCTCAAATTCGTAAAATTTGAGAGTGCCAACAGTTTCTATTTAGTTTTTTTTTTAATTTTAAAATCTCAACAATTTTCTACATTTTCATAAATAGCCTAGGAACGTCATTGCATTATAAAATTCAGTTGATTAACACATCATTCAACCCACATGCAAAAATAAAGGATTAAAAAATTGATCCATCATTTTGGCTTTTCCATTCATGTTTGTAGCCAAGTGGGTATTGAGATCATTTGTAATCCTTTATATGTTTCACATTGGAAGAAGTGTGATTTAAAACCTAGACCCTTTTTCCAATAAAACATTTTGGCGAACCTGACTATTTTGTGCACTTTAAATCTTCTAAAATTTCAAGCATATCATTTTCAAATCTGAGTGTAATCTTAGGTTGTATAGATTCATTAATTATGTATACATAATTTTCATAAAATAATTGAAAAACGTCAAAATTTGCATTGCATTTTTCATTTAAAAGACAACTAGGGTTAATTTTAGTAGTTGCAATTTAGATATAGCTCATAATTGTGTTAAAAAATCTACATTAGGTCATGTTGAAGTTTAAAAAAAATCTATATTTTTTAAAAGTTACTATTTATGCAAATGCATGTCATTGAAAAGTAATAAAGTTACATTGTGGTTATTTTCATTTCAAAAAGATAACAAATTTTAAAATTCAAAATTTATCAAATTAGGATCAATTAGTTATTGTGCATTAAAATCTAAAAAGTACATTTGGGTTTGAAAAAGGTGAAAATTGCATGCAAACATATGTTTTCCATATTGCAAAAAAATTGAACTTCTCTACCTCTCTAGAAATTTCCCTGTCATAAGACCTTAACAGTTTCAGACTAAGACCCTCATACATTGTAGAAAAAATCTAAAATTTCAAATTAATAAAATTAACCTATTGATCTAGGGCACCCAACCCTTGTCTAGTCAGTTTTGCATAGAAATTGGATCACAACTCTATCTCTATGTTTCCTTTGTGTTTTTGGGTTTTGTGCTTGCAAATTTATTTCTATTTCTATGACTATGTTGTGTTTGACATTCCTTACATGTTACTTAGTGTTTTGAAACTCAAAATAATTTTATGAGATTCATGATATGGTGTCCTATTGGTAATACACTTGTGAGACATATTTTTATACTTATGGCTTCCCATGCTACAATCACAACCAGTGTTGAGCTTGAGTCTTATAACTCTTTCACACAAGGTATCACCTCTACCTAATCCATCTTGGATTACCTCCCTAATTTTTCTTAACCTAATATTCATGTGGACTTGGAGGCCTCTATTGCTCATGTTCCTAAAGAGAAACTTAAACAATTAGATTTAGAAGGTCTTCAAGATTATCTAAGTACTAAACCTTTAGCTAGACAAACATTGCCTATTTTGGATAATCTTAGGAAACTAATCAATGATTCCCAAGGAATAGAAGTATTACATATTCTAGCTCACATAGTATATGCCAAAATTCCTATGGTAGCTAGTTACACCCAATTATTCACCAATGCTCAAAACCAAGTAGGAAAAAAAGTTTCCTCTCCCACAACAATGCCTTCTACTCCCACATTTACACCTCTAGACATAGCATCAACAATACAATATAGCAATAGTATAAAGTGAAGCTTACCTAGCTTCCTAATGGGAATCCCTATGGTTTTGTCACTCCACCCATTACATCACCATCACCCATCATAAACATGTAAAGAAATAGCACACTTTTTATTCATAATAGTTAACCATACTCGACAAACAACTTAATAACAACATTCATACAACTCATTAGTGTGTTCCTTCAACATTTTCAAGAAAAAATGGGTCATCAAATGATGCTAATAGATTTATTTCATTATAAACAAGGTTCCAAAGAAAAGATAATAGACTTTATAGGATGATATCAATCACTTTACTCGCAAATCTCCTATAGTCTTCTAGACATGTTGATATTCAAAGGGTCTTTATAGAAAATTTACAACCTAATATTTGAGATAAAATATTATTAATGAAATATCCATCCTTTACACACTTATGTATGACTCTTCGTGATTATGATATATTGATTAGTCAATATGAAGGTATACCTTCATCGAATCCTATTGGTCAATTTGAAGTCATTCCTCAAAATAATTATTAGTCATTTAAAAAGGAAAAAAAATTCATTAAGATAAACACCCCTCAAACTATAAACAAGCGATGGAGCAGAGCTGTGCGAGTCGGAATGGGCATGGTGGGGGAAGTTTGAATTCTTATAAAGAGGATGAGGGTGAGGATGGCAGTGTGGATGGTGGGAAGGAGGTTTGTGGGGTAGTTGTGGGTGTATGTGGCTTTCAACATGCTTTGGTCCTGCAACAACTAGCTTTGGTCGTGGTCTAAGAGGTCCTACTTTGCTCGGTGTTGGTGTTGCAGGCTTGTTCATGCAGTTTTGTGCCTCTTGGTTTCCTTGCTGTGCCGGATTTCTTCATTTGGCCCTCCTTTTTGATGAGTTTTTGGAGTGGTTTTTTATGTGGGTTTTGTCTTTAGACATTGAATTTTTTCTCTATTTGGCTTGGGTGGTGGTTTTTTCCTTACAGCAAATGAGTGCATTCTTTGGGTTTACTGAGGAGGTTTTGTTGGAGGAAGGGCTTATTTTTGGTCCTATTGGGTGTAATGATATCACTTGGGTGCTCTCTATGCTAGCCTTCTCTCTTTCTGATTTATTCTTGGCTTACCTTAGCTCCTCTCTGCTATCTGTTTGGTGGTGCCCTTTGAGTGGATTTTTCCTTAGGTGTGTTGTGGTTGCTCTTGGTTTCCCTCTTGTGGTCTGGTGGTGCTTCCCATTGGTTGGTTCTATGGAATTCTAGCTTATCTCTAGCTCTAATCGGTGTGTTGGGGTTGCTAGGGTGTTTTATGGCTTGAAATTCTCTTGGTTTCCTTCTTGTATGGGCTCCCCTTTCCCTCTTGGGTTTTGTTTGTTTCTGCTCTCTTTGGGCTCAACTCTGTTGAGTAGTATCTTGTTTGGTTCTTTTTTCTGGGCTGTTTCTAGATGGTGTTCTTTTGACTGGGTGTTTTTCTAACATTTATCCTAGATCCTAGATGCTATTCACTCTTTTTGATGTTTATTGGCTAATGGATGGGCTTCCTTTCAAGATTTTATTGAAAACCTAGATGAGTTTAAGCTTGAAAGTTGTTATGGTGGCTTTGTGGTTGTTATTTGTTTCCCTTTTTTCTATAAGGGTGTTGTTGGCTGAGTGAAGTTCAAGGTTGTTATGGAAAACCTAGATGTATTTTATTCTTAAGAAGGATGATGTTGTTACTGTTGAGCTATTACAAGGGTTTATTCTAAAGGCTCAATCATGGTTGTATTTATTGCTGATGGTTGTTTCTTATTTCAAGATCCAGTATCTTACTAGGACAAAGGAGGATGTGACTATCCTTTCTATGAAATTTATTTCTCTCTTTCAGGTTCTACAAATGGTGTCTTCTATGGAGGTGAATACTATTCCTTCTAAGGTGGATCCCTCTCCTCTTAAGGTGGAGTTGGTTGTTGTAGACTTGGTAGGAAGTTCTCTTCTTTATTGCTTGTTTCTATTGAGGTGGAACTCGTGTGTGCAAGAGAGGATGAGATTTTGTGGCAAGGATTTCTTTTTCTTCCTCTCCATTAGAGGGGAGCCCTCTCCTATTGAGGAGGAGATTGGTTTGGATGTTCATGTGGAATGGAGCTGCAAGGAGGTGGATGGTTATCAATGTTTTTTTGTTCTCTCTAACTTCCCTCTTGAGTTGGGAAGTCTGGATTTGATGGGCTTAGTGTTGTTGTTATTGAGTAGATAGTTTTTTGCAGTCTGGTTGCATTGTTTCCTGATTGGTTCAGGTGGTTTCTATCATCAAAACATGGTTGTTAGGATTTAAGGCCCCCTATCTTCTTGATAGTTGTTTGCAAACTATGTTGTCTTGTTGATCTCTAATGGCTATTGTTATTTGGATGCTGATAATTTGTTGATTTTTTTATTTTTTCGTAGCTTGATTTCTTTGGATAAGGTTTTGAAGCCCTTCAAAATCATATGTACTAGGTTTCAGGGCCCCATCAAAACCTATTTTACCCTTAATCAAAAACACCCCTCAAACTATTAATAATAATGAAGTTTATCTTAGTCAATATTGAAACACAAGTCACTACCACAAACAAAAATCCATATCAATTTAGGCCAAGAGATAGAAAATTTTCATATTTTCTTGATTCTCTCCATGCAATAATGTTGTAGTTGTTAAACAAGAATATAATTCAACTCTCTGATTAGGCATGTTGATATAAATAAACCTTTATTACCAAACTTTAATGCAGAAGAATTTTGTCAATATCATTGTACACCTGGACACAATACAAAATGATGTATCCATATTAAACACCAAGTACAAGACCTCATCAACTCTAATCAAATCTAGTTTCTTGTTGTTAACGACAAAGGAAATAAACCAAATTTTCCACCTAACCAAAACCTACAAATATTTACAAACCCATTGCCAAGTCATTCATCAAACATTTTGCAATATAGTGATAATAATGAAGATGATAATGATTTTTCCAACTTTCTAAACACTATAGAAGTTCAACCTCATAAGGAACAAACCACTTTGTTACCTAACATTTCTTTCACACATATTTATGCTTCTATAAATGTACATGATGGTCCTCTTTATATCATTAGTAGAATTAATGATAAAACCACAATGGGAATATTCATTGATCCTATGTGTGTAGAGAATGTGATCACTGAGGAATTCTTATTTTTGTATGAACTTTAAAAAGATAATTATGAACAACCAAAAGCATAGTTAAGAACTCATGATGGTTTTTTTCACCCTATGATAGGTTCGATAACTCTGTTGGTAAAATTTGGACCTAAAAAAATTAGATGTTTCATTTATACTAATTTTGATGTTAGACCAATTTCATGTGAAGCTAGGCTATCCACAATTACAATCCATGAATGTGGTCCCATTGATTATTCAAAAATGTATAAAATTCCCACTTGAAGAAGACATACACACTGTTTATCATAGTGGGTATAAAAACTTGGCCTCTCATGGAAAATTTTTGCTAGATTATTTTTGGCCTCTAACCTATAAAACTATTAATCCTTGTGAGAAATTTTTAGTCATGTCATGTCAAAAGTTTAAAGATAAATGTATAGCTGAATTATCCCTTAATAATATGCCACCCGAGGTTCCTCGGTCTATAATAATTTTGATGGATGTTTCTCATACCCCACATGTAGTGAAGGAACCTAAGTCTAAACTAAATATCCTCCCTTGTCAACCTGGCATTTATGCTATGGTTCCACCTCTGCCATCCTATAAAATACCAAGATATAATTGTGTAATTAAATTTGTGCCTCTCAAGGAAAAAAAAGTCTTTAGAACTAAGAATATAGTGGTCTCCCAAATCACAGTGGCACCTTTAGTTCCTCATCCTAGGGAAGAAAAGAAACAAATGTTGGGAAACACTTCTATTACTCCTTAACAATTCAAAACTTGTGCAAGAAGAATTAGAATTGAAAAAGAATGTAAACAAAGGCGTTGTGCTATATCTCATCAACTTGTTGAAAAATGTGTAACCTTACCTAAATCTAATGAATTAACTCTCACCCATCCATCCTTTTCATCACATGAATCCACCCTAACACCCTTGCTAACCAATGAAATTGAACCTTTACCTATCCCAACCTAAGAAAATAATTAAAAAGGCTCATACGAATGACGGTGCTTGCAATCATGTTGATAGTACCAATATGTAGCCTATTGTGATACATTCAGATAATGAAGCAGACAATAAACAAGAATAAAAAAAGATCATAACATTGAATTAGCTCTTATATTTTCTAAATTGATGAATTTAAATGGGGTCATCCATGATGATCCTCCTAATGAGAGTGATTCCCCATTTTTTGAACCTGATACTATTCCTTGTATGATACTTGTTGTAGTCCCTTTAGAGTATTGTATGCCTTCCATTTATGATGAGAAAGATTGGGATGCTGACAATTTTATTTAGATCATTTTGCATGTGTAGTACCCTTTTTTGTGACATAATATGATCTTCCATAATGTGTTCCTTGGCATGTTTTTTATTGTTTTTAGTTTTCTTTGGATGACCCTTGTTTTTCTTGTTGTCAAAATGATTTGAACAAAGAATACAAATTTGTTGTGATATTCATATATTTGTATCTCAATTATTCTTTATGTTGTAAACAATATTGTTTTGTGTTTACTTTTGGGAATGATGCAAAGTGTTGAGAAATTTAGGTCTCTTCCATGTTGACCCAAAAGAGTGTACATTATCTTCATGTATCATTCATCCATTCTGTTTGTTGTTCCATGAGTATTCGAGTAATGATGCCAATTATGATCATAATCATATTACATATTATCTATGGTTTATACTAACCATAGATCCGTAGACCATTTATGTGATATCTTTTGTCTTGTTATGTGGTTTTGTTTTGAGGGAAACCCCTTGTTATGAGTTAGATTTATTGGGATGATATCATTGGCATAGGGTTTTTCAATAAGCTCTCATGGCTTTCTCATGTTGCATATATTGTTTTTCTCTACCTTAAAGGAAATTTCTCATAGTTGGTGTTAGAAATTAATTTATGGTGGGAGCATGCATTCTATTATGTGCTTCACTTTGTTCACACACGTTGAGCTTGGTGATATGTGTTTTTGGTATATTGATCATATTTGTACCTGCTCATCTTATCATAATTATTGGGATTATAATTCTTGGTATGGTTGACATGAGAACACACCTAGTGAATATCGGACTTCACTAGCCCTTGTGTGTTTTTAATTTTTTGCTTAATAGAAACTCACCTAGTGAATATTAGACTTCACTAGCTTGTGTTATTTCCTATCAAATCCCACCTAGTGAATATAAAACTTCACTAGCTTGTGATGCCTTGGTTCATGAGTCACCTAGCAAATATCAGACTTTTTTAGCATGTTATTCATGAAAATTTTGGGTATGGATCCTATTAATTTTTTTGTGGATCTTGCTAGTCCATTATTGTCATATTAAACTTGGGTGATCCCACAAAGCTAGTTTACAATTTCTAATAGGAAATGATTTTTTCTGAAATCACATATTTTTAGAAAATATAATGATTTAAGCCTTAAAAATTTCCATTTTAAGGATTCTAATTGAAGAGGTTTTGATCAAACCACCTTAAATAAAACCCCCCAAGATGGAACCTCACTAGTTTTAAACCATACCTATAAATGAGTCTCCTTTACACCTATAAAAAATATTGATAAAAAATAACTTTTGATTTACCTTTTGGGGGACTAAATGAATTCATTTAAAATTTATTTGAAATGATTATGGTAGTCCTCAGAATGAACTATCCAATGAATATAATTTTAATATGTTTTGGTTTTATTATGTATTTGTTTTTTAGTTTTATTAAACATAGGTTTTTCATTGAAAAATGAGGTCTCTGTTTTGCACATATGGAAAAATAACAGATTATCAATTTTTTTTTTGAAAAATATGAGTGCACCATATATTGAAGTCCTTGATCCAACAAAAATAAATAAATTGAATTTCGATATATACAAAAAAATTTATGCGTTATATGGTCGCACTATGTCTGAATCATAATTGGTTTGACTTTGAAACTTGATTAAAGAAAAAATATTTAATAAAAAAGTATCTAACAAAGTGGAATCACTAGATATTGGAGTTAAAAATATAAATTCTAAAGAATTATAATTTAATCTTTCATGGAAAAAAATATTATTCATTATACGGTGTGCGTCACTTTTTAAAAATGCTGTTTTCTGAAAAAAAACCTAGTTTTCGTGGGAGATGGAAAAAGAAGTGCAATCTGATTCCAAATTTTTTAAAAAATATATTTTTAGAATCTACATAATTTTTTTGACAAGACTCTATTTTTCATCATCTTCAAATTCCTCATGATTTAGCCGCTATAGGTGCCCGAATGTGAAGATTTAGTTAAAAATAATAATTTCAATGTCTAGTTTGGCCAAAAATTGTAAACCACTATTGTGGGATCACCCACCTCCTTTTTCATTTTTTTGCACCATACTTGCATTATGTTTGTACTATGTTTGCATTCTATTGGAATTGTGTTTGCATCATTTTTGTATCATTTAATGATTATGTTCATGTTATGTGTTGTTGTTTTCATCTTATATGCTTCATGTTTTTCATGCTACATTTCACTTTATTTGTGTGTTCCTTTTCCCTTACATTGTCTTTCCATAGGATCTTGAATCTAGGGGCTAGCACATCCCCTAAATTTGATACCATCCTATCTCTTCTATATTTGGATAATTGAACCCTTCTTGGCATCTATGCTTTAGTGTGAGTCTAAACATAAGTTAATACTCTCACTAAAATGTTTTCCAAGAGCATTACTTGCTACAATCTAAAACACATGTCTTAATCACATCAATGCCCTTCCCTCTCACAGTGAATGGATAACTTCTTGCATAAGGAAAAAAAATGCTAGTGTAATTCAATACGATGGGACACCTCCTTGCTTTCCTCGCTGTGACATTTCCTTCCATCTGCCGGTTCTGTCACTTCTATCATTTGTTTGGTGGGTCTCACACTACGCCATCTCTTCATGTTATGCATGTTTCCATGTATGTTGTTATGCATGTTTTTACGCATTTTTGTATGTACATAGGTGTATTTTTTTGGGATATTAGTTGCCTTCGTAGAGGGTTTTACAACATTGTGTGGGTTAGACGTTTCATAAATCATGCACTCACCTCCCATGGTGTTTTCCAACCTATAATCATTCAGAGTTTTAATGGTTGTTGGAAAATAATCGGTGTTTATAAAATGTTGCCTTTCATTGCATTCCTACTGCCTGATTAACAAAAGCTTTTCAAGGCATTCCTTCTTGTGCTCTCAACCACGTAACTTTGAATGTACATAATGAAATAAATGGAAAACCACATTGTGTTTTCTGACCTACAAATTATATTGTGAGTTTATTTTTAAATCATATGATGAAATTGAATTTATTTTTGTAAGTAAGAGTTGCTATAAATTGTGAAGGCGAATGAACTTTAGAACATTCTTATTGTCTACAAACTTTAAACTTTTCATTAGAAGCATGTTGTCTATACATACTTGCATGTTGGAAAATAGTATGTGTTATGAAACCTGCAACCCAAATGTACTGTTCTCAACTTTGAGAGTGTCTCTCTGATTAGAGAATGTAAATGTTTTGTTTTTTATATGTTGTTTACAAATTTTTTCTATCTTTTCACATAGGAATCTCATGTCTCCATCCAACTGATTCTCTTTTCTACACTCGCATCCTATTTTTCCTTCTTTTCACGTTATGTATATTTCTATGTATGTTTTTATTTATTTTTGTATGTACATAGGTGTGTTTTGTCGGTATATTAGCAACTATTTTTCGGTCAATCAAGGTGATCAACAAGTATTTTTTTGACTTTTTAACCTTTGTTCTTGCAACGATCTGTATTTTTTCAGTCGCCTGCACAAGTAATGGTTCAATTTACAATATCATTGAACAATGGTTACGATAATGATATGCCATTTAGATGTTCATTGAGAGACACAAGATATAAACAAAAGCATGATAGTGGTACGTGGTATCCTTCTTTTCTGTCTTCTATTCCCTTATTGATTATTGAAAGTTATGGCCTCTTTCATATGTTAGGAGAGATGGATTTTTTATATATTTGAATGAACGCTCAGTGCTTCGCAGTTCCTATAGAATGGAAGATATAATTTCTGATATATATTACTAGTGTTAGCGATAGGATAAATTGGAAATTAAATTACCATTGTATATTTTAATATGTTTGTTTATTTTATGTACAAGATGGCATTTTGCACTCACCACAAAATATAATTGTATATTGGTGAAATTTGGAATAAAAATAATTCTTTGTAGCACCAAATGTATTTCATTTTCCAATTTAATCTATCACTAACACTTCCATTGTATATTTTAATATGTTTGTTTATTTTATGTACAAGATGGCATTTTGCACTCACCACAAAATATAATTGTATATTGGTGAAATTTGGAATAAAAATAATTCTTTGTAGCACCAAATGTCTTTCATTTTCCAATTTAATCTATCACTAACACTTGTCTTCCTTCCATGTGATTGATATATTTGAGGAAAAAAATTTGAAGAAAACAAGGGCAGGTGGATTGAGAAGGACACTTTAGGAGACATGAAGCTTTTGCACTAAATATAGGTGATTCTAGCTACCATAGCTTGAATTGCAAGTGTATTGGTCAGTTAAACTTCCAATTTTTTTTTTTCATTAAGAAGTTATGATATTTTTATAGATGAGATGCTTACTGTGGAAAATGCACATAATTTCCAATTTTTTTTTTTTTTTTTTAAATGTTATATTATTGTGTGCTTATTATATCCCAAATTTTTTCATGAAGGATGTTTCCTCCTTGAAGTGTGAGTGTTACATGGGAAATGCTCAAAACAATAGTGAACAATGATACTACATCCTTTTAATTATCCCTTTACACAAAAACACATAAAAAGCTTTTCATTTCAAATGAAAACCCTTTACACAAGGAAAACCCTTTATTTTCTCGTCACTGAAAACCTATTTTCTTAATGAACATGGCAGATATAGAAATGATAGATTTATATACCTGCTAGCTAGCTGCCATGCTTGCCAAATGTGTTTAGGAGTGTAGACCCTTGGCTCTCGTTCAACCTTAATAAAAACCCTTCTTCCCAACCAATAGCCGTTCAATTCTTCACAGTGAAATTTGAAAACCCTTAAAACAAAAAAAACATAAACAACTATACATTTGATATGAAAACCCTAAACGCAAACAAAACTCCTTATTTTTCCATCAATGAAAACCCTTTTTCTTTAACCAATAGCCATTCAATGCTTTTTAGAAAACCCGTTTAACCAGTGTTCAATGCTTCATAGAAACCCATTTAATAGTTGTCCTTCACAGTTCCTACAAAATGGAAAAATGGCATATATAATGGAAAATATACATGTTGGCTAGCTATCGTGCTTGTCGAATGTGTTTATCTCGTTCAACCTTCATTGTGTCACCTGCACTCCCCACCAAATTGCAAAATGAAATGTCGCAAATGGTGACTTTTAGCTCTCCAGACGTAACACAAATGTAGACAAAACACACCTATGTACATAGAAAAATGATTTTTTTTTACTTTGGTTTAGACACATGCAACTAAATTCTGTCGCCCGCATGTCCCTCCCCACCTAGCAAACTGTAAAATGAAAATGTGGAAAATGGTGAAGTTTATGTGCATTTTTTCTATCTTTTTGACTTTCCAACTGAGGCCACGTGTCCTTTTCTGGTGATGGACATGTGATGACACGTGGCTAACCATCCATCAAGTCTTTTTGTCGGTCCCTTTTGTATAGCATGTGGGATGGGGGATGGGGGTACGATATCATGTCACATACATAGGTTCTTTTTGTCTATGATTTAGCTTCTCCCATTAAGATATGTGTTTTAATATGTAAGAAGTATTTTTATTGGAAAACACTCTATGTTGTGGGTTTTCTCATTTTTCAAGTTGAACGCGAAAGGTTGGAGAGAAGGTGGGGGAGATGAAAAAACCAATGGAATTGAGGTGAGGAGTTTGTAACTGATTGGGTTGTCACTTGTAAAGGGTTTTAAAATATTGTGTGGGTTACTGATTTCAAAAAACTAGTGTTTTGCAACCTGGAATTTTACACAATAGTATGAATATTCATCTTGAAAAGATTTTGTTATTTAGACCGTAGAATGCAATGAAAGGCACCATTTTTAAACACCCAGTGTTTTACAAAAACCATTAAAAATCTATATGATTGCATGTTGGAAAACATAGTGGGATGTGAGTGCATGATTTTTGAAACCTTCAACCCACACAATGTTGTAAGACCTTGTATGGACATAATTAATCTCCTGATAAAACACATCTATGTACATAAAAAAATGAATAAAAGCATACATAACAAAATACATAGAAACATACAAAACATGAGGAGATGACATAGTGTAGGGCCCACCAAGATAGATGATAAAAGTGAAGAAATTGGTAGACGAGAGGAAACATCACGACGAGGGAAGCGAGCAGGTGTCCTATCACATCAAATTATGCCAATGTTTTTTTGTCTTGTGCAAGAAGCTATCCGTTCAATGTGGGAGGGAATGGCATTGTTGCGATTAAGACATGTGTTTTATATTGTAACAAGTACTGTACTTGGAAAATATTCTATGTTCTGGGTTTTCTCATTTTGTAGGGAGTTGCAGGTCGGGGATAACTAAGAGTATCCAAATTCACTTGAGGGGTGAGTAATCAATTGGGTTGATACTTGTAAAGGGTTTTAAAATAGTATTTGGGTTGCAGGTTTCAAAGCACCCAATGTTTTCAAACCTGCAATTACACATTGACAATCTGAATGTAATGAAAATGTTTTGGTTACTTACAGAGTGAGAACCCAATTGGTTGGTGACACCTCAATTGATTTTGGATAATTTTATGTATCCACCACCAACAATTATATTCACAGTATGATTGTATTCAACAACCCTTAATTTCAACAAACATTCCATTTCAATATCATCATACGTTTGGAACAAAAAATGCACATAATAGTTGTAGGATGGAAAACACACAAGGTTGTGACTCACTTCTGAATTCTTGTTCAATGAGCACTTTCTATCATGAAAAATGTAACAAAACAATTTTTTGAAGTTCACGTTCATATTTTAAAACAACCCATACTTTTAGAAATGTAAAGAACGAAACTCTTTAATTCAAACAATGACAATTCCTTAAATAAATTTATTTATATTCAAAAGAAATTTGAAACTCCATTCATTATCATTCACAATAATATCCAAAAGATTATAAAATAACAACTTAAAGTCCACAAATAGATTCAAAATACTTCCTTAATTAAATTCATACACGTGTCATCTTACATGACATTAATAATACAAAAGTATTTGTAACATAAGTTTACAATTCCAGACTTAGGCATTCTGTCACCTTAAGTTCTACAAAAACTAATAAAGAATACAATAATACATATATGGAGAAATCATCCTTTGATCTTCAATCCAATAGCTTATCTTCAAACAAGAAGACGAGAACAAGAATCAAAAGCTTTTTTTGCCCAACCTCGAAGCTTACGCTTCCCCAAAATTCCTTAGTCATTCAAAGAATACCCGACCTTGCATGAATCACTTAGCAAAAATCAGTCGACAAGAAAGATGGAATCTAGTGCATGCCTAGTATAACTAGTAAAACCACAAGAATTTTCATTTTTCTAATTCATTTAAGAAACAAGAAAGTTTGATACTAGGATATGGTAGAGAGTAAATTTCATTCCATCTATTTCAATGGTCCTTAAGTTACTTGGCCAAGTAAAATGTCATGCATGACAAATAATAGTAGTTTAGGAAAAGCAAAACTACACTCTCTATAAACCCATATTCGACATCCGTCCTGGAAGGTAACTTTCCAAATCCATGTCATGCACATTCAATTCTCAAGCATGCATGGTTCCATTCAAAATTAAAAATGATCTTTCACAAACATCTTAACTGCAATCTTGTTTCAAGAAAAAAAAATGGTTCTAATGCAGTATTTTCATTGTTTTAAATCATAAATAACATTAAATTAATATTTAAAATAATATAATAAAATAAAAAAAAGGTGTATCTCAAGTATGTAATCTAAGTACATATTTAAATAGGAATAAATGAGCACACATTCTTTCGGTTCAATTACTCATATAGTTTATTTTCACTTCGAAATACTCCTATCCTAATTCGTTTTGTTCCAAGTAATTTATATTTTTAATTTACTTGATTTTCTGTTTTTTTCACATTTCTAGAAATAAAATAATAAATTTTCAAAAACATGTTTAACAACTCATTTTTACTTCTATTTTGAAGTAATTTTAGTTTCATTCTAGAAAATCTTTGATTTAAACTCTTATTTTTCAAACATATTTAATATACTAAAAGTATTTATGTCAAAATCACTATCTTTTCTATTTCTCTTTTGTTTTGGAATTTTTACCTCTCTAATTGCTTTGATTTTTAAAGCATTTCAAAATCTTAAATAGATCTGAAAACATACTGTTTTCTGTTTGCATCCTTTCAATTTACTAAACAAAATTTCCTAAAAAGAAATAAATCTACTGTCTTTTTATAATTTTATGTTCAAGTTGTTTTATGGTTTTCTGGTAAAATCACAGTTTGGTATATGAAATTTCTTCAAAATTTAATAGAAACAGTGATGATTTTCAATAGTTTTAAATACTAGAATAGAAGAAAATGATTCCAATTAAACATACTACGGTCATAAATTTTGTTAAATAATGCTTTATTTAATTCTACTTGGTAATTTACTGAATATGGAGATGAGTTTTGTGTCTTGTTGTGTCAATTTATTGCTGTGAATCTTTTGTTGTTGCTTGTGTATGATGGAAGCCAGAGTTGCTATTCTTACCTCTATCACTCTTCTGTTATTTTTGTTGGGGATTTCTTCCCCTTTGCTGGCTCACCTATCTCCTCACTTCCCCTTTGCACATGAGAGAGAGAGAAGTTTTATCTATTCCTCCCTGTTTCCATGCCTCTGCTCTCCTTCTCCATGCGCGCTTGGAAGGTAAGCAGTCACCAAACAAAATCAAAGTCAAATTTTGGTTGCTTCCTTCAGGCCATGCATGCCATGAGAAGAGAAATCCCAAATAAAATAAAAGAATTTTTATTAACTTCCCTTTATACTGGCTGCCCCTTAACCTTCCTCATGAATGTGGATTCAGTCCTCCTTCTTGGCCATGCGTGGAGGAAAGTAGATTATCAGATTTCTTTCCTCAAATTCAGAACCACCTCCTTTGCTCACATGCACACCTTCTCCCTTATCAATTCCTTTCACAGTCGCGCCTCATGTGTAGAAATTTAGATTGTCCAATAAGCATAAAACATAACCTCTATTCCCTTAATTTTGCCTCTAGCACATGGGGAAAACAATCAGATGAATCCCACACGATAAAAATCAAAATGTATTTTTTGTCTGTGCTTTTAAAAACGGATATTCACTCCTCCCCCTTGCAATTCGAATTTCCTCTCCCTTCTTTACTCATGCAAATGATGGAGTTATTCACAAAGTCAAATCCACCTTTTGTGTTTGATCTCCAGCCAAATAGCCAGAACTCCAAGTTCCATTTGTAATTGCATTCAAATTGATTGAAAGATAATTTTTTTCAATTTGTTAACTACTGTTTTGAATTCCATTTCAAATTTTTAATGTAATGCTTTTTTTTTTTTCCTAATTTGTTTTCTTCAACAAATATTTCTACTTAATTTAATCTATTTAATCATTTAATCATTTATATTTCCTCTCTCATTTATCAAATGAGAAGATATCAAATAAATCAATAACACTATTTTACTTCATTTATATTTTCGCAATTAAAAGTTTATTCCAAAAATTTGAAATAAAAACATTATTATTTTTAACTAATAATAAAATATTGACACAAGGAATTCAATTATTTAAATAAAATCAATTTCCTCACAAAAATAATCAAATTGCTATTTAAAACAAACATATTCTTTTTCACATATATATTTGAGAAATCAAATAAACTTATTTAAAATTTCCAATTAATAATCATTACGAAAACACATTAATAAATACTAAGTGGTGTGTGAGATTCCATCATCCTCATAAATGTCTAATGGCTAAAATGACTCTACCTAATCAATGTTGTCACCTTCATTCTTGTTCACCTGTTCCTGCGTTCACTTGCACTCAATTTCTCATCAGCAATGACAAACCTCGAATTTAACAATAATGCATTTCAAATCATTTCATTTGTATTTAAATTTCAATTTCTCTTTCAATTTCAATTTCAATCTTAAATAATCATCTAACATAATAATTAAAAGTCTCATGATTAATAATTGCATTTAAATAATCGACAAAATCAGTACGTGACATCCTTCCCCTCTTGGAAGAGACATCGTCTCATTGTCTTATTAATCATTCAATAAGCATAGCATCTCAATTCATAAATCATAGTGTCTCCATCAGTAAAACATAGTATCTCAATCATAATGAAATAATATCTAACAACATAGTTCTCTAAACATAAGCATAAGAAAATCATAGTAGCATCCACACTATCCAAGTTCACAACATGTGAATCAAAAACCAGAGTATCAAGTATCTCCACATAAAGCAAATACTAATCTAAGAAAGAAAATGGGGAAAATGATGGTCAATCGTCTCAAAATCCTCCCATGTAGCACTATCCTCAGTATACTGGTCCTACTGGACCTTATACTGAGTACTATCCCTATTACACAGCTTAATGCTACGCCTATATAGGATTCAGATGGGCTCCACTAGCACCACCCCTGGATCCTGTACCTGTAATGAACGCAAATCAAGAATATGAGATGCATCATGATGGTATGGTTTCAAAAGAAACATGGAATACATTATGGAGTCGAGCTAGAGCAGGTGGTAACACTAGTCTATAAGCAACTGGATTAATAACTTGTAGTACATCAAAGGGTCCCACAAATCTCGAAGCCAACTTTGATGATTTCCCAAATGAGATAGAGCTCTTATGAGGCTTAACCCTCAAAAAGACTTTATCTCCCGTAAAAAACTATTTGAAAGTCTTGTTCCTATCATCATAGCTCTTTTGTCTATCGGTTGCTTCCTTCAACCTACTCTTGATCAACTTCATTTTCTCATCCATTTCCTTGAGCATATCCGGACCAATGATGATCCTATCTTCCATCCTATCCCAACTAATGGGTGTGCGACATTTTCGTCCATAAAGTGCCTCAAAATGTGCCATACCCAAAGATGCATGGAATGAGTTGTTGTAAGAAAACTCAACCAATGGAGAATATTCCTCCCACTTGTATTGCTGATCCATGCAATACATCCTCAGTAGATCCTCAACAACCTGATTGACCCTTTTTGTTTGGCCATCAATTTGTGGGTGATATGCAGAACTAAAATTCAATTTAGTTCCTAATGCTGCATTCAGTGTAGTCCAAAACCTAAATGTCATCCTGGTATCCCTATCCGAAATAATGGTCTCTAGTACACCATGCAATCAGAATATCTCTTGTCAATGATCCATCTTTTAGATTCCCAGGTATGAAATGTGATACCTTTGTTAGCTTATCAACAACTACTAAGATGGTATCATGGCTATTCCTACTCAAAGGTAATCCTTGGATAAAATCCATACTGATTACTTGCCATGTATACTCAAGTATATCATGGGGATACAAAAGTCCTACTGGATGCACATGCTCTGCTTTGACTCGCTGGCATTCCAAAAATCTAGCCACATACTCCATAACATCTTTCTTGAGCTTAGGCCAAAAATATAGAGTCTTCAACTCTACTACCATCTTCATAAATCTTGGATGCCCTGAGTAAGGTGCGTCATATACTTCCTCAAGAATAAATCTTAGAAAAAACTGTGGCCCCTTTCATCTGATCAAATAGCTCATCTATCCTTGGTAAAGGATACCTATTCTTAATGGTAACCTTGTTCAACATTCTGTAATCAATACACAGTCTTGAGGTCCCATCCTTCTTCTTCACGAAGATTACCAGTGCACCCCATGGAGATACACTTGGTCTAATAAATCCCTGCTTAGTAACTCCTGCAATTGAACCTTCAGTTCATATAACTCTGTAGTAGTCATTCTGTATGGAGCCTTGGATTAGGACTCCGTTCTAGGTAAAAGTTCAATCGAGAAATCAAATCTCTCTTCGGTGGTAACTCAGTAAGTTCTTCAAGAAAGATATCCAAGAACTCCCTGAGAACTAGATAGCCCTCTGAAATTTTCTGGACATTATCCAAGTCACTCAGCAATACAGCATATATGGAACATCCTTTCTATTGTACTTTCTTTAGCTGCATGGCTGAGATATGTTTCAGGTCAAAAGGCTCTTGAGATCCAAAAATCTCAATTGGATGTCCAAAATCATACAAACAACTCACAACCTTATCCTCATAGTTCACTATAGCTTTATGCTTAGTTAACCAATTGATCCCTAGGATCACATCATATGAACCCAACGGTGCTACATATAGGTTAACTTGGGTTTGGAAATTAAATAGCTCTAAATCGCTGCACGATAGACATGAATCTACCCTCTTCTCTGCTCGATTTCCATACTGAACCATCCATGCATGTGACATATAACCAGGTCTAATAGGTAACCTAGCAACTAATTTAGGATCAATAAAGCATCTAGTAGCTCCTATATCTATCAAAATAGAGAATGATTGACCAAAAAGCTTACCCATCATCTGAATAGGTGAAGCTTGAAAATCTGCTTGATGGTTGTCAACCGTTGCATGTATCTGGTGTTGCGGTGCTCGCCGATCATTCCCTCCTCGCTGATCTCCTGTACGTTGAGTGCAATTGGAGGCATAGTGATATCCTCCATAATTGTAACATCCACCTCATGGCCCTGGGTGACCACGTGTCCTACTCTTGGTATTGGAGAAGTTGGTGTTATTATTATTCACTTTCTTGTTTCCACCAAATTTCCCTTCTCCTTTATCCCGAGAGTTTGTTCCTCTCTTTAGGTTCCTTATTTTCTGATTATTGTTACCCCTTTGGTTATTACTGTTATTATTCTGGAACTTCCTATTTCCAAATCTAGATTTAGCATTCACATTATTCTTGTAGTTTGTTACCTGTTGCAACTTTTGTTCCTATTTTATAGCCTTCTCGAAGACCTCATCCATAGTCAATCGATTATGAATATCCACATCAACTCCAATCTATGGCCTCAATCCTAGGATGAATTTATGAATACGGAACCGCTCATCCATCTGATACCATGGTATATACTTCAGGAGATTAGCGAATCTCTCCCAGTACTGAGTAATTGTCAAACCAACCTGAGTCAGATTCTGAAACTCTATCATCTTCCTATCAAAGAACAGCTGTGGAAGCCATCTCTTCCTGAAAAGTTGCAAGAACACTTCCCAAGTAGTCCCACTTGGTAGTAACTTCTTCTCAGTCTTCTCATTATCCCACCAAGTAGCAGCTTCTCTAGTAAGCTGATATGTAGCCCAAACTACCTTGGTCTCATTTGACATATTCTTGAGCTCAAAGTATTTTTCCATTTTAATTACCCAGGTTTTAGCTCCATCACCAATGGTCTTACCATTGAACTTGGGTGGTGCTACCCTTTTTAGGTCTTTCGCCAACTCCCCTTCAATCCTAGCTTGAGGATTTGGTGGTTCTTCAACCCTTGGATTCTCATTAGTGGGTTGCTCCTGATTTTAGGGAATTTTGTTTCGAGGGTTTTTTCCTTCCCCGACTCCTCAAACTTCTTGTTCCAGGTTATCCATTCTGGAACCCTATTGATTCAAAATATTGAGAATCTGATCCAGCTTGTCATTCTCATTACTTGTAGCAACTCCTTTTCTTCTTGTACCCATTATGTATCAACAATTCCTGCATCAAGGAATATTTCTTTAGCGTAATGGACAAAGGACCCTAGTGTTCAAACCTAGGGCTCTGATACCAAATGTAAAGAGAGAAACTCCTTAATTCAAGCAAAGAAAATTCCTTAAATAAATTCATTTATATTCAAAATAAATTTGAAACTCCATTCATTATCATTCACAATAATATCCAAAAGATTGCAAAATAACGACTTAAAGTCTACAAATAGATTCATAATACTTCCAATTAAATTCATACACATGTCATCTTGCACGACATTAATAATACAAAATTATTTGTAACATAAGTTTACAATTCGAGACTTAGACATTCTGTCACCTTAAGTTCTACAAAAACTAATTAAAGAATACAATAATACATATATGAAGAAATCATCCTTTGATCTTCAATCCAATAACTTATCTTCAAACAAGAAGATGATAACAAGAATCAGGTGCTTTTTACGCCCAACCTCGAAGGTTACGCTTCCCTAGAATTCCTTAGTCATTCAAAGAATACCCAAACCTGCATGGATCGCTTAGCAAAAAGCAGTCGACAAGCAAGATGGAATCTAGTGCGTGCCTAGTATAACTAGTAAAACCACATGCATTTTCATTTTTCTAATTCATTTAAGAAACAAGCAAGTTCGACACTAGGATATGGTAGAGAGTAAATTTCATTCCATCTATTTCAATGGTCCTTAAGTTACTTGGCCAAGTAAAATGTCATGCACAAAAAATAATAGTAGTTTTGGAAAAGAAAAACTACACTCTCTATAAACCCATATTCGACACCTATCCCGGAAGGTAACTTTCCAAATCCATGTCATACACATTCAATTATCAAGCATGCATGGTTCCATTCAAAATTAAAAATGATCTTTCACAAACATCTTAATTGCAATCTTGTTTCAAGCAAAAAAATGGTTCTAATGCAGTATTTTTATTGTTTTAAATCATAAATAACAATAAATTAATATAATAAAATAACAAAAAGAAGGTGCATCTCAAGTATGTAATCTAAGTACATATTTAAATAGGAATAAATGAGCACACATTCTTTTGGTTCAATTACTCATATAGTTTATTTTCACTTCGAAATACTCCTATCCTAATTCGTTTTGTTCCAAGTAATTTATATTTTTTATTTACTTGATTTATTTTCTATTTTTTTCACATTTCTAGAAATAAAATAATAACTTTTCAAAAACATGTTTAACAACTCATTTTTACTTCTATTTCGGAGTAATTTTAGTTTCATTCTAGAAAATATCTGATTTTAACTCTTATTTTTCAAACATATTTAATATACTAAAAGTATTTCTATCAAAATCACTATCTTTTCTGTTTCTCTTTTGTTTTGGAATTTTTACCTCTCTGATTGTTTTGATTTTTAAAGCATTTCAAAATCTTAAATAGATCTGAAAACATATTGTTTTTTATTTGCATCCTTTCAATTTACTAAACAAAATTTCCTAAAAAGAAATAAATCTACTGTCTTTTTATAATTTTATGTTCAAGTTGTTTAATGGTTTCTGGTAAAATCACACTTTGGTATATGAAATTTCTTCAGAATTTAATAGAAACAGTGATGATTTTCAACAGTTTTAGATACTAGAATAAAAGAAAATGATTCCAATTAAACATACCACGATCATGAATTTTGTTAAATAATGTTTTATTTAATTCTACCTAGTAATTTCCTGAATCTGTAGATGAGTTTTGTGTCTTGTTCTGTCAATTTATTACTGGGAATCTTTTGTTGTTGCTTGTGTATGATGGAAGCTAGAGTTGTTGTTCTTACCTCTATCTCTCTTCTGTTATTTCTGTTGGGAGTTTCTTCCCCTTTCTTGTCCGCACTATCTCCTCACTTCCACTTTGTGCATGAGAGAGAGAGAGAATTTTTATCCATTCCTCCGTGTTTCCATGCCTCTGATCTCCTTCTCCTTGCATGCTTGGAAGGTAAGCAGTCACCAAACAAAATCAAAGTCAAATTCTGGTTGCTTCCTTCAGGCCGCGCATGCCATGAGCAGAGCAATCCCAAATAAAATAAAATAATTTTTATTAACTTCCCTTTATACTATCCACCCCTTAACCTTCCTCATGCATGCGGATTCAGTCCTCCTTCTTCGCCGTGCATGGAGGAAATTAGATTATCAGATTTCTTTCCTCAAATTCAGAACCGCCTCCTTTGCTCACATGTGCACCTTCTCCCTTATCAAATCCTTTCATAGTCGCGCCTCATGCGTAGCAATTCAGACTATCTAATAACCATAAAACATAAACTCTATTCTCTTAATTTTGCCTCTGGCACATGGGGAAAACAATCTAGTGAATCCCACAAGATAAAAATCAAAATGTATTTTCTATCTGTGCTTTTAAAAACAGATTTTCACTCCTCCCCCTTGCAATTCAAATTTCCTCTCCCTTCTTTACTCATGCAAATGATGGAGTTATTCACAGAGTTAGATCCACCTTTTGTGTTTGATCTCCAACCAAATAACTAGAACTCCAAGTTCCATTTGTAATTGCATTCAAATTGATTGAAAGATATTTTTTTCAATTTGTTACTACTGTTTTGAATTCCATTTCAAATTTTGAACGTAATGCTTGTTTTTTTTTTTCCTAATTTGTTTCCTTCAACAAATATTTCTACTTAATTTAATTTATTTAATCATTTAAATTTTTATATTTCCTCTCTCATTTATCAAATGAGAAGATATCAAATAAATCAATAACACTATTTTACTTCTTTTATATTTTTGCAATTAAAAGTTTATTCCAAAAATTTGAAATAAAAACATTATTATTTTTAACTAATAATAAAATATTGACACAAGGAATTCAATTATTTAAATAAAATCAATTTCCTCACAAAAATAATCAAATCGCTATTTAAAACAAACATATTCTTTTTCACATATATTTGAGAAATCAAATAAACTTATTTAAAATTTCCAATTAATAATCATTACGAAAACACATTAATAAATACTAAGTGGTGTGTGAGATTCCATCATCCTCATAAATGTCTAATGGCTAAAATGACTCTACCTAATCAATGTTGTCACCTTCATTCTTGTTCACCTGTTCCTGCGTTCACTTGCACTCAATTTCTCATCAGCAATGACAAACCCTGAATTTAACAATAATGCATTTCAAATCAGTTCATTTGCATTTAAATTTCTCTTTCAATTTCAATTTCAATCTTAAATAATCATCTAACATAATAATTAAAAGTCTCATGATTAAAAATTTCATTCAAATAATCGACAAAATAAGTACGTGACAAGAAAACATTCCATTTCAATTTCATCATACGTTTGAAACAAAAAATGCACATAATAGTTGCATGATGGAAAACACACAGGGTTGTGAGTCACTTCTCAATTCTTGTTCAATGACCACTTTCTGTTATTCAGACTATAACAATAATCATTTGGTTGTGTGTTTATAATGTGCATTCTATTTATGTTAATATGAAATATATTGGTAGGCAATGTCACCCGAAGTCTTATTATTTATGGTAGCTTGCTTATAAATTAAAGAAAAAGGTTGGAATTTAAATCATTTGAGGTCGACTATTTTTCTCATCATGGATACTTTCAAATAAATAATCGTATTAAATGCTATTCGTAACAAAAAAAATTACATTTCATTATCTTCATTTGATCGCAACAAAAAAAATGGTCACATTATTTGCAGTGTTGAAAAATACACTGTCCCCTGTCAGTTATTTTCTTGTCAAAAGTTTTTGTTTCCTATGCACCAAGAATGTAAGGAAGTCCACCTTAAAATTTTGTTTCTTATGATTGAAAAACTATATGCTTGCTTACAGAAAATGGTGCAATAAATTTTGGAACTTTAACTGTCCCGTAACACTTGCAACTTTTTTACATACTACAGGCAACGACAGTTGCGTACTTGGAAAGGGAAAGTCGAAGAAAGCGAGATAAAGGGTAATTTTGAAATCTACTTTTTAACATGTATTTTGATATTTTGAATGAATTGGTTGCATGTATTTGAATTTGATGTGATGTTTACATTCTTGGAATTAGAGGGAAAGGATGGACAAGGAAGTAGTGGGTGGGAGCAAGTTTGTGTCCATTTGGGACATAAAATGTGCCTTGACAGGGCAGGAAGAAGAAAGGGTGCCTAGGGAGGAGATCATTTTCATTGACAAAAATCTTTGAGAAATAGGAAACTCTCACTTTCCCTTTTAAACTATGCATTCGTGGTTGCCTGCAACATGTAAAAAAGTTGTAAGTGTTATGGGATAGTTAAAATTCCAAAATTTATTGCACCATCTGTTGTAAGAAAATATATCATAAGAAACAAAATTTTAAGGTGGACAAGTAGCGGAAAAAATCAGGCCTTGACCTTATTCGCGATGTTTCTTGGATAGAGTTTTCAATATCTTGAATACTTTTGTGTGCCATTACATTTTATTTTTGCTCAGATTTTAGAGTGTCTTTGTTATTTCATTTAGAATTTTTTTTATTTCTGTTATGAATATGCTGATTTTGATAGTATATTGGAAAACACACTGTCCTTGGTTCTTTTAGAGGAAGAAAGTGGAAGAAAGGGTAATTTTGAAACATGCTTTTGAATGTTTATTTTAATAATTTGAATGAATTCGTTGCATGGATTTGAATTTGATGCGACGTTAACATTCTTCATGTTACAGGGCAAGGATGAACAAGGAAGTGGTGGGTGTGAAGAAATGTCGCTAATAAGATCGAGGCACGATTTTATTGATTCTTGACACTAGCCTACTCAAGAAATGTTGCTAATAAGATCAAGGCCCGATTTTATTGATTCTTGACACTAGCCTGCTCAATTTCTCAATTTCCTTAAATTTATGTCAAAGAAGTGAAAAAATTAGGCCTTGATTATTGGTGAGGTTTCTTGGTCTGTCTTATTTTTCCTTTTCCTTTCCTTCTCATCTATTTTCAATAGTATTTCTCCAACATGGGTACATACAAGTGATTTGATTTTGTATATATAAATGTGCTACAAAAGTTGTTTGTGTTTTCAGATAAGAATTTCATCTCTCCCCCTACTGATTCTCTTTCTCTACACTTAGATCAGATGTTTCCTTTTCCTTATATCCATACGTTAATTGTTGAACCTAGTCATTTATATTCATGGGTTTCTTATAGGCTGAAGGTGTTGAAAGTGTAATGGTCAAAGTAGAGGCTTCCCCAAACCCTCATGCAAGTGGAATCACCCCAATATCAGTGCCAAGGACCCAAAGAAGCCTATAAGATTTTATTTTATCATCTCCTTAATTGCACATAAAAGGAACCATAAGAGAGGATGAGAGAGGCTGGAAATATTCATTTTCCATTAGGTCTTTGATCATGTAATTATTCAACAATTATGGTGTGGAATTAAATTATCTTTGATCATGTAATTATTGATCAATTATCATGTGGAATTACAATAATTTGGTATGTTTGAAGACTATGGTCTTCTGCCAATAGTGGCATGGTGTGATTGTTAAGTTGTATTTTTCATCTTACCATCAAGGCTCCAATACCTTTGGGGTGTAGTTTTTGAAAATTTATATTGGGGATGAGGTCCCCCATTTGTGACCTCGTTGGTTCATAGCTCTGGGTCAAAAGCATTTACCCCTCTTAATTAAAAAAAATAAGACTGTTCTTGCAGATTTCATGACACTTTTTGTTGCCATGTAAAATTTAATTATAAACAATTTCAAATGCCATAAAATAATGGTAGGAAATGCCACCTCAAGTCTTTTTATTTATGTCAAAGTTACTTACAAATGTAAGCACATGCAATGAGTACTTTTTGTTGTGCAGACTGTAACAAAACAATGTATTGAAGTTGAGCTTCATATTTTATAACAACCCTTAATTTCAACAAACATTCCAGTTTAATATCTATTCATATGTTTGGAACATAAAATGCACATAGTATTTGCAGGATGGAAACACACAGGATTGTGACTCACTTTTGAATTCTTGTTCAATAAGCACTTTCTGTTATGCATACTGTAAGAAAACAATGTTTTGAAGTTCACCTTCATATTTTATAACAACCATTACTTTCAAAAAAAAATTCTATTTAAATATTTGGTCTCATGAGCAGGAACAACCTCTTCAGTCAATACATTATCTATCTCGTAAACTTTGGTCTACTTCTTCCCAAGTGTTTTTAGAGCAGATTCCTCTTTCATTACATACTTTTCAGTACGTCCTCATAATTTTTTATTAATAGCATGTCATACACTTCTCATAACAAATATTTTTGGGATTTTGTTAGATTTTTTACATGCAAAGGGATAGAGATTTGAATGTACTGAATACTTTCATGTGCCTTTGTAGCTGCTTTTTACCCAACTTTGACATTGTTTCATGATTGCATAATCCATATGTTTCTTTTAACAAGTTATTTGCAACAAGTGTTTTTATGACTAAATAATTCATATGTTTATTTTAACGTTATTTGCAACAAGTGTATTTATGATTAAATAATTCATATGTTTATTTTAACGTTATTTGCAACAAGTGTATTTATGACTTAGATCTAGTTTTACAATAGTGAGTCGATTGTAGTTTTCATAACACCTTGTGTTTTCTAATTTGTAGTTTTACAAAATAATATTAATGTACTAAACAATAATAAATAGTAATAAAGAGTAATAAAAAATATAGTAATAAACACTAATAAAGAGCAATACAAAATATCATTTATTCAACTGTAGTGTTTCAAAAGAGTAATACAAAATAAAATTCGAAGTTTCCATTTTTACATTTAACAAGTCTTTGGAGATCCTAATCAGATTCACTCTTTACATTTTCAGTCTTTACATTTATGCCTTGATTGGAATGGTAGGGGCATCTTGCGCCAAGCCACTGAATAACCTCTTCATCATTTGTTAGAACTGGTGTGGGGTGGTCTAGTAGTGTGTGGAGGGCATGATACATCTCCCATATGTCCTCTTCGATGTGTGGCTCAACAACATGACCATGCAATCACATTGCTTGGTAAAAAAAAGGACCCTAATGCTGTAGGCTGCTGCTAAATGTTGTTTGTACACACCTCATATTCGAGGATGATTGAAGCAATGAATGTGAGAAGATGCCACCAATGGGGTAGACACCGCGATCAACATCATATATTTCAAATTCTTCCTCAAGTTGTATTTGATTTACCAGATGTTTCCACACATATTTTGCACATAGTATCTGAACTAGAGGACGGTTGGTGAGTAGGTCCATGGAGTTTGATAAAACCCAGATGCTACATCAACCTTTGAGTAGGGGAGTGTAGGTTTGATGGGCTCTAAAAATCTATCGATGTTATGAATCGCATCCTCCACCATCTGGAAATTGAATTTGAAAGAAAAATGCAGCCTCTTCATAGTGAACAAACTGCTATTGTTTTCTTGATCGTCATGGGGAACTTGGCCAATGTGAATCCTTGGGTTCAACATTTTTAGTTGTACTATCAAGAAAAAAGGGAAAAAGAGCCAGTAACAATAACACTATAGGCATGTAGAAAAAAACTATTATTTACTTGCAACCACTAATTCATCCATAATTGAGAAAATAAATAAATATCGCAATGCATTTATGAAAATAGAAGGTCTTAGTTACACGAATATTGTTTTGTAAAACTACAAATTGGAAAACATAGGGTGTTAAGAAAACTACAACCCACTCACTATTTTAAAACTAGATCTAAGTCATAAATACACTTGTTGCAAATAACTTGTTAAGAGAAACATAAGAATTATTTAATCATAAAAACACTTGTTGCAAATAACTTGTTAAAAGAAACATATGGATTATGCAATCATGAATACACTGTCAAAGTTGGGAAAAAAGCAGCTGTAAAGGTACATGAAATTATTCAATACATTCAAAAATCTATCCCTTTGCATGCAAAAAATCCGACAGAATCCCAAAAATATTTGTTATGAGAATTGTATGACATGTTAGTAATAAAAAAATATGATGACGTACTAGAAAGTATGTAATGAAAAATGAATCTTCTCTAAAAAAACTTGGGAAGAAGTAGACCAAAGTGAACGAGATAGATAATGTATTGAATGAAGAGGTTGTTCCTGCTCATGAGAAGTGGAGGAAGTATCATGTGAAAGGGGAAATGACAATACAAAATTGGATTAACTGGAAAGATTTTCTATTGCATATGAATTTGTGCAAGCAAAGTAAGAGACATATGATGCTATAAGTACACTTGAACAAATGAAGCCAAGCATTCTTGAAGTTAGCAATTGGATGGAATAGATAAAATTGGAAAATGATGATAAGGAAAAGGCAATACCAAATCTAAGTGCAGAAAAAGAGAATCAGTTGGGTGGAGGCATGAAATTCTTATTTGAAAAGGTAGACAAGTTCCTTAGCAAGCTTGCGAAAAGAAAAATTTGCATACTCTAATGATAAAGACATTGCAAAAATAATAGTTGGAAATTATCAAAGTGGAGCAAAACAATTGAAGACTAAAATTAACCACTTAGAAAAGGAATCAAAACACAAGAAGCTATCATGTTGAAAAGAAGAGGAGATTAATGTTGTTCAAAGAGAGCTACAATCTAAAAGATAAGAATTTGATAAAAAAAAGACAACAATGGATAGTGTTGTTGCACAAATAATAGGTCAAAAGTCAAAGGTGTTGTTGCACAACTGATAAAGGTCAAAAGTCAAAGGTGTTGTTGCACAACTGATAAAAGTTTAAGATGCCACAACAATAACTGTATTGGAGGTTGGTGGAGGAGAGAATTTGTGTAATGTAGTAGTGGATATAGAATAGATAGGAAAGCTCCCACTTCAAATAGGACATCTACACACAAGAGTAACAAGTATCCCTTTAAACAAAATCCAAGTGCATACCATTTCCTCAAAAACTCAATAATCACTAGCCAAATTGCTGAGCAATGGAAACAAAAGGCTACCATTATCTCTTCTTGCACATGAAGATGAAATTGAACCAGCTATGCAATTTGTATTTCATAGTGCATTAGTTTGCAACAATTTAGATGCTGCAAAGGGAATGTTTTTCAGCCAAGTGGTCTTCTTATTGGTGGAAGTGAATGAAAAGGAGGTGAATTGTATGGGCTTGGATTTTGTTTAAAGGGATGATCATTACTCCTATATGTATATGTCCTATTTGAAGTGGGAGATTTCTTGTTTGTAACAAGCGAGGAGAAAAAAAGGCTACAATTTGGTAAGCTCGAAGTGTTAACAACATATGAACATCACAATACATGTGTTCCTCAACTTGCTACAAAGAGAAAAGGTAATGCAAGATTCATAATTACATCTACTGACATCCCACACTGTGTTTTCAAACCTACAATTATTCAACGCATTTTTATTTACCATCATATCATGATTTTGAAACCCAAATTTTAGTCCACCGAAGAGTTATAAATTTTTTAGGTGAATTTCATTAAATTCTTAATGTCTAAAAAACACAACAATTTCATTAGAACCATACTATCTATGTATAATTGCAAGTTGGAAAACACAGCATGATATACAACCTAGAGCCCACTGTGTTTTCTAGCTTTCAATATGAAGGTGGACTTAAATACATTGTTATAGTGCATAGAACAGAAAGTGCTCATTGCTACAAGCCATTTCACTGTCATACGGATTATTTATGTTTGCAAATTTATCAAACATCCAATGATACGTTTGAAGACCATAGTTGATTAGAATGTATAAATGCTTGGAGGTGTGTTTGATCTTCCATAGTGGGATAGGGTATTCAAGATCTAAATATTAATCAAGTGAGAAAAACCATAAACCTACCTTTGAAACTTATACCCAACTCATGTCACCCTCCATGTCATCCTTTTCCTCCATTAACAAGGGAAACCAAAATTTCTTCCATGTTGAACCAACAACTATCCTTCCTATTTCACCAAACAAACACCAAAAGTCACCCTGTAAGGAATACAATACCCGATGCAAAATGGTATTTCACAAAATGGTAGTCGTAGTCTTCTAGTTCCACCAAATTTTACCTCATCCATCCCATGTTTATCCATCTCAACCATTTCATGTTTTTCCACCTCCATAGCACATATAGAAAATCAACCATGTCACATTGTTGACCTCATTGATCGAAAGCATGACATCATAGAGACCCCTTTATGTGAAGATCAAAGTACTCCCTCTCATTATCCTAGTCCATCTCATGATCCAAGTCTGTCAACTCCATACCATAATTGTAGTGTATAAATTCATTCAAAAAAGATTTCCATCCATTCAATGAAGTGAAGGCCCCTAAGGTATAAGCATTTCCCTCACGGGTAAAAGCAAGAAGATGAGTCCACGAAACATGGAAGTTTTTTCCTTAGAAAAAAAATCTGAAATCGGCCTCAAGAAAATGAGATTTTGTTTAGGTTCGGGGCCTCGAGCCAAAAACAAGATCCAATTTTTAAAAATGAGATCTTTTTTCTTAAAAACGGGATCTTGTTTCTTAAAATGGTCCGCTAAAGAACAAGCAGTTAAAAAATGGGATCCCGTTCTTAAGAAACGAAATCTCATTCTTAAGAAACGAGATCCCATTTTAAAGCGAGTCCCATTTTTTAATGACCTGTTTTAAAATAGGATCCCATTTTAAAATGGGTCCCATTTTTTAATGACCCATTTTAAAATAGGATCCCATTTTTTAACAACCTATTTCATAATTTTATTTTTTTTACTTTTAAGAAACGGGATCTCGTTTTGCAAAACGTGATCCCATTTTATACGAGATCCCATTTCATTCAAGTATACAAAAATTATATTTTTATATAATGGGATCTCGTTTTTTAAAATTTTGATCTTTGGCCAGATTTTTGCTTTGTTTTTTGGTTCGGGAAAAGGCTTGGGGACCCAAACCTAAGCCCTGGACCTGGTTTGACCTGGAAGTTGAAGGTCTTGGCAATGTCACAAGAAAATAATGACTTTGGGCATATGTTTGAAGACCTTTTTTGTAGAATTTTTTGACAAAATTAAAACCCATTATAGATGAGACATTGTAGATTCCAAAGATGTAATTTTTTACAATTGGATTTTTTTTAATTTTTTGAATTAATTTATGATAAACAAGTCCATAAACTTGAATTATTAGGATTTTTTAATATTTTAATAACTCTTTATCAACATAATTTTTTGACGAACAAATA
Organism: Sequoiadendron giganteum; assembly: GCA_007115665.2. Classification (NCBI taxonomy): domain Eukaryota; kingdom Viridiplantae; phylum Streptophyta; class Pinopsida; order Cupressales; family Cupressaceae; genus Sequoiadendron; species Sequoiadendron giganteum. Next base: position 507,720,569 of record CM021108.1, on the reverse strand, counting down.
CTTCAGACAATTCTTTTTAATTTTAAAAAAAATAAAAAATGATAAGTTTAGGTCATCTTATGCGTGACGTACATGACGATTTTTCAAAACACCAAATATGGCCACTAAAAAAATTAACAAAAAAAAAATCAATAAGAAATTACACAAAAATATGGAAAGCGTGCTTCAGTGAGTTACAAATATTTTCCCAAAAGGATTTAGAAAAATATGATTATTTAGGTCAAAATATGGATGACGTACATGTGCTGGGTATAGTAAAAAAAAGTGACTTTTAAATAGTGGTTTTTAAAAATTCCTATTGAAAATCAATTTGTATCATCTGGATATTGAAATAAATTACAAATTTGGAAACTAGACTCTGAGTACTACATTTTATGATTACTGACTTTTTTCCAAGATTCCATCTCTAAGTTCTTCAAATTTTAAGGTCAAATGTGTCAAACTTTGAAAATCAGGGAAAACACTTCCACTAAATGGCCAAAAAGTGGACTCAACTTCTTAAAACACCCTCACATCACATGATAATCCTGAAATTTCACAAGATCCCATTCATGAACCACTAACATATAAGCTTGGTTCATCCACCTTTATAAAAGATGGTTTTCTCCTACAATAGAACATGCCTTCATGAGTTCCATTTACCTGAACACCCTAATATTAAAACACATCTAAAGTCTTATGACCTTGGCTGTATACCTCCTTCTTAAGATGTTGGTAGCTCTTTTAGACACAAAAGGCCTCCCTTTATATCAATACGTCCACCTCCTCCATCATCTTCACCATCTATTGTTGGACCCTATCCATCAACCCTTCCATCCATCATGCGCCCATATATTCCTAATGCATATCCTTATGTTCCCTTTCAAGAACAACAAAGGAACATACCCTTGAATTCCTTCCAACACCTTCCACTTCAAAATCCTCTCATTTCATAAAATCCTTCTATGGCCTATCCAAGCAATTGGGATACCAAACAAGAAATGCATAAATTGAATAATCCACAAAAACCTAAATATCATCATGTCACTAAAAAGACATTCCAAAATAAAGAAAAATATGCTCCAAAATTAAAATCAAAACACTTCCAAGAAAATGGAAGGTGCCTATTAAGAAAAAATTAAAAGGCTATAAAGAATAATGAAAAGTGAAAACAATGTGGGTTCTAAAGAAAGCAAAAAAATCCATGTATTCAAATAAAAATATCATAAATGGTATTCCCCACTTGCTAATCCAAAAGATTCCATTATTCCACCATCATCCATTCCTCCATTATTCGTCCTTCAAATCTATTTTTCGTCCTTATATGCCCAAGTTTATTATCCCAACCCACTCTCAATCCTTCAACTTTCACCACCCTTCAAGGTGTGTGACAATGTTGTTCTTGCCCACATTCCCTCATAATGACTCCATTCCATACTTCCATCCAAGATTCATTCCCCATTCCATAGCTTTAATCCAATCCTTTGCATGAATCCTTAACCCCCTTCTGCCTACCCTTATCCATTCCATTATCTTTACCAATTTTCCTACCAACATATTTAAGTGGAACATGTTAGCCATGGTCTATAAGAAACACTTAGTCAGTGGGGTACTATCTTCTACAAAGAGACACTTGAGACCTCCATTCATATTCATACACCTTCATTAGCTTCCATTTCCATGGCCATTCATATCCACTAGCTTTCACATCCATCCACATACCCTTGCTTGTACACTTGGGGGAAAGACTTCTCTATTCTTACAATACATTATTGATTATCCTTTTTTCACTTAGCCATCGTATTCCTTCATTTATATTCTATGCTATCCACTTTATCCATCCACCTTCTTTTGATCTTGCATAAAGTATTGGGGAAAAATAGCAAGAACAAGAATCTAATGCATGCTTTATACCATGTGTGTCTTCCATCCTCCATATCACTTGTCATCCATCTCATGTTTCCTTTGATGTCCATTTATCTTCCATATCCATGTCATATTGTTATAACTTGTCATACCTCTTACCATGGGGGCATGTTATTACTTTGACATGCCATCTTTGGAGTCCTCCATAGGTCCTCTATTTATCCTTTGTATAAGAGAATTTTTTTCAAGGGTTCTATTGTTATTGGTTCCCTCCACCCATAACATTCCATATCTTGATTCATCTATCTTCATCCTTACATGTCCTATCATTAACCCATATCATTAATCCTTATCCATCCATATCTCCTTTGGTTTTTAGCTTGACCAAGGAATAAGATCTTGTTTATCATTATTATTTAAATTCTTATTTATCATTGCGTCATCATTTTTTTGAGCAACACAAAAAAAACCATAAAATCTTTAACATTCTAAAACATTGGGATTTATTGAGTCACAACCCACTATGTTTTCCATCCTGCAACTATTTTGTGCACTAGTCCTTATCATATGCATTAGCATTTGCATTTTTTCATTATCATGATCTTGCATATTTATCATTTTCATATTGCATGTATGACAACTTGTGCTTTATCTTAACTCTTGTCTCTTGTCTTCGTCAATATCATTATCTTTTTATATCTTTTATTTTCTTGTCACAATATGAGGAAGCTTGAATCTCTACACCTTGTTGTGTATGAAGGAGAGTGAGGAATGGGGCATAAGTATTTCTTGTGTGTGTGTATCGAGTCATTCTATCCTATGATGATAGCAAAAATCATAACCAATAACAAAGGGGGATTAATTCCACTCTATGATGAAACAAATGATCACTTCATAGCCTTTCCTTTCCTCCCATATCAAATACATTTCATAAGCCATTGATATTATTTCCTTGCATCACTTCAATGCGTTGCATTCCTTTCTTCTTTCGATCCACCTAGGTCATTCATATTTATAAATCTTGCATATCATTCTCTAGCTACAACTCAAACATGATCACTTCATAGCCTTTCATATCCTTTCCTCCCATATTGAATACATTTCATAAGCCATTTATATGATTTCCTTGCATCACATCAATGTGTCGCATTCCTTTCTTCTTTGAATCCACCTAGGTTATTCATATTTCTAAATCTCTCATATCATTATCTATCTACAACTCAAACATACCTTCATCTATAATAGCAAGATTGACACCATACCATATGAAGATTAATATCAAGGAAATATCAAGGTTATGCAATCAAAGACTGAAGGCAACAACCATATCAAGATTCCATGTTCAATGTGAGTTTGTTTCATTTCATGCATGCATTATCTTCTAACTCTTAGACACAATTGAGGTTTAGAATTGGTGTTTACAGATCTTAAGTGTTAACATTTTCATACAGAAGTATGAAATATGTCTCTTGCTTAAAAATTACTAAAAAATTATTCTCAGTTGTTGTGACTAACAAACATATGAGTTACAATGTTGTGTTCTACTTGTATACTTCAAATAGACCACATGCCTTATGTATACTTCAACATTTTTTAGACATGTCTATGATGATGTTGTTTGTCATTGACATCAAAGGTAAAGGGAGTTGGTAATGCAAAAGGTGTTTGATACCAACTACATGCAGAGTGAGTTGCTTCATTGTGTTGTCATGGATTGGTTTCAAGGGAAATATTCATTCATTTGGTGATCTAAAACCAAAGTGGTTGTTGATATTCATGTCAAAGTCCTTGTTCATTAATTACTTGTTCACATGGTGTTGCTGCAAAAGGTATTGATAGTTTTTGCAAAATTTTGACAGAGTTGTTTCATGAAAAAGTCAGAGGTATTGAACAAGTACTCATTGCAAATTCATCATTCACATTTTATTCTTGATGGATAATACATTTTGATGTTGTGACTCAAAGGTATTCAGTGGATAGGTTTTTGGCATAAAGACATGATTGGTGTTTGTTGATGAGATCTTCATGCTTCTACAAGGATCTAAACCAATGTCAAAAGAATAATATTTTTCATCAAATGTATATGGTCAAAATCAAAGGTTATAGATCAATTGCATGTTTTCAAGCCCATTGAGTTTGTTTGAAATTTTTTTGCATTCTTTCATTTCTTGCAAGTTTGTTCTTAAACCATAAATGAGGTTCATTATGCAAAGTTTATAATAGTTTTACTTTTTGTTATATTTGGTTCATGACTTACTGTAACCGATGGAAAGGAACTTCCTTTAGTTGTGTCTTGAGGGTTTTAAAATCATTAGAAACTATCCCTACTCCTTGGATTAACCGGTTTAGCAAGTGAATAACTTATGTAATACTACCCCTACTAGTTACTCTGGAACAGTTTACCAGGGCACTTGCAAATAAAACCATTGATAAAATTTGGTTTTATATAATTCTTTGATGGATGTTCATGCCCGTTTTACTATCATATGTCTCTATCTTATGACTGCTCATCCCCATTTAATTTTCCCTAATGCTACCTATCATCTAAAAAACCTCTCTATATTCTTCATGACACTGTACTTCTCAAAACCATTGTTTTATGTTGTTGTTGTAGTATTCCTCTATCTCCTTCCTTCCTTATACTCTATCATTTCACTCTTGAACATTGGCATACCTATCCATTCATACCATTGTATCATATAAGGCCTTTGCATTGCTACGTATTTGGATTTCAACACTTCCCATTACATGTTATCTTTGATAGTTAAATGATTATCCTTAATCATGGTGGTAATCCTTTCGGAATGACTGTCCTATGCTTACATTTAATTTTCTCCTTTTTTTGTCTTTGAGAATGTTGAATGCCATGTTCATTTTGAGAGCCAAACATTATGATTTTGTTTTCTCTTAATTGTTCTTTGAAAAAACCACCTAACACCTTCTCAAACTCTACCTTGGTTTCCTTCATAGGGACTGAAAACATCATTATTTGACTGCTACTGTTGTTATTCTAGAAAAACTGCCTTTTTGACAATCATAAAAAAACATTATCACAGGTCTGAATTTCCATTTTCATACTTTGATATTGCATAGTCACTTACTCTTTTCATCTCATTGAACATACACCTTTGATGATGAAGAGTGTTTATCATGACCATCCTTATGGTTGTTACTCCATCAAGCATTTCATTTTGTTATGTTCACCTTCACGATAATACTATCCTTGACTTTATTGTCCTATAAAATTTTGTGCTTTTGATTTCCATAATGAATTTCATTGATAGGACTACCCTAGGAAGCAAGGCATGACCTATTTTCATGGTTTTCATCATAAGGGACTATCATATATTGTCAAAGGTTTCCTTTAATAGCTTTTCCCTTTTTGTCCTTATGATGACTATTCATTACATACCACTGTCATAGGTCTGTTCTACACTCTAGTTCACCATAGATCTTGGTTGCTTCATGAATTTATCATTGTCCATGATTGATTCATGCCCCTTCTCATATAATAGATTGTTGTTATAACCATCTCTTTGTAACTTATTGAAGAAATCACTATTTTTCAGTTTGTGTATCTTCATATGCTTGTCCAAAAGTCTTAATCTCAGTAATATAGCTTCTCCTTGTTCAATTTTAACCTTCAAAGACTCGAAAACTATCCATTATCATGATGACTACTCTATGCTTGAGTGTAATTAAACTTCCTTTTAAGGGGTACCTGATTGAGTTCATGTGATTGGATTTTTGGACTGTCATTAATAAGTTTACTATGTTCAATATTTTACTATTATGCTTTGATATATTTTTTACACGCATGTGTACCTTGTTCAAAAGAACTTATTTTAGGCTTTTAGACATAGCAGTAGGGCACTCAATTGTTTGATTAAATGATATGGTAGACATGTATGAAAAATGTGGTAGCATAGTGAACTGTTTGATATAATGCCTCAAATAAATGTGGTCTCATGGTGATGGAATTCCATGAAAATCCATATAACAACAAGGTAGCAATATGGATTGTCATGCCATTCCATCACCACGTGACCACATTTCTTTCAAGATTTTTATCAAATAGTTCACTGCCTTGTCTCTGTTGTTTCTTACTATTACGCTTTGATAGATTTTTTGCAAGCATGTGTAGCTTGTTCAAAAGAACCTGTTTTAGGTTTTTAGCCATAACAACAAGGTAGTGAACTATTTGATAGAATGATTTGGTGGACATGTATGAATAATTTGGTATCATAGTGAACTGTTTGATATAATGCCTCAAAGAAATGTGGTCTTATGGTGATGGAATGCCATGAAAATCCATATAGCAGCAAGGCAACAATATGGATTGTCATGCCATTCCATCACCATGCAACCACATTTCTTTCAATCTTTTAATCAAACAGTTCACTGCCTTGTCTATGTTATTGTTTACTATTATGCTTTGATAGATTTTTTGCAAGCATGTGTTTCTTGTTCAAAAGAACCTATTTTAGGAGTTTAGCTATAGCAACAAGGTAGTGAAATTTTTGATAGAATTCTTTGGTAGACATGTATGAAAAAATGTGGTAGCATAGTGAACTATTTGATATAATGCCTCAAAGAAATGTGGTCTCGTGGTGATGGAATGCCATGACAATCCATATTGCAGCAGCTGCAATATGGATTTTCATGGCATTCCATAACCATGAGACCATATTTCTTTGAGGTATTATATCAAAGTTCACTATGCTACCACATTTTTTCATACATGTCTACCAAAAAATTCTATTAAAAAGTTCATTGCCTTGCTACTATGGCTAAAAGCCTAAAACAGGTTCTTTTGAACAAGCTACTCATGCTTGCAAAAATAATATCAAAGCATAATAGTAAATATGGATTGTCATGGCTTCCGAAACCATGGATAAATACTAATTATGGATTTTTGAAAAGATCTATCAAAGCATAATTCTAAATATCGATTGTCATTGCATTCCAACACCATGGTCTTGGAATGCCATGCAAATCCATAAACAAGAATAGAAATAGTTCATTGCCTAGTCTATGGCTTGTCATGGCATTCTAATCACCATGGTGTTGTAATGCCATGAAAATCCATATTAATATTATTCTTTGATAGTAAACACCCAATATTTTCCAACAAGCATATACATGCACAATATGATTGCAAGTTGGAAAACATAGTGTGAGGTGAGTATATGTCTTCCAAAACACATTGGCAACCCATAGATAGGAAATCATACATAGAAACTATTCATTTCCTTGTCTATGGCTTCTCATGTCATTCCAATCACCATGGTGTTGCAATGCCATGAAAATCCATATTTATTATTATGCTTTGATAGTAAACACCTGATGTTTTACAACAAGCACATACATGCATAGTATGATTGCAAGTTGGAAAACACAATGTGAGCTGAGTATATGTCTACGAAAACATAATGGAAACCCATATATAATTAGTCATACATAGAAACAGTTAATTGCCTTGTCTATGGATTTTCATGGCATTCCAACCCACATTGTGTTGGAATGCCACTCTAATCCAGATTTACTATTATGATTTGATAGTAAACACACAATGTTTTCCAAAGACCATATTAATTAGAATGATCACAAACTGGAAATGAGCCACACCCAAATTATAATAAAAGGCTTTCAAAAAGTCCCTTGTTATAAAGAGGGAAACCCGGTGGAGGTATTAGGATCAAGTTGCCTATGGGTCCAAGTTTAATATTAGTGAAAAATAATTTCATTTAAATATCACACTTTTAAATGGTGAAACAATTTAAAAGCAATTTCATATCTCATCCCAAATAAAAAAGATACATAATTATCTTTATTTTTATTGATCAAATTTTAACTTTGACCATTAAACTAGGTGATGAATAACCATATCAAACCTAGAGTAGAAACCCAAAACACCAAAGTGTAACCATATCAAACCCAGAGTAGAAATCCAAAAAACCAAAGTGTAACCATATCAAACCCAAAGTAGAAACACCAAACACCAAAGAGTAACCATATCTAACCCAGAGTAGGAACCTCGAACACCAAAGTCTACCCCATGGAGGAGGTTAGAAAAATGAGCCACATCTGACCTGTAATAAAATATTGCTAAAGAGATCATCACAAAGAGCACCCATGGATCAAACATACATCAACCTAGTATACACACAATAAGTCCTAGTGGGTCCAAGTTTAACAAAACATTCTAGACAACTAAGCAATAAAATTCCATTTAAAACCATAACTCCTATAATGATAAAGCACTTCCTTTGGCTTAAATAATGAAAATCAAGTTTCCAACCCTACCCTAATATTATGGGTGAAATTAAATGAGAAAATCCTTCATTGCAATTCATCTACCATCAAGTTTGATTAAGGGCAGATGCGTGGATCAACAAAACCAAAATCAAGTTTTTAATCCTGCTCTAGATTTTATGGGTATGAAATTTCAAGAGCAAAGCCTTCCTTGCAAAATAATCTACCATCAAGAGTGAGATTAAGAGTCATCCACGGTATTAAAAATGGTTTTATAGTAATAAAATCCTATTAAACAATACCATTCTTTTAGAATTAAAACATTGGTGTTAATTTTTATTTGAATTTCCATGTATTCATAGCACTACGTAAATCAACCTTTATATAGTATTGTCCAACTTATTTTGAAGAATATGTAGACAACCAATCAGGTTGAATAAGATCCATTCATGGAATCTATGATTTTCCTAATTCACCTGACATTTAAATTAGTTTATAAATGCACCCGAGACTAGTTCTTGCAATCATTTTGCATGCATGGCACAAAGAGGAAATAACAATATCAAGAAAAAAATGTAAACTAACCCTATAAAACATCAAATTTATTTCGAAAGACTAATCATTTCATTCTAATGCAAGCAGTGAATCAAAATACTAAACAAAATCTTTGAATCTTACCTAGGAGGATATGGATTGCTTCCTAATCCTCAACCCATAAATTTGCAGAGTTATCAGAGAAAAAATAATAGTAATACTAATCTTGTCATTCTAATGCAAGAAATTAAAAAACAATAAAAATGTTCTTTGAATCTTACCTAATCACTATGGTTTAATGTGAAGGATCATGATGGGCCAAAAAGTGGCAATATGTAAGCCATATAATGGCCCATGTGGCTGACGACTTTTTTTTTACCCAAAATTGATGAAACGAAAAGGGTTTTTAGAGGAGATTTTCAGATTTCCACCAATATAAATTATGATTTACTTTGAATTTAATAAATAATTATTATTCATTTTCTATTAGAATTACGAATAAAGTCCTGATTGATAGGCTGATTGAAAAAAATCTATAACTTTCAAGCGGTATCACATTTTTTGAATCCGAAAAACACATCACATTCTATGCTTCGCATACTATAGGATTAAAAAAAAGAAAAGAATTTCATGAATTTTTGACCAAGTTAAGGTGGTTAGATAGACGAGCTTTTATATTTTTAAAAATTTGTAATAAAAAATTCATAATTAATTATTTACTTCGAAAAAAATTATAAAAAAATATGCATCACATCGGGACATGAGTCCTCTACTTATATCTAAAAGTTTATAAAAAAATATTATCATTTTATTGTGGTTAGGGTGGTCAGACAGACACCTACTTCTTATTTTTACCTTGAAATTTAAATACTATTGCATTGAAATTTCAAATTTTCACTAAATAGATTTTTTTAAAAAAGTAAAGGTTTAGTAGTTTAGAAACTACAGTCAATTTTATACAGATTCTATTTTTACATTTTTTAAAAATAATATAGATAACTTATTCAAATTTTTATGTCAAGTTGTCTAACTCTGATTTTCTATCTTTTTATTGCCACTTAAGGGCCTGTTTTTTCCATGATGATCCTGCACATACCCAGCCCCCAAAAAAGAATAAAAATGCAATAGAATGAAAAAATTGAAGTGCACAACAAAAAATGTACTTCTAAATTATTGTATGATGCATGGAAGCTTACACAACACAATGTGCAATGGATTCTCATTGTTAGCTTTCATGGAACCATATACCATAAAATATCTAAAACACTCTAAAGTAAATGGTAAAATACATATGAGATAATGGATAGTGTGATTGTAAGTTGGAAACCATAGTGTGAGGTGAGTATATGCTTTCCAAAACACAATGGCATGTCATAGATAAGAAATCATACATATAAATAGTTCATTGCCTTGTCTATGGCTTGTCATGTCATTCCAATCACCATGGTGTTGGAATTCCATGACAGTCCAGATCTACTATTATGCTTTGATAATAAACACACAATGTTTTCCAACAACCATATACATGCATTCTATGATTACAAGTTGGAAAACACAGTGTGAGGTGAGTATATGTTTTCCAAAACACAATGGCATGCCATAGATAAGCAACCATACATAGAAATAGTTCTTTTCATTATCTATGGCTTGTCATTTCATTCCAACCACCATGGTGTTGGAATGCAATGACAATCTAGATCTACTATTATGCTTTGATAGTAAACACACAATGTTTTCCAGTAACCATTTACATGCATTCTATGATTGCAAGTTGGAAAACACAGTGTGACATGAGTATATGTCTGCCAAAACACAATGGCAAGCCATAGATAAGCAATCATACTTAAAAATAGTTCATTGCCTTGTCTATGGCTTGTCATCTCACTCCAATCACCATGAAACCACATTTCTTTTAGGAAATTTTCAAACTATTCACTACCTTGTCTATGTTGTTGCTTACTATTATGCTTACTAATATGCTATCATAGACAAGGTAGTGAACTGTTTGAAAAAATGCCTCAAACAAATGCGGTCTCTTGGAATTCCATGACAAACAAATACAATTGGCTATTGCAATTATCACTATAGTACGAATGAATTAATATCTTTGACAATATTATTTAGTTGCATAGGTGGAGTTCCCCATAGTTGTGGGTATAGTTTCATAATATATTGTTGATACCTCTACTGAAGATGACAATATACTTCTGTGAGCCAAACTACATTGCTTGTGAAATAAGGTGTTTCCCATTTTCTAACAAAATTTGGTTAGGGGGTCTCCATCTGCAAATACCACTCTAATTATCATTATATATCTACAATTATTTTGGATAAAACAATGGGAGATGAGAATGTCTACCAAAACATAGTGGAAAGCCATAGATAATCAATCATACATAGAAAAAGTTCATTTCCTTGTCTATGGCTTGGCATGGCATTCCACTGACCATGAGACCACATTTCTTTTAGCCATTTTTCCAAATAGTTCACTGCCTTGTCTCTGTTGTTTCTTATTATTATGCTTTCATAGACAAGGTAGTGAACTATTTCAAAAAATACCTCAAACAAATGTGCTCTCATGGAATGCCATGACAAAAAATTACAATTGGTAGTTGCAATTATCACTCTAGAAACAAGAAATTAATATATTTCAGAATATTACTTGGTTGTGTGGGTGGATTTCCCTATAGTTGTGGGTATGGTTATTACCTATGCAATGTGAAGTAACTGCATAACTAATTTTAGGTTGACTATGTAAATAAACTAAATTGTAATTTAAATTGTCATATATCTATGAGCATCTACTTATTAGTTATGCAATGTGAAGTAATGCTTTTAGATTGAAGATGTGAAATGCAATGAAATGGAAAACACTGGGTGTTTATAAAACTGCAACCCGCATCACAACATACCCAAACCCTCATGGTTTTTAAGCCTATATATGTAGCTGTGCATTACAAATAGAAAGAACACCAATTTCTTGATACTATAGCTGATAATGAGTAAACTTGTTGAAAGTGGTGAAACACAGTGTTAATGCTTCTTGGAAAAAAATGGGTGTTTATTAAACAATTCCTTTCATTACATTCCTAAGGTATAAATAACAAAATCTTGTAAAGACATTCATATTCTTTTGGAAAATTCTAAGATGCAAAACACTGGCTTTTACAAAAACCGCAACCCACTTAAAGTTTGAAAACAACCCAAATGATTAGAAACCCCTCAACTCACTTCAGATGTTTTTTAAGTCTCCCCTTGCTCTCCAACATTTCACTTTCAACTTACAAAATGAAAGAGTAGAATACAGATAGTGTTAAATATTGTTGGAAAACAATGGGTGTTGATAAAATGATCCACATTTCATTACATTCTTACAATTTTAATAACAAAAGATTTTGAAGACATCCATACTATTTTCTAAGATTCTAGGTTCTCAAAACACTGAGTAACCTACAACCCACAACAACAACACACCTATATACAAACAAAAATGCATGAAACCATACATAAAAACATAGACCATTACATATAGTCAGTTAGAAACCCCTCACCTCAAGTCGGTTGGTCGTATCCCCCACCCGCAATGTGCCCTTGCTCTCCAATGTTTCAATTTCACCCTGTAGAATGAGAAAACCCAAAGCACAACGTGTTTTCCAAGAACAATAATCATTACAATTTAAACCGCATGTCTTAATCACATCAACTCCCTTCCTGGCCATAGTGAATGGATAAATTCTTGCAAAAGGTAAAAAAATTCCGATGTAATTAAGTGACGAGACACCTCCTCGCTTTCCTCGTTGTGACGTTTCCTTCCGTCTTTCAGTTCCATCACTTTTATCAATAGTCTAATGAGCCCCTTACTACACTGTCTCTTCCAGTTATATATGTTTCCATGTATGTTGTTATATATGTTTTCATGCATATTTGTATGTAGATAGGTTCTTTTTGTCTAGGAGTTAGTCGGCTCCCTTGTTACCCATATTAAAAAAATTGGTTGTATCATGTAGGAGCATGGATATTTCAATTATAATCTCTTGATTCTATTTTCAATTGTGAATGTGTAGTATTGCACCATGTGCAAAGATGATGTTGAGTTTTTTAAGCCCTAAGAAGAAAATGAAGTATAAATATGTGTGTGTGCACATGTATACTTGTTACCATTTCCCTATTGGTCTAAAGAATTTCTGCTATGGACTAGGTGTTTTGGCTTATGAATTAGCTAGTCATAGTTCATTGTATTCTAACCTAAGTGGGTCCTCTTTTCTTAATCCCATGATGATTTATTCGTTCCTGATATTTTTTGATGAATGAAGTGGATGACATTTTGGTGATTTCTATTCCTTTGTGACAAGAATAGTTTACCACAACTTTATTTTAAACCCTTAATTCAAAAGTGTGATGATGTGTGGTGATAACACATGTTATAAGGCTTGGAGACTCATTTGTTAAGTTAGTGAATTATTAATAGATTAAGTAAAAATGAAAAATATCCTTTCTCTTCCATCGAGATAGAAAGTTGGTGAAATATTACTACATCATGCTCATTATTTTAATCAGAGGTTTCCTTGTATGCTCCTTTATGGAAATTAAATAGGAATTATAAAAGGTAGGTAAGTTACCAATGTTGATTTGGTCTTGGCATGATTTTATTGAATTAAAATCAATTCAATTTATCACAAATTCTAAATAATTAGTATTCCATGATACTGTGATGAGTGGCGAGTTTATTCTAATGTAGTGTGGGCCTGCTAGTCTGTAAAAAAAATTAAAGCTTCCTATTGGACCAAGTAAAGGTTTTGAAGGCTTGGTTCATTACATATCATCAAGAAATCCTATGGGTAAGGGAATTATATAAAATTTTATGCTTTTCAAGAAATCATTTGCAAAGTTCCATATGTAATAGTCATCAATTCTAAGTCATCTTGCAAGATCAAGGGTTGAAATTCAAAGTTCAATTAAAGAAGGGATATTAATCTCACCACCTTGAGTTATCCAACATACATGTATTTAATTCAAATTTGGTGGTATGAAGAATTAGTTCAACTTCAACTTATGATGAGATCTTGGATTGATTTTTTGAGTCTCATGTATTTGGATGCTTTATGTTCATTTACATGATGCCATTCATAAAAGGTCATGTTCTTTAAACTAAGATGGTTTAGTCCCATCCTCACCATGTGGTTTTATAGCTGCAAGTTAGAGCACATTTACTTGGATTAGTTTTTCGAGGATAATATCAATAGATTCACTGAAGGGAGTGTATTCATGTTGAGTATATCATTTAGGTTGACCTTTGGGGATAAACACATTGTGTTGGATACCTTTATTATTTTGAGATTATGATAGTGGAGGTATTTAAATTTTTTGGACATATTTTGAATCAGTCACACCACCATTGACTATTATTATTCTTGTTCTAAAAATGGAATTTTTCACTATATTGATTATTGTCTTTTCTCTTCTTATAGATCTTAACTAGTCCTATGCATATAAGTTTTTCTATTGTGAATCCATCTTCTATGATTTCATTGGAGTGAGCACATTGCATTTGTAAATGAAATACCATTTCTAAATTCAAGTTTTAGATAAATATGGTTATAAGCTATTTTTTGAGAATGGGTCATGCAAAGTGACTAACAAGATGTATCCATATAGTAAGAAAGAGGCAAATATGTCACCAGTATTTTGTTTTTATTACAAAGGTCCATCATGGTGATGTCATGTTTGATAAATTATAGAAAAAATGTCTGAAATTTTTTGTGGTTAGCTTGGAAAAGGTGGTGATAGTCCCATGAGGAAGGTGTATGAACCAATCTAATGCTTGTCCATATAATATTCAAGGGAATAGTCTCAAGAGGTATGAATTGAGATAAGAAACCTCATGAAATGCAATGCAAAATTCTTTAAGGTTTTCCTTGGATCTTCTTTTCCTTTATATTGATCAAATTTAGGCATCTAAAAGTTTTAAGGAAAGGGAGCTAGCATAAGGACTTATCGAAAGGGTAAGGACATAGTTCTTGGAAAGTGTAAATTTTATTTTGTTGTCTTAATTGAAGTCCCTTGAGTGTATCCTTAATTTTTTAATATCTTATGCCAAATAATTTGTGAGATTAAGCTGTGATGGTTGATAATTAGATGTCAAAGGTTGTGATTATGATGTTTGGATGTTTTTGTGGGTGGATGAGATTGAATTGGGTTTTTAGAGGGTATATGTTATACTTAATGGGATGGATGAAATTAGATTTAAAGTTTGGAAGGTATGTTTTGTGTTTAATGGGATGGATGTTGAAATGTGAGGAGAAGGGATGTAAGATTGAGGCTATGAGATTTGAGTGGTAATGGTTTAAATGGTTCTTGATGGAACTTTGATGTGTAAGTGTGTTGTGGATGTGGGAAATTGGTAGTTTGAGATGAAATAGGAAGATTAGAAGAAGATGGGAAATGTGTGGGATCGTGATGATTAGAAGTTGGGGGTGTGAAAGGATCTTGTAGTGTGATTTGGGAGATGCCAAATTCATGGGGAAATTTTACACCTTTCTTATCTAGCATAAGGATGTATTGATTGGGAAACTTCATGATGTAATGATATATTAAGTCCATTTCTTGGATTTCTTGTGAAAATTCCTCCAATGTGGGCGAGTCTTGATCTACTTCAGGTATGGTGTGGGATAAAAATGGAAATGTGTTTTATAGAGGCACTAGATGTACCAATTCAAAAAACTATCATTGCATGATGAGGTTGGGAATTATTGTGAGGCCATGAGTTATTTTCTAGATTGTGACCTTGTGATAGGTATACAAGAATGAGAACTAGGAATGATAGGAATGGATGAAAGTGATAAATGATTGTGGGATAAGGAGATGAATGATATGCCTTAGATAAAAAGAAATATATTTGAATGATTGGATTAAAATGATGATAATGTTGGATTGAAAGGCATGATTTTGGATACAACTTGGAAATTCTATGGATAACCAAGAGGTGAGAAGTGATACAAGACCAATGTTGTTGCAAGTAAATCTAGATCCTTGATAGATGGGGATTATTTTCTTACTTACAATTGAAAAGTGCCTAAGTGGGGCTTGGATGGAGATTTATAATTTGACTTGGGGTAGCCAAGTTATCATGTAATGTGTCATACATAAATAACACTCAAAAATAAAATATGACATTCTGAATAATAAAATAAAGACATGGTCAATTAGCTATTTTTCATTATAGCATCTCATGTCAAAAAAATAATAACTTATATTCATTTCCAAATGTCAATTTTATAAGTTACATAATTTGACTTAGGCCAACTTGCCACTTAGTCAGCTCAATTTAAATCATGAAGTACATAGTACAATAATCTAGAATATGGAATTCCATGTAATTCCTCTTCAATGCTTTCTGCCTCTAGTGGGCGAGAACATGGTTCATGCTTTTCCACCCAACCACGAAGCTATGATTTTCCAGAATACTTCCTAGCTTGAAGAATACCTGACCTTACATGGAATAATTATCAAGAGATACAGTATGCAAGGTAGAATCTAGTGCGTTCCTAAAATCTACATGAATTTATTTCTACATTTAGAACATGCAAGATCTATGCTAGGAAATTCTAGAGAGTTACATCATAAAGATTAGACCATTCAACATAATGGACTAAAAATGCTTGGCCAAGCATATGTTGTATACAACTAAGAATAATAAATTTTGAAAAAGAAAAACCTATACTCTCTAATAGCCCATTTTCGACACCTGTCCTAGAAGATAACCTCTCACATACATAATATAACCTACATCTTATCCAAGTTTCACAATTTGTAAAACAATCAATCAGTCTTGTTTTTGGTGGTTTTGACTAGCCAATCATTTTATGGTTAAGAATCAAACTATCTACAACGTAGTCTACATATGATTCTTTTGGCTATCTCTATTTAGTATGCATATGAAAGGATGCAACCAAATATAAAAAATTTAAGAATCCAGTTTTTTAACATAATTCACAAATTCAATTCATCATTTACGATAAGAATATTGCAAGAAATGCATCAATAATTATAGATTTCCATTATTCCTTCATACTTGGAATGAAATCTACATTTCAGATAAATAAACAATAGAGTTTTTAAAGAAGGTATATCATGTGTATGTGTAATGCATAAATAGAAGATTTATGCATGTACACATATATGGCCTTTTGTTAAAAATTGTGTATGCATATACACTATTTTAAATAAAAGATCATTTTCACTTACAGATTCTTATATACAATTTGATGTCAAATTTCATCAAATATGTGAATATATTCTACTAAAAATTAGGAATTTAAACATTAAGTAGTCATTCATAGACCTAGATTCAAATATGAGTTTTCAACCAGTAAGTCACAAGTCATTTTTCATAAAATAAAATTCGCAATCATATAAATTTTTGCATATTTTAACAGAATTCCACACTCCAGATTCAATTTGACTTCCTTTCAAAATGTGGCAATTAATTGTACAAGCAAATAACAAGTTCTCTAGAAATTCATTTTGATCATTTTCTTAAACAAGAACATTCAGAAAAATAACTTCCAGGTCTTTACTTATGTCATAGAAGGAAGGAAACTTCAAAAGGATGAGGTTTGAATTCATACATTTTAAGTAAATTTTGTCA
The DNA here is from genome assembly GCA_007115665.2 of Sequoiadendron giganteum. Classification (NCBI taxonomy): domain Eukaryota; kingdom Viridiplantae; phylum Streptophyta; class Pinopsida; order Cupressales; family Cupressaceae; genus Sequoiadendron; species Sequoiadendron giganteum. Next base: position 507,703,288 of record CM021108.1, on the reverse strand, counting down.
CTATTAGAAACATTGAACCATCCTTAAGGATAATAAAAATATTGCTCTAAATAGAGATTAAAATATGAAATTTCACTTAGAATGAATACCTCATTTGGGCCCCCTTCGTTCTTCTCAGGGCATTCAACATGAGAGGTTGATACCACTATTTTTATATCATTTTAAACAATACTAAAACCATTTAATATCAGGTGGATCAATATGAAGAACATCATTTTGTTCATGTCATTCTTACAACATTCGTGATCAGATTTAGGAATGATAAGCATGTTATCATTTTAGATTGATAACATGCTATCGTTCAACATTAAACATTATATATCTTATTCATTGTCTTTTAAACAACATGGTGATTGTCGAGCAGTCAGTAAGACACCATAATACAAAGATATGAAATAAAAATAAGACTCATTTGACATATCTAAATCATTTCATGCATGAACGACTGTATATATGTATATATGTATATATACATATATATATCTTCATATATATATATATAGCATTCTATTTTAAAAATTAACATTAGATTGGAACACTAGAACTTCATCGTTGGCCTGTTAAGGCTCGATTAACACCATTTCTTAATGGATTTCCTTTTTAAATCTGAACATATCAAATAGAATGATGAGAATTGTTTGATACAACATAATGATATAGAAATGAAATAATTTCAAAGATTAGAACGATCATATCATTCTTGGGTTTAATCACATGAACCAATAAAATTATAATATCATGAATCGATCTAAGGATTTAGACATCACCAAAAAGATTCAAAGATACAAATTTGATGCTGATAGCATCTCTTAGCCTTCTCAAGGCTTCATTAATAATAAATGAGGGTATGAATGATGACCCATCACACATGCATTCACATGCAGAGTTCAAAATGTCCTTGCTACTATTGCATAGACAGAGCAAAATGAATATTATATAGCCTACCATGATGGTGGTGTCCAAGGAATGGATAGATCCATGGTTCTATCCTTCCCAAAACTAAAGGATAATAGGGGGATGCCAATAAGGAAAGCTCGAAACATGCAAAAACAAGGATCAAATGTAGAGAAAAAACAAATAAATGACTTTCCTTCAAATTATAATTTCTAGTAGAAATTCAGAGAATTCGATGAAACAAGAAAAGCATATAACATCATAAACATTTCTAAATGAGCCTATCTTACCTCTAATAAAGCACCCAAATCGACCCAAAGAAAAGATGAATAATTTCTTGAGAGCTATGGATATGGATTTTTCCATGTCTTGTCAACACAAACAATCTCTTTTCCTACTTTTTAGACCCAAAATTCACCCACTATACTCAATCGAGTTCTCTCTTTTTCCTTTTTCCATGATTTTTACCCCCACTAACACTGCATCTTTCCCAAATTGGAGCGCTCTCATTAAGTTAACTGCCCCCAAGTTTCCTACATTTTTTGATTTGCCTCTTTGTTTTGGAGATTATGGGCGGCCATTCCAGCCCCTTGAAGCCCATTCAAATTTGCACATCGAATAAATATTAAATATTATGCTAATATTCCTCTCTTTTTTTCAACTTAATCATTTTAACATTGAACATTTTCCAAGCGTTAACATCAATTTTTTTCCTATGTAGCATTTTATCCTTTTCTAATTTTTCACTTTAGGAGTTCTTTTCAACATTTTTGAATCGAAGAAAAAAATTTCACACACATTATAAATTTTCACCTCTAGTTCTTAAAATGGATTTAACATTGAATTAAAAAAGTAAGCAAATACTAGAATAATTTTTTTTATCATAATCTTTCTTATTTATCATTCATACATTTTGCACAAGAAAAATTATGTCTACCAAATTGCAGGTCAAATGTAGATGCTATGATTTCAGTGGTGTGTGCATGTTCTAGATTCCAATCTTTCTTACCATTCATCATCCGACTAAATATTCCTATGTCAACCATGTTCTTGGTCTTCATCCTGTTCTTACATTCACACACTTGGACTTGTAGATTTTCATCAGTAACCAATAACCAATGCTCAATACAAAAAGGTTCCATTTCACATCACAACATTCATCTTTCCTATTTAATCACATGAGTATAAATATATTTCAAATGACATTTAAATATTAAATTTATCACAAGTCAACTGATAAATTTAATTTTCCATAATTATTTAAATGAATTAACATTTATTAAATCCAAGATTTTTTTTGAGACGTGACATCCTTCCCCACTTGGAAGAGATATCATCCCGATGTCTTATTAGAAAACACTAAATTATATATGTGTATTTCAACATTCAATCATATTGTTATTCAAGCCAAAATATCATAACATGCAAATCCAAAAATGCTAAAGAAATAGTATCTTGATGAACATTAAGAGTCTATCTAGAAATCAAATGAGGAAAGAAATTTTCTATTTCCTTCACATCCTCCCAAGTAGCATTGTCCTTAGAGTATTGGTCCCATTGAACCTTATATTGGAAAATGTCTCTATTTTGCAACTTGATTTTGCATCTATCCAAAATTCTAATGGGCTCTACCAACACCACTCCTGGATCCTACACCTATAAAGAATGCCAGTTAAGTATATGAGATGCATCTGGGTGATATGGCTTAAGAAAAAACCATGAAATACATTATGGAGCCGAGATAGAGAAGGTGGTAGAGAAATTTGGTATGCAACTGGGTTAATCACTTCCAACACATTGAAGGGACCCACATATCTATGGTCCAACTTGGAATATTTTCCAAAAGTAATGGATCTCTTATACGGATTGACTCTCAAAAAGACTTTGTCTCCCTCTAATTTTTTTTTGAAGGTTCTATTCATGTTGGTATAACTTCTTTGTCTATATATCACTTCCTTTAGTCTTCCCTTTGATGAGTTTAATCTACTCTTCCACCACCTTGAACATTTTAGGACCCACTATAATCCTCTCTTCCAATCTATTCCAACTGATGGGTGTATGACACTTTTTCTTGTAGAAAGCCTTGAAAGGTGCCATACCTAAAGATGCATGGAAAGAGTTAATGTATTTTACTAAAGGTAGATACTATTCCCACTTGTACTATTGATTCATGCAATACATTCAAAGGATATCCTCTACTACCTGGTTGACTCTCTCTATCTGACCATTAGTCTAAGGACGATATGTTGAACTAAAATTCAACTTAGTTCCCAAGGCTATATTTGAAGTTGTCCAAAATTTGGACATCATCCGAGTATCCCTATTAGATATGATAGTCTCTGGCACTCCATGCAAATTAAAAATCTCTTGGAAAAATTTCTTGTCCAAGGTCAATGATCCATCCTTAAGGCTCCCCGAAATGAAATGTGTCACCTTTGTCAACTTATCGACTACTACCAAGCTGATATCATGCTTGCTTTTACTCAATGGAAACCCTTGGATAAAGTCCATATTGATCACCTGCCACTTGTACTTAGGTATATTGTTAGGATATAGAAGCCCTACTAGATGCAAATGTTCAACCTCGACTCATTGAAATTCTAAGTATTTGGTTGCATACTCGACTACATCCTTCCTAAGATTAGGCCAAAAATACAAATATTTCAACTTTGCAATCATATTGACAACTCTGAGGTGTCCTGAATAGGGTGCATTACAAATTTACTCCAAGAACAACTCTTTGAGTTCTCCAAAATATGGAATATACATCCTCCTCTCGTATCTTAGGACTCCATCTGGTTCAATTTCATACCCATCATATCAATGGTCTAAAGGGTTCACCTAAAGAGCTTGATTAACCTTTTCATAATGCTCACCCCCTTGCTAGTGTTGCATCACTTTCTACCTTAGATTTAACCTTGTCGAGTTCATGGATACCAGATGTCTTCTTCTACTAAGAGAACTAGGAACTCTATTCTCTTTTCCTTTAATGTACTCAATTCCAAAGTCATACTCATTGAGGAACTCCAACCATCTTCACTGATGTGCATTGAGATTCAGTTGGGTGAAGATATATCTCAGTCCTAGACGATCTATTTTGAGCTCAAATGGCTTCCCTAATAGGTAATTCCTCCACATTTTCAAGACATGCACTATTGCAACCAATTCAAAATCATGTGGTGTGTAGTTCATTTCATGTTGCTTTAGCTTCCTTGACTCATACACCACCACTTGCCCATCATCCATTAGTACAACTCCTACACCATCACCTGAAGCATCCATGATCATTGTAAATTGACCATTGGGATTAGGTATAGTTAACATTGGGGATGCCATGAGCTTCTCCTTTAGGAGTTGAAATGCTTGCTCACACTTTTTTGTCCACTCAAAATTTTTCCTTTTCCCTTGAAGAGATGTGATTGGGGATGCATTACGAGAAAATCCTTGTACATAATTTGTGTAGTATATTGCTAGTCCCATAAAGCTCCACACTTCTGTCACACTCTGAGGTACTGACCATTCTACTATTTCCTTTATCTTTTTGGGATCTATAGAGACTCCTTTGGCTGATATAATGCACCTTGTCCTCATAAAACAGACATTTGGATAGCTTTCCAAAAATCTTCTTCTCTTTGAGACGCTGTAAGACTATCCTAAAATTATTATCATGCTCCTCAATGGACTTGGAATAAATTAGGATGTCATCAATAAAGATCAAGACAATCTTTGAATATACTATTCATGAGATTCATGAAAGTTGTTGGTGGATTGGTTAGACCAGAAGGTACCACCGTGAACTTCTAATGTCCATACCGAGTTTAGAAAGTAGCCTTAGGGATGTCCTCTTATTTTATTCTCAATTGGTGATAATTAGATCTGAGATCTATTTTAGAGAACTTTGTTGCTTCGTTCATCTGATCAAATATCTCATTGAAATCTTTGGAAGAGGATATCTATTCTTGATGGTCACCTTGTTCAACATCTGATAGTTAATACATAGATGCAAGGTTACATCCTTCTTAACAAAGATAACAGGTAGATCCCAAGGAGACACACTAGCTCAAATAAGCCCCTTGCTCAATAGTTCTTGCAACTATGCCTTCAATTCAAATAACTTGGTGGTAGTCATCCTATATGGGGCTGTAGACCGAGGTTTGATTCTTGATACTAGATCAATAGAGAAATCAAATTCTTTCTTTGGAGGTAGTTTCGTGAGTTCTTCAAGGAATACATCTCAGAACTCCTTGAGAATGGGTTAATCATCCAAACAAGGCTTCATATTTTTAGGTTCACTAACATGTACCGCATAAATGGTACATCCCTTCCTTTGATCCCTCTTGAGCTACATAGCCAAGACCTACCTAAGCTTTAGTGGTCTCTGGATTCCATGAATCTCAACCGGGTTCCCATAGTCGTCCAAACAACTAAAAAAAATTTCCTCATAATTTATAATGGACTTGTGCTCAGTTAGCTAGTTAATCCCCAAGATTACATTGTAGAAACCTAAGGGTGCCACATAAAGGTTGACTTGAATCAGAAAATTGGGAAGTTCTAACTTGTTGCTATAGAGACATGAATCCACCCTCTTCTCTGCTTGATTTCTATACTAGAACATCCAAAAGTTTGATGAAATGAAAAGGATTTATTGATAATTTTTTAATCTTTCCACCAATATAAGATATGACTTATTTCTAATTAAATAGATAAGTATTATTGATTTTCTACATGAATTCTAACTAAAATCCTAATTGATAGGCTGATTGAAAAAAATATATAATTCTTAAACGATTTCACATTTTTTGAATCCAAAAGATGCAACACATTCTATTCTTCCCATACTATAGGATAAAAAAATGATTTTCATGAATTTTTGACCAAGTTATGGTGGTCAAACAAACAAATTTTAATATTTTAAAAAAAAATTCTAAAAAAAAATCATAACTAATTATTTACTTACAAAAAAATTATAAAAAAATGTGGCATATCTAGTCATGTGTCCTCTACTTATATTGAAAGTTTCAATTTTTTTTTGTGTACTTAGGTTGGTCAGACATAAGTGCAATATAAATAAATTGACAAAAATATGCTTAGACTAACAAATCTAAACAACTTAATGGACCTTAAATGTAATGATAAAAAGATGCTTAGACTAAAAAATCTAAACAACTTGATGAACCTAAAGTTCAATGATGAAAATATGCTTAGAAAAAAATATAAACAACTTAATGATCCTAAAATGTAGTGATAAAAATATGTTTAGACTAAAAAATCTAAATAACTTAGTGAACCTAAAATACAATGATGAAAAGATGCTTCAATAGAACAAATATAAAAAGCTTAATTAACTTAAAAGGAAATGATGAAAAAAATCCTTAGATTAATAAATATAAGCAATTTAATGATCCTAAAATTTATTTATCTAGTCTAAGTGAGAATGATGTGAGATCATTATGATCAATGACATGCATAAAATGAAATGTAGGAGGAAATGGAATATCCACACCATAGGACATCAAGCATAGTTCCAAGAAAATTAGATGATGTGGGGGGAACACTTGTACACAAAACCCATTATTAATAAAGAGTTGAGGGAAATCGTAGATAAGTAGGTGGGATAAAATCATAGGATGAATGGGTTAGCAACAAGAAGGATAAGTGGATGGGGAGAGTGAGTGAAAATAATAGAAAAAGTAGTGAGCACTTAATTTGATATATCATGAGATACTATGCACCAAGGTATAAGGAACTAGGGTAGTTTCATATCACATGTATAGGAAAGAATCAACAAATGAAAATATTAGTCCAACATCTCACAAGTCTTAGGGGACCTTGGTGGGAACAATGCTAGAGAACCAAAAATAGAAGGAATACATTAGCATAGCACAAGGTTTTGAGAGGCCTTGGTGGGTACTACACATGAAAACCATAAAAAAATTAAAGGACAAGACACACCCCTAGTTTCAATAGTTAAAGCATGTCATGATATTATAGATCATGGAAACCTTGAGTAGGTAAAATATGAAGCACAAAGAAAAATAAATAATGATCCAAAAACAAAAAGGATAACAAGAACCTGATGTAATGTTTTCCAAAAGATGATGGATGCAGTAGATGTGTCCTGAGGTAAGGAATGCCATATCCCATGAAGGCCAAAGATGGATGGGTTAGACTAGATTTCTTATGGCACAAGGAAATTGAGAGACCTAAAACCAAAGAGACTACAATACCATTTTTTGTGAAGACATGATTGATAGGGGGATGTTTGACAACATAAAGAAAAAGCATAAATGGGACCTAGTGGCGCATATGTACAAGGAAAAACCTAGGTGATAAGACAACAACAACATTACTTACATGACACATGGTATTTGTGCAATGTAAAATATTTATAAGATATTTTTCAAGTGATATCTTGGTGTATGTTAAGAATGATTATGATTAAATATAAAGATTGTTAGGATATGATTACAAATCAATATATGAAGCTTAGAAATTATGCCTGTGATCCAAATAATAAAAATATCAATTAGGGATAACATAGGATGGATATGATAGGTGGAAAGTGGTAGGAGGATAGGAGGGTAATGAGTGATAGGTGGAATAACATGGAGAGATGTGATACTGGATAGCATAAAGGTGTAGGAATTTTGGATAATAGAGTTGATAATTACACATGACACTTTTTTCCAAGTTTTCACCATGGTACTTGTCCAAGATTCCACCAAAGTGATTTTCACCATAGGATGGATTATTTATCTTGACTATTTTTTCTTTGATTTTGATTTTTTCAAATTTTATGTTTATTTTCTTAAAGTTTTGAAATGTAGGATACTAAATGGAATTAGGCATAAAACCTCTTGAGATAGATGAAATTTATAGGTTCATCCAATGGTTCTTCTTTTGGAGTGGCTAACTGATATGTCCTAGAACCATACTTAGTCATGATGACATAGGGGCCCAACCAATTATGCTCAAACTTTCCTTTATTTTCTTGGCCCTACTAATTCCTCTTATTTCCTTTAAGAACAAGGTCACCAACCCAAAATTTTCTATGCTTGATATTTTTAATAGCATTCTTAAGTGATTATAATATGATTGAATATTATTAAAGGCATTGAATCACCATTCACCAAGGATTTATAGCTAGATCAAGCATGCAACCTAATATTCCTCATCATTAATAATATTTTTCAAATAAATAAATAATGATGAGAGTTTAATCTCAATGGGAAATATTTCTTTAGCACCAAATACTAAGGAGTATGGTGTAGCTCTTGTGGGTGTATGGATGGAGGTGTCGTAATCACATAGGTTAGGATTTATATTGAGATTCCAATCACAACTAGCTTCATTGACAACCATTTTAAGGATTTAAGCAAGGTTTTATTGGTTGCATTGACTTGGTTGTTACCTTGTGGATAGTATGGAGTAGACCACCAATGTTGGATGTGAAATCATTTGTAAACATTGTAAATTTTTATTTATTTTTAATGTTATACCATTATAAAAAGTGATGGTGGAGTGAATTCCATAACGATAAATAATATGGTATACAATGAACTTGGATATATGGATTCTAGTAATGAGGGTGTGAGGATGGCCTCCACCCACTTAGTAAAATATTCAATGGTGGTGAGAATAAACTTGTGTCCATTAGAATATGAGGGATATATCTTTCCAACAAGATTGAGGCCCCATTGAGAAAAGATACATCATGAAGTGATGGGTTACAATGCTTGAGAAGGGACAGTTATCAAGTCTCCATGTTGTTGAAATTCTTAACACATTGATATATTAGAATTCATTATGTTCCATAGTAGGCCAATAGTATCCTTTTATGATGAGTTTATTTGCTAAGACCATGCCACTAGTATGGGCACCACAAACAACATCATGTACCTCTTTCAATACATGATTAGTTTCCACAACATTTAAACATTACAATAAGGAACCATAAAATCCTCTTCAATAAATTGTATCCCACAACAGTATAGCAGGATGATCATTGGATACATGATTTGGGTTGGTTGCATGTAAGGCTAGGTGGAGATTTGTTTGTGGAGGTAAGTTTAAATATTGTGATACCAAGGGGATTTAGGAAAAACAATCTTGCACACCATATTGGTATTAGGAACAACGTATATTGGGACTAGCAATTTCTTCAAAAGAAACACATCAATAACTATCAGGGGCATATCGAGTAATGACCCAATGGTGGCCATTACATCTATAGCTTTATTTTTCAACTGAGGAACTTGTTCAAGATGTATTTTTTTAAAGTATGTTTTGAAGCTATCAAGCATGCATTTTTAGTGGAGGATCTATCATCCTTATTTTTATACTCATTATTGACATAGTTTATGGTAATATAGGAACCCCCATAGAATTAAATTTGGGTGATATTCCACTACACAACCATTTTTAGTCTAGTGATTATTTAGCCTTGTATTCTACTATGTTATGTGTATATGTAAATGGAAATTTAAAGCCTTATGAATGAAGTTCCCTTGAGAGGTGATAAAGAGGATACCAAGTCCTAAGCCATGTTGAGTATAGGATCCATAAAAATATAATTTCTATATAGTTTCTTCTTTGACCATGGAGATAGACTCATTAGGAAATATATGACCAAGGGGTGGGTTCCCACTAGTGGTATTGTATCTAGTTGATCAATGATGAATTATCCTTGATAGCTTTGTGATCCACATACTAAATGTCCTGCTTGCTAAGCTAAATTTAATACTTGTTAAGTAGCATAAAAAATTTAGCCATATGGCCTATGAGATAGGTCCTTGATAGAAGATATTTTAGAGGATCTACCATAGAAATGAGCTTAATTTGATCACTTAGCAAGTAGTGTTGTCAGTTTTGGGAATTGAAGATAATAACTGAAAATGGATTTTATATGGGGGTATAGTTAAGCATGTAGCCAACCAAAGTGTGGCTAATATAATAGATGGAATTATCTTCTCTTATTTTACCGTGTTTTGCAAGGAATTCCCCTAATGTCAGTAGAGTTGTTGATATATACAAAATGAGTGGCATGCTTGGAATAGAGGCAAAAGGACTGGAAAAATAGATAGATATTCCTTGATTTTGTTGAATCCTTATTGACATGACTAATACTATTTGAAAGAGACATCTTTACGAAGTAGATGAGTGAATGGTTAGAATTTGTTTGCAAGCTAAGAAATGAATCCCTTGATAGAATGAAAATTGGCTTGAAGACTTCTAAGTTGTTAAGTGTCCTTGGTGGAGGCATGCAAATGATAGCCTTGACTTTGGGAGGATCAAACTTAATGCCTCTTTTGGAAACTATGAATCCTACGAGTTTACGTGAAGTGACACTTAATACACACTTCTTAGGATTAAGTTTCAAATGATATTTCTCAAAGTGATTAAAGATTTTCTCTAGGACTTGAGGATGATCTTCCCTTGTTCTAGATTTTCCTAGAAAATCATCCACATAGTCCTCCATGATTATGTGAAGGAGGTTATGGAATATAATAATCATGGATTTTTGATAAGTAGCCCCTTTATTCTTCAAACCAAATGACATCACCTAATAGAAGGCCCCCCATGGGGTGGTGAAGGTCGTCTTATATTGATAGTCATATGCAATACAAATTTTATTGTACCTATAAAATCCATCCATGAGGGATAGAATATGATAAATAATAGGGTGATCCCATAATAGTGGGTTACACTTTTTGATTGAACTTGGTATTGAACTAAACTGTTTTAACTAAATCTTCACTTTCAGATACCTATAGCTGCTAAACCATGAGGAATTTGAAGATGATGAAAACTAGAAATTTGAGAACGTTTTCCTGTAGATTCTAAATATATTTAAAAAAAAAATTGGAATCAAATTGAATTTCTTTTTCCATCTCCTTTGATAACTAGTTTTTAACAGTAAACACCATTTTAAAGAGTGATGTTTATTGTATAACATATAACCATTTTTCTATGAAGGATAAAATTATATGTTTTTTGAATTTAGATTTTTAACTATGATATCCAAATCATTCATTTGGTTTCATAGTTTTTTTTATTGAATAGTTTTTTCTTAATTAAGTTTTGAAGTCAAACCAATTACAATTTATACATAGGTTTATTGTATAACACATAATTTTTTTTGTATGTATCAAAATTCAATTTTATTTTTTTTGTTGGATAAAGGAAATCAATACCAAGAGCATAAATATTTTTTAGAATTATTTTTTGGTAATATACTACTTTTTCACATGTTCAAAATATAGAGCTTTATTTTTGGTGGAAACCCCACATTTACAAGAAATAAAAAATATAATAATCAAATTAAATATATTTAAAATTATACTTTTTGGGAAGCTTATAATAAGGAATACATACTTACAAAACATAAATTTTAAGAGAATTCATTTGATCCCCCAAAAGGTAAATCAAAAGTGGTTTTTAATCAACATTTTGATAGGTGTAGAGGAGACTCCATTATAGGCATGGTTTAAAACTAACGAGATTCTATCCAAGAGGGTTTGATATAAGAAAGTTTGATCAAACCCTCTTCAATTAAAATCCTTTAAATGGAACCTTTCAAGACTTAAATCATTATATTTTCTAAAAATACGTGATTTCAACAAAAATAAGGATGTCCCAAAAAGTGTAACCCATTATTGTGGGAGCACCCAATAGTGAGATCAACAATCATGTCGATGTTAGGAAATATGAATTGGGAAGTCATCCTTTGGTCAAGCTTAATTCAGGTCCAAAAAATCTATGCATATACAGATGCCCCCAATGGGCTTAACAATAATAACTATTTTAGATATCCATTCAAGATAATCAATTTGACAAATAATAAGTGTAATTTGATAAAATTATGATTTGAAGAAGGTCCAATAGATTATTTTTAAAAAATAATTATGCAATCTTACTTGAGAAGATCAATGTTGATTAACCCCATTTTCTCAAAATATGATTTTGAAATAGGAGAAATGTTAGATGTCATGGAAACTAAAAGTGTTGAATTTTATCTATGGATTAGTAATTGAAGGATTTAATTATGATTTACATTTATACTTGATGCAAGAGGAATGATACATCATAAGCGATAAAATCCTAAGGATGAAAAGGAAATAGATGATGAAACAATTGATGGTGAGCAAGCATTCCTATTTGAGGAAACTTTAAATTAGGTTGTATCTCCCTATTTTTTATTATATTGGGATACTTATGAGTTTTATTATGGAGATTCATAAAATATAATAAGCATGTGGATTAATCATAGACATGATGAACTACCATAATTAATAATCTTTTGTGTTTGTTGCATTGAATACAAGTGTAGAATAATCAAAATATACTTTTCTAAGTGCAAGGATGAACTTGCAAAACTCAAGACTATAAAAAATAACTTGATACTCTTATGAATACTAGAGAGTTAGTGTCCATACGAGTGCTAATCTTTGTGGTAATGAACTCTATTTTTCTAGAAATTATCTTGTACATACTTGGTCAATATTTCTTTGGTTTATTTTAAGTTAGTTGTTTTCCATGTTTATTCTTTGCTTTCTTTTTTGTTTTAGTTTTTCCTTCACCTAGAGGTCCTTATTTTGGTAGAATTCCCAAATAAAGGAAGAAAGATAACTTTCAAAGATAATTTTATTTTATTGATTTCTTTAATAAATATTATCATAATTTAATTTTATAATTTGGAGATTGAGGCTAGTTGCATGTTGAGCCCCATGAAACCTTTTTCATTTGTTACATACATACTGAACATCTAGAAACCTTATACACCATACACATTAATCTTTCTTAAGTAGTTGGAATAAATTATTATAATTGTGTATTAAATAAAAAATAAAAAGGTCTACCTTCATTGACACTATGATTCCTAACCAAATATGAGTTTCATTACTTAACAATTAAAAATAAAATCTTAAAAGGAACAAAAGAGAAAAAAATAAAAAAATAAATCAACTCATTGGGTGACCTAGATACCTCTATCAAGGATATGGATGTCCAACTAGTAGTAGAGCAATATCTTGAAGGAGTCATAGAGACAAAATTATTAGGGCTATGGAAACTTGTAGTGAGACAATATCTAGGTAGTTCATGGGGTTAGATCAATCTAAGTAGCTTAATGCTTTGTTTTTTATACCAAGGTTTAACTTTACTTTAGGAAAGGTAATTAGTCACATGTACACACTCAAGTTTTCGTGGCTAACTAAGGCTATTTGGCCTTCATATTGTTAGCTTGGTTTGTTAAACTTTTTAAAAATTATATTTTTAATTTATTTTAGTTGAAAAGTTATCTAGAGTATTTCTCTTGTTAAATCTATCATTTGTTGTGCATCTCAGAATATGCCTCATTTTTCTCCTAGAAAAATAAGGACCCACTATCACTTTTAAGAATTTTATTAGTTTAGGGTTTTCCTACGAGATCAATGTTTCACTCATCATTTTTTGTAAGTGTCTACTATTGCATAAAGTTAGTTTCATTTCAATTTTGAGTCAAGGGTTCTTGTTCCAAAAAAATGTGTATTATCTTAAACATCTAGATGTTCCTATTGTCATGTTCTTGAGTATTACAAGAAACATGCCATTCTTCCAATATCACATTCAATTTTCTTTCAAAGTTTTCCTAGAGAGTCATTCATAAAGTGTTTGAGAAATTTCAGGGCCTTCATTTGTAAATAACATTTTTGTCCATTTCCAAAATATTTTTTCCATAATATTTAGTTGACTATATATTTTTTACAATATTTCCATGAAACATAAATTCCAAAAAAATAAAATCTAAAAAATTTAATAAAATGTGTATAATAACATCTCAATATCAATAATTTTAATGCAAAATAAAAATGATTAAAAATAGATAAGTTTCCATACAAAAATACATATTAGAACTAAACATTTAAAATTCTAATTATTTTTCCAAACAAACTTAAGTAGAATATTGTGAAGTTAATTTTACAATAAAAGATCAAAATTCTACAATATTTCTTGCAAATGAATGAGTGAGATTCTCGCAACATGAGTGTTCTTCACATGATTTTTATGGGAGGATTTCAACCTAGTATCATGAGCTAAAAATGTCGCCATATTTAAAACTATTCCTTAAAGAAATGATGTAAGCTAGCAGGTTGCCAAAGTTAAAGTTTTTAATATTCCTTGAAAAGTCGATTAGTAAAGTGGGTACATATGACAAAAGGCACAAAATATTCTTCCATGCATAATTATTGAACACAATGATAAAGTGGAAGAATTTGTGAAAAGGGATTCTAAGTAAATGCCACACTATGCCTAGTTGACCTACTATATGGTAAACAATAAAGAATCGACTTCTAATGATAAAAGGATGCATATTTTTTAATTTAGTGATAAGATTGAAAATCTAAGGTAGATGGTTAATAAGGGTGCATCCATAATAAGGGCATAAAATCCCACAATTACAATACGTAGTGAGGACCCTATTTCGCATAAGGAAAGGAAATTCGAAGAATTTAATAATGAAAAAAGAAATGATATTTTTAAACGAGTTTTGAATGAATTATTCTATGCTCAACCCACCTACCTTACATTTTCATGTGGGCTATGACTATGAATTTAAGCCTTTGTCTAAGGAATGTGGTGTAATAATAATCCTAAAGAGCTCCCATATTTTTTCCTTCCACATGCATAGTACTCCCTTAAGGTCTAAGGGATGAAGAGAGTTGTGGGAATATGATCAATTGCACAAGTTTCAATGATTTTTTTTTTTTCATAAAAGACAAAATTTTTGTGGAAAATCAATTTCAGATATTCAATTTTGTAGTGAATATGATTTTTATTTTTAATGTCTTCAATATTCTTGCAAGTAATTTTTGTAAATATGATCTCTATTTACAAATTGTTAGTTTGTGCGACCTAATTATGCTTTGGTGTTAAATTTTAGCAATTTTGGCAACCACATTTCCCTTTCAAATTAATTAACGAGGGAGTGGAGGGGGAGACAATTATCTTGTTGTTGATATGTAATGTAAAGAGTTGTGCATGAAAAGTAGAAGCAACACACAACAAGCAACATGCAGATTGGAAGTTGTATAGTCCGTGCATTGGAGTAAAGAACACACAAGAACATGTGGGTTGAATGTGAATGCATTGTGTTTGGAGTATGCAACAACATAAAATGTTGTTCACAAATATACCATGAATGTGTTTGAAGTTGCATGCAGTTGTAGAAATTACTATAGGTTAATGTAACTTGATCTTTATTAGATATTAAAAAAAAATTGGATTGTTGTTTGCAAACATATCCCACTTTGGGTGATTTGTGTTAATTTTTTTTTGTCTCTATGGAATTTGTTTTGTCAAAATCTACATTGGTTAATTGATTAATTTAATTGCTCTCTATTTGCTAATAAATCCCAACACATATAATGTCATTTGATCTTCCAATGACCATTATTTTCCTAGAAATTACAAAGCAAAATAATAAAAGGAAAAAGTATATAAAATTTTGTAGAAAATGGCCTCTAAGTAAACATGACAATAACCTTTCCATGAAACTTCACTACAAATACAATTTTTTGTAAGAACACATGAACTGTTAATCATTTTAATATTTTTAAGAGATTATAAATTAAATTCTCAAAATCATTAAAACTTTCAAAAAAATAAAATTTGGAAAGATGAAACATGTATTGTGTGAAAAAGGATTTAAAATGACGAAAAACCTAAGCTCTCTATTTTATTTTTATTTCCTATAATTATCTTGCAGAAACATTTGATATATGATGGATTTACTTCTTACTATTGTAGGGATAATGTTAAACTGGAATGTCTATTGGAGATACTAGTTGTAGACCTAATTAAAAAAACTTGATGGACTTTATATATAGCATATTAATCTATATAGCATGTGAAGAGGGGGAATATGCTTGATGCCAAGAATATGCTCTTGGCAATAAAACATTCCACAATTTTAAATCTCAAATATTGAGAAAAGATTAATCAAAACCATTGATTTGTAATATATTTCTAAGAACACTTTTCTAAGATCGATCTTTTTGAAGGGGGGAAATTATTGATAATTGAGGGATATATTAGTCAATAATTAATATTATTAAATTCACTTCATGGATTACTTCCCACTCATGGAATTTTGTCTGTAACTATTATAAGTTAGCAAGTATGGGTGTCAAATTTAGGTTATCAAAAATGTGAAGACCATAAGGTGACTTGAATTATCTTTTCTCACCATAAAATTCATGAGGTTGTGCCATTCTCAAGGTATTTCATAATACTTTTTTAGTTTATAAATCTCCATAGAATCTTGCAATACTTATGGATAATTGTGAAAAGGTCTAGTGAAGCATGAATTATTTTTTAAAGGCTGAAAGTTGACATATTATATTATATTATAAAACATAATTACATGCAGAGAGTGGTAGCAAAATTCACTAGATATTACAATAGTTTTTGAGATAGTTCCACCAACTTCTCAAAATATGATCAAAACATATACATAATTTAATTCGACTATGTAGGATGATATTCAATCCACTCATATAGCTATCAAAACATCAAAACGCATGTAGTCTTCATACAAAAAAAACTTAGGAACACCCAACTAAATTTTCTCCCTGACCTTCCTATAGCACATTATGATTATCAAGAGCTTCCTGAGAGGTGGCCGTAACATTCATATCCGTCAGGAGTTGTAGAGCTCTATTAGCCTTAGGAGACGAGGAGGGAGGCCTCATGACCATGGCTTGATGACAATGATGTGTTAATAAAAATGATACATGATATTTTTTCTTAAACTTTCTTAATATCTCACCCCCAATTTCATGATTATGGTGATTGAGTTCCCTGTAAATATAGTTGGATGAATTCATTTGAAAGGACAACTTCATAGCATCATAGATGGAAACATAAATTAATTTGTGTAAAAGATAGGTCCTTGGAAAAGTTCCACCAATATACCTTTCTCCCTACCATAAATCATATTGTTGTATATTCTTAAGTAGGGCATTATCCTCTAGAAATACTTCTTTTACCACTTTGTCCACAATTACCTACACTATGTGAAAACTTTGAACCATGTCCATTATATTTGAGACAAAGATCGAGACTAGATTAGAAGGAAAGATTATCCTTTGGGCTTAGGGATGCATTATTTCATCTCCTACTATGGTGTTTGTGCATTTAAGAGATGAAGGACAATCTACTTGGAAAACATGAAGTTACTATTATTTTTCAATACAATCTAAGAATGATCTCTCCCATGGTAAGACTAGAAACTAGGCTCTATAATTTCAAGGGAAATATTCCATGTTGCAATTTTATGTTGCATTACTAGAAAAAGTGAAGAATCCATAGAAGAACAAGAATGACTACAATATTCAGAATGTGGGATGACAAGAGAACTTGAGTAAAACACAAACCTTCCCCACAATGAATACCAACCCAAAAGCACAATTTGAAGCACAATCCCAAAAAAAGAGGATGGAGAGACAACTTTGAAATATTTCATAGCATTGATAAAAAGACTCGACAATACTGAAGAACTCAAGCCTTACCCAAAAAGAAATCAACCCAGAATCAAAGTTGAACACAAAGCATACCAGAGAAGAATAGAGAAGGCCTTTGACAAAGCTCACCAAAACATACCCAGCATAGAATTAAAAAACTTGAACAATCCCGAAGCCATTGAAACTTCCTACCAGAGATTATGAAAACCACTCACCACCCTAATTTTCTTGTAAAATTATTCGCTTGCAATTTTGGTAGAAGAGTCCACCCATATAGCAATTTTGGTGAAATATTGGTATCATTTCACCCAGGTAGAGGTTAAAGAAAGACGAGAAATAAATAATTGTACATTCTTTAATACATGAAAGCACACTCAAAGAGAACTCAAATGAACAAAATTTCCTTGGAAAACTGCCTCTTGTCAAATCGAGCTTAGTGATGGTGTGGTTAAAACACTTGAAGGATCCACATAATTCCTTAAAATTATCACCATAATGAAGAAAAATTAAGATTTGTACAGATGGTGTGGTTAACACACATGAAGGAGCCACATAATTCCTTAAAATTATCACCATAATGATGACAAATTAAGCTTTGTACATACTTATTATTACCTCTAGGAATCTAAATGCTTGTTAGTTAATAAATGTTTTCTCTTTTACAAAAAATATTAGGAGATCTAAGGAGAACACTCATGACATCATCTTCTCTTGTTTGAACCATCATATATTCCCAGTGTGAATGCTAATTTATCTCATCGCATAGGAATTCATTAATTTTTGATAAATTAATACACATTAGATAGGCATATGAAGCATCGACATTATGAAATAAAATCTCACATTTAAATGTAATATTATACATTTCTAGGCCATGGTACTATTAAATATCTAATATACTGAGAGGGGGGT